>CM053265.1:40077768-40397768 GCA_028583415.1 Protea cynaroides
TTTCCACGTCTATCTAGAACTTCATAAGGTCCAATATATCTGGGACACAGTTTTCCCTTCTGTCCAAACCTTTTCAAACCATTCATAGGAGATATTTTCAAAAATACCTTATCACCTATGCTGAATTCGAGATCTCCGCGACGATTATCTGCATATTGCTTTTGACAGTTCTGAGCTATTCAAATTCTTTCCTTGATAATGTTGACTACTCAACAAGTTTCTTCAACAAACTCTGGTCCAACAATACTCCGTTCTCCAACTTCATTCCAAAACAAAGGAGTTTGATATTTCCTACCATACAGTGCTTCATAGGGTGACATCTATCTAGTCGCTTGATAGTTGTTGTTATAAGCGAACTCAATCAATGGTAATTTATCATCCTATGATCCTTTGAAATCAATGACATAAGCTTGAAGCATGTCTTCTAAAATCAAAATAGTACACTTTGACTGTCCGTCTATCTGAGGATGGAACGTGGTACTAAACTTTAATGTTGTACCCATAGCCTTCTGTAATCCTTTCCAAAACATTGAGGTAAAGCGTGGGTCTCTGTCGGACACAATGCTTTCAGGTACACCATGTAATAGGACAACCATGTAATAGGACAATATTATCTACATAAAGTTTAACTAACCTCTCTAAGGTATACTGAGGTCGTATAGCTATGGAATGAGCTGTCTTGGTCAAACGATCCATAATCACCCAGACCGCGTCAACTACTCGGGGAGTCAATGGTAACCCGGTGACGAAGTCTATAGTGATGCAGTCTCATTTCTATGCTGGTTCTGGTAGTGGCTTCAATAATCCTGTAGGTCTTTGCCTTTCAGCCTTTACTTATTGACAATTCAAGCATTGAGACACAAATTTAGCTACATTCGCTTTCATTCCTCTCCACCAATATAGTTTCTTCAGATCATGATACATCTTCGTACTTCCAGGATGTACCGAATAAGCGGTGGTGTGAGCTTCCTTCATTAGTCTGTGTCTAATATCTAAATCTTTATTTTTAGGAACTCATATCAATCTTTTATATTTTAGTGCCTTTTCAATGTCCAAGGTGAACTCAGGAGTAGTCCTAACCTTTTCGAGGTTTTCTTGTACCGTTCTGAGATAAGGGTCTGATTTAATAGCGGCTTTCATCTCGTCTAATAGATCAGGTACAATCTTCAATGTAGCAAACATGTTTGAGAATAGATGAATAAACCCTTGATCAGTTGATTCATTCAGAATATCAATCACAAATTACTCTTTACTATAATTAAATACTCTCCCTGTGACATACGTCGCAGCATTTGCATTGACTTCTTCTTGGGATTATGTCATTGCTTTCCTGCTTAGTGCGTCAGCAACTACATTAGCTTTTCCTAGATGATACTAGATATCACAATCATAATAATATTCTTTGTCTCATGTTCAACTCCTTCTGATTAAAAAGATGAGTGAGACTCTTATGATTTGATTAAATCTGAAATTTCTCTCCATACAAATAATGTCTCCATATCTTAACAGCATGTACTACTGCTGCTAATTCCAAGTCATGAGTGGGATTGTTCTTCTCATGTATCATCAGTTGTCTTGAGGCATACACAATTACTTGTTCTCCTTGCATAAGCACACATCCTAAACCTAACCCAGATGCATCAGTGTACAAGGTAAATGGTTGTCCTGTGATCAAAATAGTCAAGATGAGAGCTGATATCAATCTAGCTTTCAATGTTTGAAAACACTCTTCACATTTATCGGTCCAAATAAACTTTTCTCCTTTCTTTGTCAGACTGGTGAGAGGTACAATGATTATAGAGTAATCTTGTACGAATTATCGATAGTAACCAGCTAAACCTAAGAAACTTCTGATTTCTGCAACATTCTTAGGTGCTTCCCATTTCACAATGGCTTCAATCTTGCTAGGATCCACTTTAATTCCTTCAACGGATACAGCATGATCTAAGAAAGCAACTTCACTTAGCCAAAACTCACACTTTGTAAAATTTGCATAAAGCTTTTCTTTTCCTAGTCGCTGTAGGGTAGCTCTTAGATTTGTGACATGAATTTCCTTGTCCTTGGAGTAGACTAGTATGTCATCGATAAATATAATGACTGATGTATCCAATATATCATGGAATACCCGATTCATGAGTTCCATAAAAGTTTTGGGTGCATTAGTCAATCCATAAGACATGACTAAAAATTCATAATGTCCATATCTGGTTTTGAATGTTGTCTTTAGAATATCACCTTCCTTAACTTCAACTGATGGTATCCTGAATGGAGATCAATTTTGGAGAACAATTTGGCACCTTGCAACTTATCGAATAAGTCATCGATCCGAGGCAACAAGTATCGATTCTTGATTGTAAGCTTATTCAATTCTTGATAATCTATGCACAGTCGAACGCTACCGTCTTTCTTTTTCATGAACAATACTGGCGCTCCCCATGGTGATATGCTGGGTCTGATATAACCCTTGTCCAGTAATTCCTGTAATTATGCCTTCAGTTCCTTCAGTTCTGTAGGAGCCATTCGATAGGGAGCTTTCAATACTAGTGCGGCTCCAGGTATAAGTTCTATAACGAACTCTGTCGCTCGATTGGGTTGTAGTCCTGGTAGTTCCTTAAGAAATACATCCAAAAATTCATGCACAACTTCAATATCCTCCATTCATGGTGCTTCCTTGGTGAGGTCGACCACGGATACTAGATACCAATTCTTCCTTTCTCGAGGCATTTTCTAGCCTTCAATGCAGAGAGAATGAGTTTTCATTTACGGATAAGTTTGGTTCTCGCAAAACTAAACTCTGCTCTTTCCTTGTCTTTAAATGTCAATTTCTTTTTCGCACATAATAGGTTTATGGAGTGCCGAGCTAAACAATCCATTCTTAAGATAACGTCAAAGTCTGTCATATCAAGTTGAATTAAGGTTGCATCCAAAATCTTCTCGTCGATAAGAACTGGACATGGTCCATAACCTTTGTCTAGTTTCAATTCTAATCCCATAGGTGATCGTACAAGCAGTTTATAGTTTAAAGGTCTGAGGGATAGATTTAACTTCTTTCCAAATGACACAGATATAAAAGAATGAGTAGCTCTAGAATCAAACAGTACTCTGGCTGGTAAGCCATTAATAGGTACGATACCCTGTGATTTGATTTAATTTTAGTATGCATGCTCACACAAGGCAGTACAAAATAAAAGGTTCAGGTCACACCTGTGACCACATCAAGCGATGCAACGGCATCCTTAGATGTAACAGCATAAACCTTTCCTTGTTGTAGCTGCTTCCTTGGCTTAGGACATTCCCTTGAATAATGTCCTACTTGATTACAATTAAAGCATTTAACTCCAGCATTACTTTGCTTCTGTTGAGGTTGGGCTTTCGGAGTCGTTTTGGCTGCAGCATTGAAGCCTTGATTACAGAAGGGTTTAAATGTTTTTGAGTTCCCTCCGTTGTATGAATTTCCATTAAGCCTTTTAATACCTCTGTTTTGAGCAAATAACTTTCCCTCTGGATCGATTCCAGTACTCGAGTAATCTGTACAGCTTTATTTTAAATATTCTTTTTCAGTCCCAATACATGCTCACAGACGCTTCCCCTAAGTCCCATTATGAACCTTCGGGTTTTGGTATTTCCTCCTGCATGCTAGAGGGAGCAAAGAAAAATAGTTCTTCATAACGCTGTTGATATGTGTCTATAGTCATCTATCCCTGATACAGACTCAGAAACTCCTTTTCCATTTGATCTCTGAAACTCCTAGAAAAATACTTCTCGAAGAAAGCTTCTTTATAGATAGCCCAAGTCAGTTGGACGTGCTTTATTAACAGATAACTTCTAGTTGATTTCCACCAGTGGTGTGCATCACCTTTCAACATAAAGGTGGCACACAATACCTTCTCTTCCTCATTTATAGTCATCATCATAAAGTTTCTTTCCATCTCATTGATTCAGTGAGTTGGCCATAACAGATTTGATGGCTTGCCTATAAATTCGTTCGGCTTCAAATTTAGAAAACGCTCGATCAGTCTGGAGTGATCAAGCTGATACTGTGCATATGCTCCATACATAGGCGGTTGGTACTGATAATTACCTTGGTTATACCCGCCTTGCCGTGCTTCAGGGTTTTGCACTTGGCCTTGTACTACTGGTGTTTGTGGTGCTTGGGCTACAGTGTTGCTACCACCAGGTGCATTACTAGCTTGTCCTATAGGTAGAGGTGTCGTGTTTGTAGTTGGGAAAACCATTCCCATAGGAGCTTGCATGTTGGTTTGCACTTGTTGTATTTTCTACAATTGTTGTGCTAAATTCATCACCGTCGTAGCCAATTCAATAGATGGTGTAGGTAGGTTGGTTGGATTGGCTTGGGTGTGCACATTCTGAGGTGCAGCATTTTGAGTTCCAATATTTCCTTCCTATCCTTGCTGACATTCATTTTCATTAGTCTCCATAGGTGGTGGAGATGGGTTTACATTTTGTCTCCTTCTACTTACTCTGCGTTCATCCATTAAAACTCTTGGTTGAATGGTACTAGGAAAGGCTATACATGTGAGACAAGATATGATGGTAGTATGGGGTTAGTCTCACAATAGAAGGCGAGAGAAAAACAAAATCAGTAGGCAAAAGTTCAAGCATAATCAAAATGCAGACAACAGTAGGTCATACAGTCGATGGCCTATGATCGCATGTTGTGTGACCATAGGTGTGACCATCACATCCCTGGCAACTTACCGAGACCCTATGGTCGATCATATGGTTGATGGTTTTGGTTGAATTGTGCGATCGTAAGATCCAAAATCAGTTTTAAAAACCTATTTTTGAGAGTTTTCCTCTCATTTCTTCCTCTTCCTCCTACGGTCTCTACACAACTCACCTCCAGTGAGTTGCTACAGTGTCGACCATACAAACTTGGTGATTTTTCCTTCGATCTACGACCCACATTCTGTTCCATAAGGTATGTTCTATACTCTCTTTCATTTTTAAGCTTTCATACCTAGGGTTTTTGTCAGTTGTAGGGTTTTCTTCGAATTCATATTTTTCTAATCATAAAAATTTGATTTTTATTGGGAGCTTTTGCTATTGGCCACCTAATGGATGAAAGCCCTCAAGAAAATTTGAGTTTCATCGGTTAGTTTAGTAGAAACTTGAAAATACTCATTTTTATACCTAAATTTTAGGGTTTTTACCCAATTGTCAAAATTTCTTCAAATTCGACCTACCTAATTTAAATTTCCGATTGTATGAGCCTTACAGATTGGTTTGGGACCTATGTAAGTCCTCCTGCCCAATGTTTGGGTGAAAAGTGAGGCTTTTTCTCATTTTACGTCGTTATACTGTCAAATTTTTTCCAAATTTTCTAACTTGTTTATCTTATTTTCTTTTCTTATAGCTATCATGGTTCACACCAAAGTTCCTCGAGTTCATGACCCACTTCACTTCAGGTCCATTGAAGCAGAAGTGCGATACCCTTGGTTTGATCAAAAGAAAGTTGAAGGGGGTAGATGTGTGAACCTAGCCCACTTGGCCCTGTTTGATGTGGAGAGGGCATTTAGTTATATGGGATGGCTTGCAGTAATCCTATACGAGGCTTGCTCTCACCCGGACTTGGTTAAGCAGTTCTATTGTCACCTTCAGGTGGAGGGTGACCTAGATGTAGAGAGGGGTAGAGAGCTTTGGATCACCAGCTGGGTGAAAGGGGTTTCGATTTCTTTCAACTGCTAGGAGTTGGCTGATCTCCTAAGTATCTCCAATGATGGGCAGTTGGTTTACTATGCACCCAGAGAGCCACAGTTTCTGTCTACATAGATGCGTGCAAAGATACATAGTCAGATACTTTGGGATGACCGCTGGGAGGTAAAAGTAGTCAACCTGAGTTCAGAGCCACGTGTCTATTGTAAGATTATCCAGCATAATCTGATTTCCTAGGGCAGACATTATGAGATAATCTCTCAGCTGACTCAGTACCTTTTGTACTGTATCTGTACTAGGCAACATGTCTACCTTCCATACATTATTCTCCAGACCATGCACCAAAATACGTTACCTGACTCGAGAGGCAACTTGCCTTATGGGCGGCTGATCTCCACCTTGCTCGCTCGTCTACAGGTGGACCTAGTGGATGAGAGGATCGTTGAGGACACCTTCTCATTTGACCTTTACTGGGAGGCCATCAGCAGGATGGGCATGAGAGAGATACAAGTCAGTGATGATGAGAAGAATGCTATGAGACGTCTTCTCACTAGTGTAGCGGTAGCAGAGCAGAGGTGGCAGCAGTAGCAGTAGCAGAGGTAGCTGCAGAGGCACACAAGGGTGGTGATGAGGAGGATGATGATCGGATGTACATGGATGTGGATGCCATCCCTCCTTCATCGCCATAGTATTCTACTAGAGCTGGCCCTTATAGGGCTTCTCATTCAGCTGGCCCTTCATGCCCACCACTAGATGACATGATGGGGCTGTTACGTGAGATTAGAGAGGCTTAGCGCGTGACTGATGGGAGAGTAGGAGAGCTTCTAGATGCCCAACACTCTACAGACTAGCATGTAGCAGATCTGGCAACTAGTCTCTGAGAGACTTAGACTCAGGTGGCCTGGCTTATGAGAGTATATGATGATGAATACGATGGAGATCGTGAGGCTCCTCCTCCTCCAGCACCTCCATATCCATGATTGCCCTTTATATCTTTTTCCTTTTATATTACAAAGTAACTGCCTGGATTGTGGACTGTACTCTGATTTGATGTACATTTGTCTTGTTTCCATATATATATAAAATTAGTTTTTCCTTTACATATATCCATTATTCTCTTTCTTCATTTATGTCTCATACAACTATGAGGACAATGAGAAATGATGATCCTCTTCGGGATAGAAATGTGTATCCGTATCGATGAAGATCAATTATTCAGTTGGAGTCGCCACCTAGATTAAGGTCTAGGACCTCTAAAAATATAGTCTCACCCTAAGGTAAGACTTCTATTGACTCATAACCCAATGTATTAGTTCTTTGGTTTACAAGAGATTGGGTAAGTATTCAGGATACGGTTATGGGAAGGTGTTAGGCACCCAAACCGGCCGATCAATATCGACTTCCTAAACTTTCCTTAATTCTAATTTTGACTGTGCTTGGTCAACTGGATGACTAGGGTTTAATGGGGGATGTCCTCAACCAAGTTGCTAAGTTATTCTAACCTAGGGTTTAGTCAATCATGTTTTAAAGCAAATAAACAAGCAATGAGTACAGTATTATACAGTATACCGGACCAAAGATGGTTGGACTGAATCTGAGTCGTGTAAGACATCTCAAATTGCTTACGTATTCCAGTCCTAGAAATCAAGTCCAAAAAACGTAGTTCGAAAAGGGTTTTGTGTTTAAAATGGAAGTGATTTATGCATGTGCTTCAATTAGATTCTTTGTTCAAGTTGAAGTTTATATTGAATGGATGGTTGATGGGTGGCTTTGTATCGTATTTAGGACTCCCAAATTGCCTACGTATTCTAGGGTTTGCCCTAAAATCAGGTATGACGTAGTTTGAAATGGGATTATGAGAGTCAGATTTGGAATGTGTACCAAATTCTTTCCATTTTTGTCAATAAGATCTAGGAATGAGACCTAAATTCTTATCAGTCAGATTTTGTTAATAGGATCTAGGGATGTGACCTAAATTCTTATCTTTCAGATTTGGGATGTGTACCAAATTCTTTCCATTTTTGTCAATAGGATTTAGGGATGAGACCTAAACTCCTTTCATTCAGATTTGGGATGTGTACCAAATTCTTTTCATTTTTGTCAATAGGATCTATGGATGAGACCTAAACTCCTATCATTCTTGTTGTTTCCATTTTTAGGTTTCTAGGTTTTCCTATCCCTTTCATCGTGATTTTCATTTTTAGGGTTTCATACCCTAATTGTTCTTTCCATTTTTAGGGTTTCATTTTTTCTAATCAATGTATTCTTTCTATTTTAGGGTTTCCTACCCTAATTATTATTTTTTCTATTATTAGATTTCACTTTCCTTAATTACTGTGCTTTTTCTATTTTTTAGGGTTTTCTACCCTAATTATTATTTTTCCAATTTATCTCTTTTCAAGATCAAATATGGCAAGTGAAAGCATTCCAATTATAGCAGTGATAGCATTCCAAATACAGCAATGATATTATTCCAAATATAATAATGCTAATATTCCAATGTGACATGTGAAAGCCTTCCAAATATAATAGTCAGAGTGTGCATCCAATAGGGCATGTGAGATTAAACAAAGCATGTGAAAATCAATCAAAGCATGTAAGAATCAAGTAGAGCATGTGAAAATCAAGCAAAGCATGTAAAAATCAATCAAAGCATGTAAGAATCAAGAAAAGCATGTGAAAATCAAGCAAAGCATGTGAGAATCAATGTATCAAAACATATATTTAGATCTATGGTCTAGACTCGATGCATCGATCATCAACAATGTGACCAAGATCATATTTGATCGACTACTCAGACCTGATGTAATCGATCATCATCAATGTGATCAAGATTAGATTTGATCGACGGTGTAGATTAATTCAAGATCTTAAGGCAATCAGTTCAGATCATATCAACATCAGTAAATCAGACTTTAATGGCTCAGATTGAATTAACTCATCATTAAATCACCATCAAATTGAAATCAACGGTTCTGATCAATTGATCAACCATTTATATAATTAGATATTAAAGATCAATGGTTCAGGTTAAATTATGATCATCACGATCAAAATCAGTCATGATCGATGGCATAAACCTCATCAAAATTATTTATGATCAATGGTTTAAATCTTACATGATAAAAAATCAATGGCCAGATTTGATTAAAATCACATGATCGAGAAAATCAACATCAATATACCAATAGACCAATTTCATAGGAATGATCGAATTAAAATCAATGGACCAATTTAATGGCATGTGACCAAATTAAAACCAATAGAACAATTTCATGGTATGCGATCAAATTAAGATCAATGGACCAATTTCATGGCATGTAACCAAATTAAAACCAATGGACCAATTTCATGGCATGTGACCAAATTAAAACCAATGGATCAATTTCATGGTATGTGCTCAAATTATGATAAATGGACCAATTTCATAGGATGTGACCAAATTAAAACCAATGTATCAATTTCATGGTATGTGCTCAAATTATGATCAATGGATCAATTTCATGGGATGTGACCAAATTAAAACCAATGGATCAATTTCATGGTATGTGCTCAAATTAAGATCAATGGATCAATTTCATGAGATATGACCAAATTAAGATCAATGGATCAATTTCATGGTATGTGCTCAAATTAAGATCAATGGACCGATTTTAATCTCATAAAAATTTCAAATCAATGATCGGACCAATTTCATGAGAATTCCAAGCATATGATGGGAATCAACTTCATAAAAATTCTGAGTCATGGGGTCGGACCAATTTCATAAAAAAATAAAATCCAAGTCATGTTTGGAACAATTTCATCCCATTCAATTCAAAGCATATCGGATCAATCATATGGTAGAATTTAATCTCATTAAAATTCATGCATTGGATCTCATTGGATCTAGGTTCATATTTGTATGGGTATGGATCAGATTAGATGATGTATGCATGATATCAAATTAATGGCTGTGGATGCATGGGATCAGATTGATGGCTGTGGATGCATGGGATCAGATTGATGGCTGTGGATAGAGCTTTAGGTTCGGTTCAGGTAGGATGATGGTGGGTTGTCACAGGATGGTCATTTGCATGGTGGCTTAAGTATACTAGCTACAGATCATGATTGGGTGGGTATGCAGGTTTAATGTGAGGGAGGTAACATGGATATGAGGAAGTGGTGAGTGAGATGCAAAGTGGGGCAGGTGTATTCAACTAGGAGGTTTTGCAGTGGAGTTTAATAGTTGATGGCCAGGTGGAATGGTTGTAGGTCGGTAATGGTGGTTTCAGGTTGCATAGGTGATCACAGGTATCAAGGTTTGAGAGATATGGTCTGTAGCGGTAGGGGAGAGACGGCTTACCTTGGCTGTTCCTCCTTCTCCCTTCTTTCCTGCTTCTTTGCCTCTGGTCCAGCCGCCTCTCTGAGTTCCTTTCTCTATCTCCTCATCTCCCTCGGGTCTTTCTATTTCCCAGCCCTCTTTTTTTGAGTTTCTTTCTCTCCATCTCTAATCTCACCTCTCAATACCCAAAATAGAAAAACCAGCCCCTCATAATGTCCTCTCACTTCTCTTTTATTTTCTTCTCCCTCTCTCTCCCTCTCACGTCAATCTCTCCTTTTCTTTCCTTTTCTTCCTCTTCTTTCCTTCTCTTCACTCAATCTCTCTCTCACTCTCAATCTCTCTCTCACTCATTCCCAAAACAGAAAAAGAGTCAACCTCTCTCTCTCTCATGTCTCTTCTCTCTATCTTTCTTTTTCTTTATTTCTTTCCTTCTTCTCCACTCAATCTCTCCCATTCCCTTTCAATCTCTCTTTCAATTTCCTAAAACAGAAAAAAACTCTCTCTCTCTCTCTCTCTCTCTCTCTCATGTCTCACTCACTCTCAATCTCTCCTTTTCTTTCCTTTTTTTCTTTTTCTTTCCTTCTTCTTCACTCAATCTCTCTCTCACTGTCAATCTCTCTTTCAATTTCCTAAAATAGAAAAAAATCTCTCTCTCTCTCTCTCTCTCTCACGTCTCACTCACTCTCAATCTCTCATTTTCTTTCCTTTTTTTCAATCTCTTGGATCTCATTCCCTAAAACCAAAAAGAAAAAAAAGATCCCCTCTCTTTCATGTTTTCTGTCCTTCTTAATCTTTCCTTTTTATTGTTTTTTCTTATTTTATATTTATATCTTATCATATATTACATTAATATACATAGAAACAATATAATATAATATAATATAATATAGTACAATATATATGACGCGCATGTACATACATGGACTGAATTGATTTGGTTTGGATTGGTCTGAGTTGGACTAAGCTGGGTTGGACTAAGCTAGGTTGGACTAAGCTGGGTTGAGCTAGGTTGAGCTAGGTTAGGCAAAAATTGATTATTTTCTCCTTCTATCATTTCATAGGCCATTTTCGCTGCTATTCCTCATGAAATTTTCCGACAGCCTCTACCCTAAATTTTCCACGTTCATTTTGTAGAACACTAAAAATAAAAAATAATAGAGTTTGAATCACCTCATTTGGAAATAAAATTGCCAATTTATGAATTTCTAAAGTTTTAACAAGCCATTTTACGATAATTTGGATAATGACTCGGCATGGGATGCTTCAGAGACCTCTGCCTAAAATCCTTCATGTCCACTTTGTAGAGCACTAAAAATGAGGAATAATGGAATTGGAATCAACTGATTTGGATGTGGGATGACCAAAATATAAATTTTCAAAGATTAAATGGTCATTTCAGTATGTAATTTTGCATGGGACCCTTCGGAGATCTCTGTCTCAAATTTTCCTCATCCACTTTACAGAACACAAAAAATGAGGAATAATAGCCCTTGAATCATCTGAATCGGACGTAGAATGGCCAAGATATGAAGAAATGATGTTCTATCGATAATTCTGCATGCAAGTTTGCATGGGACCCACCGATGGCCTCTACCTGGGATTCTTCACTTCCACTTTGCAAGGGACTAAAAATAAGGAATATTGGTACTTAAACCATATGATTCAGATGTCGAATGATCAAGATATGATGATTTGAAATTCAAACAATCCAACTTATGATAATTTGCATGAAAGACCTTGTGATTATTTATGATAATTTCAGAAACCTCCCTTGTATGTATCATCCAACTAAAATGACCATATCTCCTTCATTTGATATCAGAATTGAGCAATTTTGGTCTCATTTCGAAGATAATTCCATGACCTATGCATCCATGTAGATTACATCCTGTGACCTTGTTGTGGGACCCACAGAAAACTACCTTGAGGTTGTAGTCAAAAAACCTAAATTTTCACTCATCTCTCTTCCTTTGTTGTCCACACACCAGTAGAACTTTGTTCAATTGGAAATGGTAAAAGTGGGGTGCTTACAACAACACGAGTGCTTATGGTGTTCTTTTATTACAGCTTTTAAATTTTATCCTAACTCAGTTCATGACTCATGTGGAAGTTGTTAGGTCAATGGGTAGAACCTGAGTGCTCTGATACCAAGCTGTCACACCTCAATTCTGGTCTAACCAGAATGGTGTGATGAACCGCCAATAACCCAACGGTTCACCCAGGATCTCGCATAGGTCGTACCCACCATATCAAACCACCCACACATTCCACATTAATAAACACAGGTAATAAACAAATAAGCAGAAGTCTTACAGATAATAAACTGAGAGTCTAACAGTGATAAATAAATATTTAATCCAATTATCTCAAAACTACAAGACATAAAAATAAATAATCAATTACATATCCAATGTTCATACTATAACTAAACCTAAGCAAAAACACATTGGTTGCACTCGCATGATGAATCATGCGCATCTTCTTCAGCTTTTACGTCCATCGCAACATCGTGTCCATACATCGGCGCATACATATATTCTTCAATGGTTGGACCTACATCATTTAAAAATATTCGATGTCGAAAGGGTGAGCACACATCACGGCTCAGTGAGCAAATAAAACAATGCAACAAACATATGCATGCATTCAATTCATATCTTTGGTTTGGTTTATAAGTTTGTAATGTGCTATAAAAAGGTTTGGTGGCCGCCGCACCTCTATATACGAGTGTGTGAATCTGCCAAATGGATCAAATACCATTTGCATCCCACATGCACCCATCATGGAATAGAGATGTGCTAAAGTGTCTTGATAAAACACCGCCAACACTTCCCCTGATGCCCTACTCATACCAACACGTAAGCCCCTATTGGCGAAGGCTTACAAACTGGGCTCACAACTAACCAATCCTAATGCCAAATAGTATATCCAAGGCCTCACCCCAGCATCCCTCAATACATCTATAGAGATAGAGCTAAGGCCCTCCGGCAGAGTCAGAGACCACACGGTGAGGCCACCTCCCCTGATGCCCTACGACATAATAGTTCTGCTAAGGTAATGGCGATACAATGATGTTAGTGGGAAAGACTTGAGTAGAGATAGAGCTAGAGTCTGGTGACGAGGTCGAAGACCACCATGCCACGTCATCCCCCTGATGATCGACTTGCATCCAACACACCAACCACACACATACATTCACATGCCTATTCTTAACATCATCACCATCATCATGTTATAAATAAACATAATTATATATGCATGAACATTAATAGAAGAAATATTGGATGACATGTGAGATGCACATTATACAAGCATACAAACATAGAATCAATCATGGCATTGTACTCAATAAAAATAAATAGTTTGTTATTAACCACTTAGTTTAGGTCTTGTTCCCTCACTTGTTAGCAAATTCTCGATGTCCTTCCAAGCCTTGAAATTCTCTTTGAATTGATTTAACAACGTAAAAGTTATATGAATTTAAGTTAGGGTTCATATGTGACATGTTACAGTAGTCGAAAATCAAAACAGAGCACTGATAGGTGCCTAATTGGTCCTATGGTTTATGCTATATCGACCTTACTGTCTACGGTCGATGCCTTACGATCCCATATGATGCGATCGTAGCTGCGACCATATGATTTCTGAAATCTTCTTGAATGCCTAGGGTCGATCCTCTAGTCATGCTGGTCATGCTATGGTTGACCGTAGCTGCGACCTTGAGATTTCTGGTCATAGACTACATGCAATTCGAGTTCTTCTTGGGTCAATTCTTTTAATTTTCAATGGGGTTTATTCTAAAGTCATCCTATGGCCATCATTTGTAAATTCGAGTTCTTATTGGGTCAATTTGATGACCTCGTGCTTGTGGGGACTAGTTCCTTGTCGAGAAATTTATTGCTGCAGGGGTAAGTTTTCTCCTCTGCTTTCTCCTTGTTAGGTAGTAATGAGAGAGAAGCTCTTCTTCTCTCTTCTTTTTCTTCTTTTGTCTTCCCACTTCCTCTTTCTATTTTTCTTCTATCTAGTCGTGCATCAGTCACTCTCTCAGTTTCTTTTGTCAATTAGATTGAGAGAATAGAGATTAAACTCTTTCTCAGTTCCAAATTGGCAAGTATGGGAAACAAAGATGGAAAGAGGGTGATTTCCCTCCCTTCTTTTCATTTTTTGGCTCAATCAAGGTCGACTACCATGAATGGAACCCAATCTCAGTCAGTTATGGAGGGAGAAGACCGATTTTTAAACCGTGGATCCCACTTTCAGTAGATCACCAAAACAGTTCACGTACAGAGGTGCAGCTGGACCTTGCAGCACATGTTTGACCACACGTTCCTGGTTAAATTGCCGGACCACCTATTTGGCTGGACAGTTTAGGTTTGTAGTTTCTTGGTTTTGGGGTTCTTACAGGCTAGGTCCAAGACTTCTTCTAAAGCATCCTTGCGCACTCTAGTGACACAAGATGGTCAAGGTAGTGGCCCAATTATGCCTTCATCTTTGGACGCATAGATATGAATATTTCATACATAGGAAGACCAAACACATGCCCAAAATAGATGTATCATAACAGGATTTGGGTACAGGTCTTACAACTCCATCCCCCTTCAAAAAAATTCCGTCCTTCAAATTTAGGCATACCTACACCCTTGATCCTAGGGTATTACATGCACATATCATTCATCTACTTCCTTCAAATCTCTAAAATCCTTTGACCTTACAGTCCTCTATACTAGACTTTGGTTCCATAAGGTACTGAAACAAGATTTTCCTACCTTCCTATTTGTTCAATAGTCGAAGGTTTCACTGTGTACATGAGTTAGCCTATGATTAAGGCAATTCAAGCTTGCAATAACCGAAGGTTCCATTGTACCAAACGAACCTACCTAGTTTGGGGCAGTTAGGGATTGGTGCGTAGGGTTTATGATGTTTCCTCACATCACCAGTGGAACATGACATGTCTATAGATGTAGTCGGAAAAAAATAGCTATTCGTATGACACTTTTCCTTGAGGTCATTACTTTGCGTTTCATCCTTACTCAACTCCTCTCATTTCATCAAAAGAAATCTTCTTATGATGTCCACCTTGTCGGAGAGTTATGAAAATTCAATTTCTTACTTCCTTCAATGCTTTTATTTCTCTCAAGCTTTCAAAGATCATTTCTCCTACCTTTTCCTTTGGTAACCTCTATCCAGTGTGATCCTTGTGTACACCTTTTTCTCCAAAATCTCTTGGATTTCCTCAAATCATGTATCTCCATCAATTAACGTTGGGATATGTCATTTTTCTTATCTCAACCATATCCACTCTTTAGATCATAACATTGATACTTCGATCATTTATTTAAATAGTATATAGATTTTGGATTTATATCCATTTCAAGTCTTAACTCCTTTGGTTTAAATGAGTAGAGTATAACTTTAGTGTCCGTTGGTATACATATTTGCCATTATCTCTCGACGCTCATATTCTTTCCTTGAGTTGTCGTGATTTATTATCTCTCAGAACAAATGGAATTTAAATAATTCCCAATCAATTTCATTAATATCTTGCTTAGATCAAGTCTTCCGATACCAACTTCTCATATTAATTTCTCAATACCATTGAAGCTTAATAATTTTGATTATTTACCTTAATGTCTTACTTAAGTTAGAACTTTCAAAATAGGTTTCTCATATAAACTTCTAACTTCTTAGCTTCATTAAAGTTCTTATCCTTGAATACATGGTAATTCAACATACTTAGTTAAACATACTTTCGATCCTGTCAAAAGGTATCTTCTTCATAAAACATGTCCTAAGCTTTTAATGGATTCTTTTCCCATTACAGTGTCTATCCTGTAAAGTTTCTTAATACGAATGCCGGTCCTAGGGTAGGCCGACCTCGCATTCAATTCCATTATCAACATAGTTGGTCAATCATTCAATTTTAGTTATGTAAGACCCGTATCAAACTAACCGGTCTTACCACCATGTACCAGGTCTACCTATTATGGTCGAGCCACATGGACCAAGTGCGTGAAGGAAATCACAAGAATAGGTATGAAACTGACCCAAAAATAATAAATTTGAGGGTAGGGTTGCAAGCCTAAACAGGTAGGGTCGACCCCACCTCAACAAAGTCTAACTCATGACTTTTCAGTACTAGGGTTGGATGACTTGAGACCCTAGGTTCGACCGATCTTGCGACCCTAGCATCGACCCTAGGATGACAGACTAATCGTAATTAGGAAACTTTCCTAATTTCAAGGGGATGCTTTCCTAATCTCGATGGGACTATTTTGGGAGGTTTTCCTCTATAAATAGGACGTCCCTTAGCCTCTTTCACTCCTTTTGAAACCCTAATTAAAAGTGAGAGAAAGAGAAGAGAAGGAGAATTGGAGAATAAGACTAAGGAGAAGAAATTCAGAGAAATCTTTGAATCTCAGCAACCCTAAGGTATGAATACATTCTCCATGAGTTATGTAAGACCCTATAATAGTAATGAAGAGAGTAGGATCTAGGAGAAACCCAAATCATCCATCTATAGATAAATTCCAATGGAATCCATGGGGGAAATCATTGTAAACAAAGTAAAGTGTGTAACTTGGAGTTTTGAGCCATAGAACAATCATAGAATGGACTATAAAAGTAAGCCAAAGGATCCAAACAAGAAAGAATGGACTGTAGGATGAAAGGTCGACTCAAACTACGTGTGGTAGCACGTAGGGTCGATTGGTAACCGACCCTACTAGACTACAGGATCGACCCCATGCTCTCAGGAAGTCCAGGGAGGCTGTGGTCGCACCTAGGATCGATGGATAATCGACCCTATGACCGACCCTACACCCTGGGGTCCTAGAAAAGTACTACCCTACCTGCGACCCAACCTACGACCCTAGCTATACAACAAGCTTAAAATTGTTGGAATTAATTCTAATTAAATTTATGGACTTGCTAGGTTCTCCTAGTGATATAAAAGTGATTCTTAAAGCTTGAAAGAGGATCTATGTCACACCCCAATTCCACACTATTCAGAATGGTGTGAAGAACCGCTAACAAACCAACGGTTCAACCAGGATCTCGAGTAGGCTATATCCGTGTTATCTGAACCCCACACATTCACATTCATAATCAGAAAAAATATATAATAGCGGAAGTCATATAGTAAAGCGAACTGAGAATCTATTGTGATATTAATATTTAAATAATAAATTATTCTGTATCAACTAAGACATAAATAAATATCAAATACATGTCTTTAATAAATCCAAGTAAAGAAAACTAGAAAAATATCTAATCGAATACATATGAGTTGCACTCGCAAGAGGAGTCATGTGTATCCACTTCAGCTTCAACTACCACCGCTGCAACGTTCTTGTACTCTGGAGCATTTATATAATCTTCAATGGTTGTACCTGCATCATCAACAAAAAATATTCGACGTTGAGGGGTGAGCACACATCATGGCTCAGTGAGCAAACAAAACAATGCAACAATACATATGCATGCAATCAATTCATATCTTTGGTCTGGTTTTACGTTTGCATTGTGCTATAGAAAGGATAGGTGGCCATCGCACCTCTATGCACGAGAGTGTGGGTACGCCCGATGACTCTCACCGTCGCCCACCGCACCCAAATGAACATTGTAAAACGAAGGTCACATTTATCGATGCACAACTCCATACCAACAAATTAACCCCTGATGGCTAGGGCAGCAAACGGGGCTCGCTACTAACCAATCCTAATGTCAAACAATGTATCCAAGGCCTCACCCCAGCATCCCTCAGAGCACCCGTAGAGATAGAGCTAAGGCCCCCGATAGAGTATAGGATTCAAGGACTGAGACCCTCCTTGATGCTCTACGTCACAATAGTTCTGCTAAGGTAATGGCGATACGACGATGCTAATGCACATGACTTGAGTCAGAGATAGAGCTAAAGTGTCTGGATCAAACACCGCATAACACCTCCCCTGATGCCCTACTCGCATCAAGCATACTAACCACACACAAACATTCACATTCCTATTCCTAGCATCAACTCATCATCATCATGTTATAAGTAAATAAAGTTAAATATGCATGAATAATAATAGCAGGAATATTGGATGACATGTTGAATGCACATTACAAGCATATTCGCATAGAATCAAGCATAGCATTGGACTCAAGAAAATAAAAGTAGTTTATTATTAACCAATTAGTTTTGGTCTTGTTTCCTCACCTTAGCTTGTTAATAGATTCTCTTTCAAGCTTTAGAATCACCTTAATAATGTTATTATATTGCTAGAAGAACTAACAAAGTTGATAGAATTTAATTAGAATTTATTCAGAATTTAAAAACCATGCTGTTAACTGAGGGTCGGAGGTAGGGTCGGAGTCATGATCGACCCTGGGTGCGACCCTTCCCATTCTAGACTTCCCGAACACTGAGGGTCGATCCTCAGGATCACATAGGGTCGGATGGTCATCGACCCTCTGTGCGACCCTCGGTGGATTTTGGTCAATTTCCCAACTTTTTCTCCATTCTTCGTGTTTGGGGTCCTATGGCTTTCTCCTACTGTCCATTCAACATTCATTCCATGGTTTAGAGCCATGAATCATCCACCTAGATGGCTTTCATGTAATCTCCCATAGTTTTCTATGAAAATCTAACCATGGGTTGATGGTTTGGGTTTCTTCGAGATCATACTCTCATCATTATCTAACCTAAGGTCTGTAGAAATGCATGGAATTAGTATCCATACCTGAAAAGAATACTCCTTCTCTGCATCTCTTCTCCTTTTTGCTTTCTTCTCCCCCTTGCTTCTCTTCTTCTTCTTTTCCTTCTCTTCTCTTTCTCTCAATTCAATTAGGGTTGTAAAAGGAATGAAAGAGGCTTAGGGACGTCCTTTAAATAGAGTAGAAACATCCTAAAATAAATCCCTTTGAGATTAGGAAAGAATCCAAATAAAAAATTAAGAAATTTCCTAATTTCAGTTTCGGCGACAACTGAGGGTCGATGGGAGGGTCGATGATCCCGTCGACCCTATGTTCTTAAGATGTCCGACCCTCCCTGTAAAACAGAGGGTCTGTCTTTCTGTTTTGGGGGGGTCCGACCCTCCTTAGCTGGGTATGCGACCCTCCCCTTAAATTGAGTGTTTTAGGGTCGATTTGATACCTGAGATCTCGATCTCCTTCACGCCCTTAGTCCATTTGACTCGACCGTGATGGGTAAACCTGGTTCAAGGTGATAAGACCGGGTTAGATTGACACGGGTCATACAACTCCCTCCTACTTATAAAAATTTTGTCCTCGAAATTATACGTACCTTCTGAATCAAATAAGTGAGGGTATTGCTTTCGCATGACATTTTCTTCTTCCCATGTGATTTCTTCCATGTCTCTACTTTTTCATGTGACCTTAACATAATAGATATCTCGGTTGCGTAGACATTGAACTTTTCGGATGGGGATCTCCGTTGGTGTTACTTCAAATGTCAAATCATTAGTCAATTCTGATAAATCTACTGTCAAGACGTGTGTTGGATTCTTGACATACTTCTTCAATAGGGAAATATGAAATACGTCATGCACACTTGACATAGATGGTGGTAGTGCTAACTGATAAGCCACTTTGCCACGTTAGCTAAAATCTCATATGGCCCGACATATCTTGGATTAGTTTTTGTTTTTGTCCGAACCGTTTCAATCCTCGCATAGATGATACCTTCAAGAATACTTTATCACCTACAGCGAACTCAAGATCTCTGCGTCGAGTATCGGCATATTGCTTCTGACGGTTCTGAGCTGTTCTCACTCTTTCCTTGATAATGTCAACCACTCGACAAGTCTCTTCAATGAATTCTAGTCCAACAATACTACGTTCTCCCACTTCATTCCAAAACAAAGGAGTTCGACACTTTCTGCCATACAATGCTTCATAAGGTGACATCTGTATAGTAGCCTGATAGCTATTGTTATAAGAGAACTCGATCAGTGGTAATCTTTCATCCCATGATCCCTTGAAGTCAATTACACATGCTCGTACCATATCTTCTAGAATCTGGATTGTATGCTTTGACTGTCCATCTGTCTATGGGTGGAATGCGGTACTGAACTTCAATGTTGTACCCATAGCCTTTTGCAATCCCTCCCAAAACTTGGAAGTAAATCATGGATCTCTATCGGACACAATGCTTTCTGGTACACCATGTAATCGCACAATGTTATCCACATACAGCTTAGCTAACCTCTTTAGTGTATACTGAGGTCGTATAGGTATAAAGCGAGCTGTTTTAGTCAGACGGTCTACAATCACCCAAACTGCATCAACTACTCTAGGAGTTAATGGTAATCCCGTGACGAAGTCCATAGTGATGCAGTCCCATTTCCATGTTGGTTCCGGTAACGGTTGTAACAGTCCTGCGGGTCGTTGTCGTTCATCTTTTACTTTCTGACAATTTAGGCATTGAGACACGAACTTAGCTACATCTGCTTTCATTCCTCTCCACCAATACAGTTTCTTTAAATCATGATACATTTTTGTACTTCCCGGATTTATTGAATAGATGGTGGTATGGGCTTCTTTCATCTGTCGGTGTCTAATGTCCACACTTTCTATTTCAGGTACACATATTCTTCCTTTATATTTCAGTACTTTCTCTTCGTCTAAGGTGAACTCGGGATTAGTTCTACCTTTCTCGATATCTTCTTGTACTGTTCTCAGATAAGGATCTGATTTAATAACTGTCTTCACTTCATCCATTATATCCGGAATAATTTTCAATGCAGCGAACATATTGGAAAATCGATGAATAAACCCTTAGTTGGCCGATCCATCCGTTGTATCTATCACATACTGCTCACTGTCGTGATTGAATACCATTCCGGTAGTATACATTGCTGCGGTTGTACTAACCTCTCCTTGAGATTTTATCATTGGTTTTCTGCTCAACGCATCTGCTACTACGTTAGCTTTCCCCAGATGATACTGAATATCACAATCATAGTCCTTCAATAATTCCAACCATCTTCTTTGTCTCATATTCAATTCTTTCTGATTAAATAAATAATTAAGACTTTTATGGTCCAACTTAATCTGAAATTTCTCTCCGTATAGGTAATGTTTCCATATCTTGACAGCATGTACTACTGCCGCTAACTCCAGATCATGAGTGGGATAATTTTTCTCATGTACCTTTAACTGTCTTGAATCATAAGCAATTACTTGCTCTCCTTGCATAAGCACACATCCTAATCCCAGTCCTGACGCATCGGTGTATAAAGTAAATGTCTGTCCTAGAACATGAATAGTCAAAATCAGAGTGGATATCAATCTGGTCTTCAATGTCTGGAAGCTCTTCTCACATTTATCCGTCCACACAAACTTTTCACCTTTCTTAGTCAGACTGGTGAGAGGTACAACAATCCGGGAATAGTCTTCCACGAATCTCCGATAATAACCAGCGAGACCCAGAAAACTTCTAATTTCTGAAACGCTCTTTGGTGCTTCCCACTTTACAATAGCCTCAATCTTACTGGGGCCTACTTTGATACCTTCTACGGATACTACATGGCCTAGGAAGGCGACTTCACTTAGCCAAAACTCACACTTGGAAAATTTGGCATATAACTTCTCTTTCCTTAAATGCTGTAGGGCGGCGTTTAGGTTCTTGACATGGGTTTCCTTGTCCTTGGAGTATACCAATATATCATCAATAAATACTATAACCAACGTATCCAACATATCGTGGAAAACCCGGTTCATAAGCTCCATGAAAGTTGCTGGTGCGTTTGTTAATCCGAAAGACATGACCAAGAACTCATAATGTCCATATCTGGTCTTTAAAGCTGTCTTAGGAATATCACCTTCTTTAATCTTCAACTGATGATAGCCTGACCGAAGGACGATCTTAGAAAATACTTTTGCTCCTTGCAACTGATTGAACAAGTCATCGATACGAGGTAGTGGATATCGATTCTTGATTGTCAGTTTATTTAACTCCCGATAGTCGATACATAATTGAATGCTTCCATCCTTCTTCTTTATGAATAATACCGGTGCTCCCCATGGTGATATACTGGGTCGAATATAACCCTTGTCCAGCGGTTCCTATAGTTGCACTTTCAATTCCTTCAGTTTAGTAGGAGCCATTCTATAAGGTGCTTTCGAAACTGGTACGGCTCCAGGTATAAGGTCTATCACAAACTCGGTGGCTCTGTCGAGTGGTAATCCTGGTAGTTCCTCTGAAAATATGTCGGGATAGTCCCACACGACATCAATATCTTCCATTCGTGGTGCTTCCTTGGTTAGGTCGACCACTGATACTAGATATCCGACTGCCCCCTTCTCAAGGCACTTCTTAGCCTTCAGTGCTGAGAGTATCAGCTTGTGTCTGCGGGGAATTTTTGTTCCCAAAAAACTGAATTTTGCTCCTTCTTTGTCTTTGAATGTTAGCTTCTTTTCAGCACATAATTGGGTTGCGGAATGCCGAGCTAACCAGTCCATTCCCAAGATGACGTCAAAGTCTGCCATCTCAAGTTGTATCAAGGTTGCATCTATGGTTTTCTCGCCAATGAGAACTGGACATGGTCCATAACCTTTCTCTAATTCCACTTCTAACCCCATTGGTGACCGTACAAGTAGTTTGTGGTCCAATGTTTTGATGGGTAAATTCAACTTCTTTCCAAATGACAAAGATATAAAGGAATGAGTAGCTCCTGAATCAAAGAGTACTTTGGCGGATACGCCATTTATAGGTACGATACCTGTGATTTATTTTACTTAGTCTACATGCTCATACAATGTAATTACAACATAAAAGGTTTCAGTCATACCTGTGACCACATCGGGTGATGCGGCAGCATCCTCGGATGTAACAGCATACACTCGTCCTTGATGTTGTGGCCTCTGGGGTTTAGGACATTCTCTCATCATATGTCCTACTTGATTGCAGTTATAACAGCTTCGACTCTCAGTATTTGGCTTTGGTTGCTGCTGTGCTGCTTGAATGGTCTTGGTTGCAGCGGTAAAATTTTGAGTACGGAAAGGCTTGTATGTCCTGTTATTACCTCCGTTGTAAGAATTTCCAGCTGGCCTTTTCACACCTCTGTTTTGTATAAAATAGCTTTCCTTCTGGCTTGATTCGATAACTCGAGCAATTTGAATAGCTTCATTATATATCTTCTTTTCAAAGCCCAGAACGTGCTCTCTGATGCTTCCTCTAAGTCCCATGACAAACCTACGGGTCTTAGTGTCTTCTTCTTGCATACTAAGTGGTGCAAAGAAATACAGCTCTTCGTAACGCTGTTGATATGCATCCACTGACATTTGTCCCTGATATAAACTCAGGAATTATTTCTCCATCGAATCTCTGAAGCTTCGGGGAAAGTACTTCTCGAAGAACGCTTCCTTATATATGGCCCACGTCAATAGGGCGTGCTTGGTAAGTAGATATGCCCTGGTATATTTCCACCAATGATGTGCATCACCCTTTAGCATGAAGGTGGCACATAGTACTTTTTCTTCTTCCGTGATAGTCATCATGAGGAAGTTTCTCTCAATCTCGTCGATCCAATGTGCTATCCATAACGGATCCGACGATTTACCGTTAAATTCCATGGGCTTCATCTTCAAAAATCTCTCAACAGTTGAGAGTGATCCAGTTGATTTTGGGGGTATGCCCCAAACATGGGTTGTGGATACTGATAGTTAACCTGAGCTGCTTCCGGTCCTAGTACTAGAATCTGTGCAGCTGGTGGTTGAGGTGTTTGAGGTGCTGGGTGATTACCCACTGGTGCTGCATTGGCTTGTCCCTTCTGCATGGGTGTAGCATGAGCGGCTTGGAACATAATTCCCATTGCAACTTGCATTTGGGCCTGTGCATGTTGCATCTATTGCAGCTGATGTGCTAAATTCATTACCACCGTTGCCAACTCTGGGGGTGGAGGTGGCAAATTTGTAGGATTTGCCTGATCTGGATTTCCTGGTACATATATATTCTCCTGGCTAGTTTCCTCCACAGGTGGTGGTGGTGGAACTGCATTTCGGCTCTGTCTGGTTACTCTACGTCTAGACATAATTTCTTCTGAGATTGGTGGTGCCTGAAAATCATCAAAATAGGTGAGAAATCATTGATACTTCATGTAGGCTTGCTAACCGATGTAAAATTTCAAATTTCAGCTCATTTTATAAAAGAAATATTGTCTTTTCTATGCAGGGTCGATGGTGGGGGTCGATGGTATGTCCGACCCTCAGTATCCGACCCTTGGAATGACCTGTTCTTCCCGAGAGCTGAGGGTCGATGGACATCCGACCCTCAGTATCCGACCTTGGGTTTTCTGTCAGATTCCTGAGAGCCGAGGGTCGATGGTAGGGTCGATTCGAGGGTCGATGGTCCTGGTCGAATTGTCCGACCCTCGGACCAAAAATCAGACCTTTAAGATCCGATTCTAGGTTCATTCTCTGTTATTTCCCTCCCGTTTCGGCTCGTCTCTCACCTCTGAGTTACTACAGTGTCACTCCGCTATTTTGGTCAGTTTGGATCCGTGTTTCAACATCCACATCATCCTACAGGTATGCTTTATCTTTTCTACCTATTTGTAGGTTTACTTTTCTTGATTTTGGTCCAATTAACTCGTATTTTTCAAATTAAATTTTTTCCAATCGTAAAAATTCGATTTTTATTGGGGCTTTTGCTATTGGTGTCTCGAGGAATGAAACCCTCAAAATTTTTTGAGTTTGATCGGTTGGTTATCGAGAAACTTGGATTTTTGCTCTTTTTGCCCTAATTTGTCAAAATTTTTGATTTCTTGAAATTTCTTCAATTTGGACCCCATTAGTTAAAATTTCCTACTGTATGTGTGTTGTAGGATATGTTAGAGCCTACGTAAGTCCTCCTGCCCTCGTGTATGGGTGACAAGTGAGGCTTTTGGCCACTTACGTCGTTATAATGTCCAATTTCGGATTTTTATCCTATTAACTGATTATCTATTTTTCTTTGCAGATACCATGGCTCGTATTAAGGTACCCAGAGTTCGCGATCCGCTTCGCTTCCGCTCTAATGAAGCCAAGGCACAGTATGCCCACTACACTCGTAAGAAGGTAGAGGGTGGTCGTTTGGTGAACTTGGCTGAGCTAGCCCTGTTCAATGTGGAGAGAGCATTTGGTGATATGGGGTGGCTCCCTGTCATCACTTACGACGCGTGCACATGCCCGGATTTAGTGCGACAGTTCTATTGTAATCTCCAGGTGGTGGGGGATTACAATGATGTGGATAGGGGTCATGAGCTACGCATCACTAGCTATGTAAAGGCAGTGGACATTTCTTTTGATTATCGGTAGCTGGCCAATCTACTGGGCATTTCCTATGATGGCCCTATGGTTTACTGTATGCCTGGAGAGCCCCAGTTTGTTTCCATGGAGATGAGGGCAGAGATCGATAGTCAGTTTCTACGACCTGATCGCTAGCAGATGAGAGCTTGTTACATGCGTCCAGCTCCACGGGTCTTCTGCAAGATTATTCAGCATAATCGATTCCGCAGAGTGGCCATTACGAGAGGGTTTCTCAGCTGACCCAATATCTGCTATATAGTATCTGAACTAGACAGCCCATGTGCCTGTCGCACATCATCCTGCAGACTATGATTAGTGCCACATTGCCCAGTCATAGGGGTAATCTACCCTATGGACGTATGATCACAGTCCTGCTTACTCGCCTGGGGGTTGATTTTGGTGGATGAGAAGATTCAGGAGAAAAAATTCTCGTCGCCTATCGATTGGGAGGCTATCTGCAAGATGGGCATGCGGGATGCCCAAGTTAGTGACGAGGAGAGGAACGAGATGGTACGCCCTCACACTCGCATTGAGATTGCTGACGCTGAGGCAGCTGCTACAGCTGTTAGAGCTCATGCGGATCCTGCTGATGATGATGACCGC
Source organism: Protea cynaroides (assembly GCA_028583415.1). Lineage (NCBI taxonomy): Eukaryota > Viridiplantae > Streptophyta > Magnoliopsida > Proteales > Proteaceae > Protea > Protea cynaroides. The sequence goes on from CM053265.1 coordinate 40,103,660, forward strand.
ATGTATATGGATGTCGACTCGATACCACCGCCTTCACCTACGCATGCGGCTGGAGTTGGTTCTTCTTCTGCCGTGGATCCTGCACCTGAGACTGGTCCTTCTCATGCGGCTGGTCCTTCACACCCACCTTCTGATATAATGGAGATGTTGCATGAGATCAGAGAGGCTCAGCGTAGATCTGATCTGAGGATGGAGGTGTTGCTGGACGCTCAGTGTGTGAGAGTGGATGAGTTCATAGACACCCAGCGTACATCAGACATGAGGATGGGAGAGTTACTAGACGCTCAGCAGGTGAGAGTGGATGAGCTACTAGACTTCCAGCGGACATCAGCCATGAGGATGGGAGAGCTCATGGAGGCTCAGCACCGTACTGATCAGCGGGTAGCCGATCTTACAGCTAGTCTGCAGACGACCCAGACTCAGATAGCCTGGTTGACTAGAGTCTACGTTGAGGACTATGATAGAGATCGTGAGGCACCGCCTGCTCCTTCACCTCCAACTTCTTGATTGTATTTATTTTCTTTGTACTACAGAGTAACTGTCTGGTTGTGGACTGTACTCTGCTTTAGTTATGTATATACGTTTATTTCGCTCTTGTTGTATATAAACTGTTTACCCTTTAATAGATGCATTATTCTCTTTTTAAATTTTGCCTCAACTATCACTTGTGCTTATAATGTGTTAATATTACTGTTTTTACTTTTATCCTATCTCAGTTCACAATTGTCTTGAATGTATACTAGTTCAACGGACAAGGCCTGAGATGCTCTGATACCAAGTTGTCACACCCCAATTTCGTACTATTCAGAATGTTGTGATGAACTGCTAACAAACCAACGGTTCAACCAAGATCTCGAGTAGGCTATATCTGTGTTATCTGAACCCCATACATTCACATTCATAATCAGAGAAAATATATAATAGCGGAAGTCATATAGTAAAACGAACTGAGAATCTATTGTGGAATTAATATTTAAATAACAAATTATTCTGTACCAACTAAGACATAAATAAATATCAAATACATGTCTTTAGTAAATCTAAATAAAGAAAACTAGAAAAAATCTAATCGAATACACATGAGTTGCACTCGCAAGAGGAGTCATGTGTATCCACTTCAGCTTCAACTACCACCGCTGCAACGTTCCCGTACTCTGGAGCATTTATATAATCTTCAACGGTTGTACCTGCATCATCAACTAAAAATATTCGACATCGAGGGGTGAGCACACATCATGGCTCAGTGAGCAAACAAAACAATGCAACAATACATGCATGCAATCAATTCATATCTTTGGTCTGGTTTTACGTTTGCATTGTGCTATAGAAAGGATAGGTGGCCGCCGCACCTCTATGCACGAGAGTGTGGATATGCCCGATGACTCTCACCATCGCCCACAACACCCAAATGAACATTGTACAATGAAGGTCACATTTATCGATGCACAACTCCATACCAATAAATGAACCCCTGATGGATAGGGCTACAAACGGGGCTCGCTACTAACCAATCCTAATGTCAAACAATGTATCCAATGCCTCACCCCAGCATCCCTCAGAGCACCCGTAGAGATAGAGCTAAGGCCCCCCGGTAGAGTATAGGACTCAAGGACCGAGACCCTCCTTGATGCCCTACGTCACAATAGTTCTGCTAAGGTAATGCGATACGACGATGCTAATGCACAAGACTTGAGTCAGAGATAGAGCTAAAGTGTCCGGATCAAACACCGCATAATACCTCCTCTGATGCCCTACTCGCATCAAGTACACTAACCACACACAAACATTCACATGCCTATTCCTAGCATCAACTCATCATCATCATGTTATAAGTAAACAAAGTTAAATATGCATGAACAATAATAGCAAAAATATTGGATTACATGTTGAATGCACATTACAAGCATATTCGCATAGAATCAAGCATAGCATGGGACTGAAGAAAATAAAAGTAGTTTATTATTAACCAATTAGTTTAGGTCTTGTTTCCTCACCTTAGCTTGTTAATATATCTTCTTCCAAGCTTTAGAATCACCTTAATAATGTTATTATATTGCTAGAAGACCTAACAAAGTCGATAGAATTTAATTAGAATTTATTCAGAATTTAAAAACCATGCTGTTAACTGAGGGTCGGAGGTAGGGTTGGAGTCATGATCGACCCTGGGTGCGACCCTTCCCATTCTGGACTTCCCAAACACTGAGGGTCGATCCTCAGGATCACATAGGGTCGGATCGTCATCGACCCTCTGTGCGACCCTCGATGGATTTTGGTCAATTTCCCTCATTTTTGTCCATTCTTCGTGTTTGGGGTCCTATGGTTTTCTCCTACAGTCCATTCAATATTCATTCCATGGTCTAGAGCCATGAATCATCCACCTAGATGGCTTTCATGTAATCTCCCATAGTTTTCTATGAAAACCTAACCATGGGTTGATGGTTTGGGTTTCTCCGAGATCATACTCTCATCATTATCTAACCTAAGTTCTGTAGAAACTCATGGAATTAGTATCCAAACTTGAGAAGAATACTCCTTCTCTGCAACTCTTCTCATTTTTGCTTTCTTCTCCCCCTTGCTTCTCTTCTTCTTCTTTTCCTTCTCTTCTCTTTCTCTCAATTCAATTAGGGTTGTAAAAGGAGTGCAATAGGCTTAGGGAAATCCTTTAAATAGAGTAGAAACATCCTAAAATAAATCCCTTTGAGATTAGGAAAGAATCCAAATAAAAAATTAGGAAATTTCCTAATTTCAGTTTTGACGACAACTGAGGGTCGATGGGCGGGTCGATGATCCCGTCGACCCTAGGTTCTTAAAATGCCCGACCCTCCCTATAAAATAGAGGGTCTAACTTTCTGTTTTGGGGGGGTCCGACCCTCCTTAGCTGGGTATGCGACCCTCCCCTTAAATTGAGTGTTTTAGGGTCGATTTGATACTTGGGATCTCGTTCTCCTTCACGCCCTTAGTCCATTTGACTCGACCGTGATGGGTAAACCTGGTTCAAGGTGATAAGACCGGGTTAGATTGACATGGGTCTTACAATCTACACCAATCAAAGGTGAGGGAACAAGACCTAAACTAATTGGTTATAGTATACTATTTTCGTTTATTGAGTCCAATACCATGTATGATTCTATGATTGTATGATTGTAATGTGCATATCACATGTCATCTACTATTCTTGTTATTACTGTTCATGCATATTTAATTCAGTTTATTTATAACATAAAGATGATGATGATGCTAGGAATAGGCATGTGAATGTTTGTGTTTGGTTAGTGTACATGATGCGAGTGGGGCATCAAGGGAAGTATGATGCGGTGTGGTCCTAAGCACTTTAGCCCCATCTCTACTCAAGTCTTGTCCACTAGCATCGTCGTATCGCCATTTCCTTAGCAGAACTATTAGGTCGTAGGGCATCAGGGGAGGTGGTCTCGGACCGTGTAGTCTCATACTCTGTCGTGGGGCCTTAGCTCTATATCTATGGACATATTAAGGGATGCTGGGGTGAGGCCTTGGATACACTGTTTGACATTAGGATTGGTTAGTTGCGAGCCCAGTTTGCAAGCCCTCGCCAACAGGGGCTTACGTGTTGGTATGGGTAGACCATTAGGGGAAGTATGATGCGGGCGGTCCTAAGCACTTTAGCTCTATCTCTATTCCATGGTAGGCGTGGATGTAGACGACAATGGTGTTTGATCCGTTGGGTGGGCTTATACACCCTGTGTATGGAGGCGAGGCGGCCACCGAACCTTTCTATAGCACATTGCAAACTTATATACCAGACCAAAGATATGAATTGAATACATGCATATGTTTGTTGCATTATTTTGTTTGCTCACCGAACCGTGATGTGTGCTCACCCTTTTTGAATTCGAATATTTTTAATTGATTTTTCAGGTATGACCGTGGAAAATTATATGAATGCTCCCGCATACGGGCACGTTACGACAATGGACGCAGAAGATATAATGGAGACGCATGATTCGTCATGCGAATGCAATTCATGCGTTTTCGATTAGATTTTTATTTGGATTATTGAGGAAATGTAATTGATTGTTTTATTTACTTATGTCTCAGTCAATGAAAGATAATTGGGTATTTTATTTATGATTATCACATTTAGATTCTCAATTTATTTAATATTTAAGACTTCCACTATTGTGTATTTACTCTGATTATGGTTGTGGATGTGTATGGTTTAAGCAAATGGACACAACCTATTTGAGATCCTGGTTGAACCGTTGGTTTATTAGCTGTTCATCACACCATTCTGAACAGTGCGGAATTGGGGTGTGACAACTTGGTATCAGAGCTCTCAGGCCCTGTCTAATAAACCGGTATACTTCCACAAAAGTTCGTGAACTGAGTTATGATAAAATTTAAAAGCTTTAATAAAAATACACCGTAAGCACCTGTGTTGTTTGAGACAAAATTAAGAAAGAGAATAATGCACATATAAATGGAGAAACAAGTTTTATATACATTAAACTAAAAGCAAGTTTATATACATTTCCAAAGTAGAGTACAATCCACAATCTGGACAGTTACTCTGTAAAACAAAAAGAAGAAAAGAAAAATACATCATGGAGCTGGAGGTGATGGAGGAGGCGGTGCCTCGCGATCTCTGTCATAGTCCTCAGCATAGACTCTAGTCAACCAGGCTACCTGAGTTTGGGTCGTCTGGAGACTAGCCGTCAACACAGCCATCCGCTGATCAGACGCACGCTGAGCATCTAGAAGATCTCCCACTCTCAAATCCATCGTGTACTGAGCCTCCCTGATCTCACGAAGTAATCCCATCGTATCATCAAGTGGTGAGCGTGAAGGACCAGCCATGCGTGAAGGAGTCTGAGATGGACTAACTCTAGTAGAATGCAGAGGTAATGGATGAGGTATGGAGTCCATATCCATGTACATACGATCCTCATCCTCAGCATCACCCCCATGAACCCCTACTCCAGCGGCTGTTGCTACTGCTGCCTCAGCGTCTGCCACCTCGACCCGAGTTCGAGGACGCACCAGAGCGTTTCTCTCTTCATCACTGACCTAAGCATCCTACATGCCCATCCTACAGATGACCTCCCAGTCCAGAACCGATGAGAAGGTCTTCTCCAGAATTCTCTCATTCACTAAATCAACACCTAGGCGGATAAGTAGGGTGGTGATCAGACGTCCATAGGGAAGGTTGCCTATCTGACCGGGCACCGTAGCACAGATCATCATCCTTATAATAATATAAGGGAGGCAGACAGGCTGCCTAGTGTAGATACAGTAAAGTAAGTACTGGGTCAACTAGGAGATCCTCTCATAATGTCCACTCTGGGGTATCAGGTTGTGCTGGAAGATCTTACAGTACACCCGAGGCTCTGGACATAGGTTGATCGCTTTCATCTCCCAACCATCCTCTCTGATAAGCTGACGGTCTATCTCAGCCTGCATCTCCAAGGAAAAGAACTGGGGCTCCTTGGGAGCACAGTACACTAGGGGGCCGTCATGTGATATGCCCAAAAGATCAGCTAACTGCTGGCAGTCAAAGGAAACCTCTACTCCTTTGACGTAGCTCGTGATCTTGAGCTCCCTACCCCTCTCAGTGTCATTGTGATCTCCCACCACCTAGTGATTACAATAGAATTGTCCCATCAGATCCGGACGGGTACAGGCATCCTAGGTAATTACGTGAAGCCAGCCCAGTCACCAAATGCCCTCTCCATGTCGAACAAGGCTAGACTATCTAAGTCCACACGAGGACCTCCCTTTACCTTCTTACGAGCATAATGAGCATACTGAGGTTCAGCCTCGTTGGAGCGGAAGCGGACTGGGTCGCGAGACCTAGGAACCTTGGTACGAACCATGTTACCTGCCAAAACAAAGAAAAACAGATAATAGATCAGTAATGGTGAAAAAACCCAAAAATTTTGATATTATAACGGCATAAATTGGTCAAAAGCCTCACTTTTCACCCATACACATGGGCAAGAGGACTTACATAGGTTCTAAACTATCCTACAATGCTCATACAGTTGGAAATCTAAATTTAAGAGATCGAATTTGAAGAAATTTTAATAAATTTAAAAAATATCGAAAACTAGGGAAAAAATGGAAAATTTCAAGTTTCTCAACAACCAACCGATGAAACTCAAATATTTTTGAGGGCTTTCGTCCATTGGATGACCAATAGCCAAAGCCCCCAATAAAAATGAAATTTTGACGGTTGAAAAAAGTTTAATTTGAAGAAAACAATGTAAATGGGCAAAAACCTAGCTAGAAAGAATTAAAAACATGAAACAGTAGAGAACATACTTGAAGAGAAGGAGTGGTAGCCGCAAATGAAGGTGAGGATCACCAAACAGGTAGGGGTCATTGGTGTAGCAACTCAGAGAAACGATTTGAGTTGGAAAACAGAAGAAAGAAAGGGAAATGAATCCAAAATCGGGGTTAAAAACCTGATTCTGGATCGTAAGGTCGCATAATTCGACCAAGACATGTTACCCTACCTCCGACCAACCCATCGACCCTAGCCTCTCGGTGATTTGACAGAGAACTAGGGGTCGACCCTAAGGTCAGACATATACTGACCTTACCAGCGACCCTAGGCTCTCGGTAAGCTGACAGTGATTCTCAGGGTTGCATACCCTAGGGTCGCATAATGATCGACCCTACCATCGACCCTATGATGGAAAATATAGTATTTTTGTCGGAATGATCTGAAAAATTTGAAAATTATCTTGATTAGTTGGATTTTGACTGGAGAACATCTATATTGATTGCCTCACATGTGCTATGATTGGTTACAGGCACTACCATCATCAGAACAGAAAATGGTTGGGCGAAGAGTGACCAGACAAAGCAGTAACTTTATTCTACCACCACCACCTGTGGAGGAAGACAGCCATATACATCCTGAGACACAGGAGAATTTGAATACGACACCATCCGTGGTTAATGGCCAGACAAATACTACCAACTTGCTAGCCCCACCTACAGACCTGGCTATAGCCGTAATGAACTTGGCACAATAGCTGCAGCAAATACAACATGTATAAGCTAATATGCAAGCTGCCATAGGCATGGCTTTTCCAGCTGCACAGATGACACCGATGCCAGTAGGATAGACAAGCACAGTACCAGGGGATAGTAACACGGTACCCCATGCACCTCAAACTCTAGTCATGCAGGCTCCGGTGCAGAATCCTGAAGTAGCTCAAGGTGGTCATCAGTACCAACCACCTATGTATGGGGCTTACGCTCCGTATCAGCTGGACCACTCCAGACTAGTTGAACTTTTCTTGAAGATGAAGCCCAAGGAATATAATGGTAAGCCAACTGATCCATTGTGGCTAGTACACTGGATTGATGAAATGGAGAGGAATTTCATGGTGATGATAGTTACTGAGGAGGAGAAAGTACTGTGTGCAGCGTTCATGCCGAAAGGGGATGCACACCACTGGTGGAAGTCCACACGGAATTATCTATTAAGAAAGCACACCCAACTGACCTGGGGCATATATAAGGAGGCATTCCTTGAGAAGTACTTTCCTAGAAGTTTCAGAGATGCTATAGAGAAAGAGTTCCTGAGTTTGTATCAGGGACAGATGACTGTCGATGCATATCAATAGCGTTATGAGGAGCTGCTCTGTAAGACCCGTGTCAAACTAACCCGATCTTACCACCTTGAACTAGGTTTACCCATCATGGTCGAGTCAATGGACCAAGGGCATGAAGGAGAGCGAGATCCCAGGTATCAAATCGACCCAAAAGCACTTAAAATAGAGCAAGGGTCGCATACCCAGCTAAACAGGGTCGACCCTCTCAAATTAGAAACTCAGACCCTGAAAAATGGATAGAGGGTCGGACAGTGTCAGACCACAGGGTCGACGGGAACATCGACCCTCTAATCGACCCTCACTTACCGCCGAAACTGAAATTAGGAAACTGCCTAATTTTTTATTGGGGTTCTTTCCAAATCTCAATGGGACTATTATAGGACATTCCTACTCTATTTAAAGGACGTCCCTAAGCCACTTTCACTCTTTTCACAACCCTAATTGAATTGAGAGAAAGAGAGAAGAAGGAAAAGAGGAAGAAAAGAGGCAAGGAAGAAGACTTAGCAAAAAAGAGAAGAATTTCCAGAGAAAAGTAATCTTCTCAGGTATGGATACTAATTCCATGAGTTTCTACAGAACTTAGGTTAGATATGGTTGAGTGTAGGATTTCGGAGAAACCCAAACCATCTATCCATGGTTAGGTTTTCATGGAAAACCCTAGGAGAATGCATGAAAGCTATTTAAGAGGATGAATCATGGTTTCAGACCATGGAATGAATGTTTAGTGGAATGTGGAAGCAAGCCATAGGACCCCAAACATGAAGAATGAATTAAAAACTGGAAATTGGACCTGATTGCACAGAGGGTCGCACACAGGGTCGATAGACCCATCGACCATATGCACCCTGACCATCGACCCTCAACATTCGGGAAGTTTAGACAGAGAACAGGGTCGATAGACCCATCAACCCTATGTATCTTGAGCATCGACCCTCTGATCGACCCTCAGATAACAGTATGGTTTTTAAATTCGAAATTAATTCTAATTAAATTCCATCGACTTTGTTAGGTTTGCTAGCATTATAATAACACTGTAGAGGTGATTCTAAAGCTTGGCAAAACATCCTATAGCAAACTAAGGTGAGGAACCTTAACTCCAAACTAAATTGGTTAATAATAAACTATTTTCTATTTCTTAAGTCCTATGCTATGCTTGATTCTATGTGAATATGTTTGTAATGTACATACAGCATGCCATCCAATATTTCTATTACTTGTTCATGCATATTTACTTTATTGTTTATAACATGATGATGATGATGATGATAGGAATAGGCATGTGCTTGTATGTGTGTGGTTGATGTGCTTGATGCGAGCGAGTATCAGGGGAGGTGTGATGAGAACGTCAATAAACGTTAACCTTTGGCGGGTCTCAGCACTTTAGCTCTATCTCTAACTCAAGTCTTGTGCATTGGCATCGTCGTATCGCCATTACCTTAGCGGAACTATTATGTCGTAGAGTATCAGGGGAGGTGGTCTCAGTCCTTGTAGTCTCTGACTCTTCCGGGGGACCTTAGCTCTATCTCTATGGACATTCTGAGGGATGTTGGGGTGAGGCCTTGGATACACTGTTTGGCATTAGGATTGGTTAGTTGCAAGCCCAGTTTGCAGCCCTCGCCAACAGGGGCTTACGTGTTGGTATGGCACTATATAGCAGTAAACGTAACCTTTGTTATATATTGTTCATGATTGGGTGCATGTGAGTTGACGATAAACGTGATCTTCGGGTAACGTCACATACTCGTGTATAGAGGCGGAGTCAATAAACGCGACCTTTGGCTACCTCAACCTTTCTATTGCATATTGCAAACTTTAAACCAGACCAAAGATATAAATTGATGTGCATGCATATGTATTGTTGCATTGTTTTGGCTACTCACTGAGCCGTGTTGTGTGCTCACCCCTTGATGTTGAATATTTTTAGTTGATGATGTAGGTTACACAGTTGAAGACTATATGAATGCGTCTGCATACGAGAATATAGCAGCAATGGATGCTGAAGCTGAAGATGATACACACGACTCCTTTTGCGAGTGCAACTCGTGTGTATTTGATTAGATATTTTTATAGGTTCCTTTATTGGATTTATAAGACATGTATTTGATATTTAAATATTTATGTCTCAAGTTGAATACAGAATAATTTTCTATTATTTATGGATATCATTTTAGTTCTCAGTTTATTTATTTATTAAGACTTCCGCTATTGTGTATTTACTCTGATTATGATCATGGATGTATAGAGGTTCAGATAACGTGGGGATAGCCTATTCGAGATCCTAGGTGAACCATTGGTTATTTAGTGGTTCATCACACCATTCTGAAATATACGGAATTGGGGTGTGACAACTTGGTATCAGAGCGTCTCAGGCCTTGCCCGCTGAACTATCATACATTCACAGCAATAGTGAACTAAGATAGGATAAAATAAAAACAGTAATATTAACACATTATAAGCACAAGTGATGTTGAGACCGAATTTAAAAAGAGAATAATACATCTATTAAAAGGAGAAACAAGTTGACATACAATGAGAGCGAAACAAAGTGTAAATATATATCTAAAGCAGAGTACAGTCCACAACCCGGACAGTTACTCTGAAGTACAGGAAAAACAAAAAAGTACAATCAGGAAGCGAGAGCCGAAGGAGGAGGTGGAGCCTCACGATCTCTGTCGTAGTCCTCAGCATAGACTCTGGTCAACCAGGCTATCTGAGTCTGGGTCGTCCCGCAGACTAGCTATGAGATTGGCTACTCTCCGTCGGCCGCACGCTGGGTCTCCAACAGCTCATCCACTCTCATGCGCTGAGCATCTAGCAACTCCTCCATCCTCTGGTCCAATCGGCGCTGAGTCTCTCTGATCTCGCGCAACATCTCCATCATATCAGAAGACGGATGCGAAGGACCAGCCTCATGAGAAGGACCAGTCTCAGGTATAGAATCCGCCGCATGCGAAGTACCAACTCCAGCCGCATGTGTAGGTGAAGGCGGGGGTATCGCGTCGACGTCCATGTACATACGATCATCATCGTCGACGGGATCCACCTGAGCTCTAGCAGCAGCAGCAGCCTCAGCATCAGCCACCTCAACCCGAGTGTGAGGGCGCACCATCGCGTTCCTCTCATCATCGCTAACCTGAGCGTCTCGAAGTCCCATCTTGCATATAGCCTCCCAATCTAGAGGCGACGAGAAGTTCTTCTCCTGAATCTTCTCATCTACCAGGTCAACCCCCAGACGAATCAACAGTGTGGTGATCATACGTCCATAGGGTAGATTACCCCTATGACCGGAAAATGTAGCACTGATCATCATCCGCATGATGATGTAAGGAAGACAGATGGGCTGATGAGTGCATATACTGTAGATCAAAAACTGGTCAGCCGAGACACCCTCTCATAATGCCCATTTTGCGGGATCAGGTTATGCTGAATGATCCTCCGGAACACCCGTGGAGCCGGACGTAAGTAGCACGCCCTCATCTGCCAGCGATCGGGCTGTAGTAACTGACTATCAATCTCGGCCCGCAACCACGTCTCAATAAAGTCGTGCTCACCAGGTGCATAGTAATCCATAGGACCATCATAAGGAATGCCCAACAGGTCGGCCAACTGCCGGTAATCAAAGGAAATCTGCACCCCTTTGATGTAGCTAGTGATGCGCAACTCCTGACCAAGCTCCACATCGTTGTGGTTTCCCACAATCTGCATGTTGCAATAGAACTGGCGCACTAACTCTGGACGTGTGCACGCATCGTATGTGATGACAGGGAGCCACCCCATATCACCAAAAGCTCTCTCTACATTGAACAAGGCTAGCTCAGCCAGGTTCACCATACGACCCCCTTCCACTTTCTTGCCTGTATAGTAGGCATACTGTGCCTCGGCTTCATTGGAGCGGAAGCGAAGCGGATCACGAACTCTGGGTACTTTGGTACGAACCATAGTATCTGTAGATAAGAAAGAAAAAGGAAAACAAGGAGTTAATAGGATAAAAATTTAAAAATCGGGCATTATAACGACGTAAGTTGGTCAAAAGCCTCACTTTTCACCCATACAAGTAGGCAGGAGGACTTACATAAGTTCCAACACATCACACAACAATTAAACAGAAGGAAATGGTAACTGACAAGGTCCAATTTGAAGAAATTAAAAGAAATCGAAAATTTTTGACAAATTAGGGCAAAAAGAGAAAAATTTCAAGTTTCTCGATGACCAACCGATGAAAATAAAAAATTTTTGTGGGATTTCGTTCCTCAAGACACCAACAACAAAAGCCCCCAATAAAAATCGAATTTTTACGGTTGGAAAAAGTTTAATTTGAAAAATACAAGTTAAATGAGCAAAAACCTAGAAATAAAAACCTAAAAACAGGTAAAGTTGGGAAAGTATACCTGTAGAGGTGATGTGGATGTCGAAACTCGGACTAAGAATGATCCACAATAGTGAAGTAGCCTTGTAGCAACTCGGAGAGAAGAGACGAGTCAAAACGGGAGGGAAATAATAGAAAATGACCCAAAATCGGACTTTAAAAATCTGATTTTTGGTCAGAGGGTCGGACAACTCGACCAGGGGCCATCGACCCTCCGATCGACCCTTTAATCGACCCTCCGCTCTCGAGAATCGACGAAACTACGGGGTCGGACATTAAGGGTCCGACATACCATTGACCCTCACCATCGACCCGCATACAAAAAGACAGTATTTTTTTTATAAAATGAGTTCGAATTGGAATTGATTATTGGTTAACGTGCCTACATGACATATACATGATTTCTCACCTATTTTGATAAATTTTAGGCACCACCAATCATCGAAAAGAATTATGTCTGGACATAGAGTTACCCGACAGACCCGAAACACAGTCCCACCACCACCACCGGCGGATGAGACTAGTCAAGAGAACAATTATGCACAGGGTAATCCCGAACCGGCAAACCCTACAAATTTGCCACCACCACCACCAAGAAGAAGAGAAAGTATTATGCGCCACCTTCATGCTCAAAGGCGATGCACACCATTGGTGGAAATCCACAAAAACATATTTATTGACCAGACATGCCCTACTGACATGGGCTATATATAAAGAAGCGTTCTTCGAGAAATATTTCCCACGAAGCTTCAGAGACTCAATGGAGAAAGAGTTCCTGAGTTTGTACCAGGGGACGGATGACCGTAGACGCATATCAACAGCGCTACGAAGAACTGTTTTTCTTCGCACCGGCGAGTATGCAAGAAGAAGATACAAAAACCCGTAGGTTCATCGCGGGACTAAGAGGAAGCATAAGAGAAAATGTTCTGGGCTTAGAGAAGAAGATTTACAACGAAGCTGTCCAGATCGCTCGAGTAATTGAATCGAGCCAGAAAAGAGAGCTATTTCTCCCAGAACCGAGGAATCAAGAGACCAGCCAGAAAAACCTACAACGGAGGCAATAACAGGATGTATAAACCTTTTCGTCCTCAGAATTTGGCTACTCCATCGAAGCCTACATCAGCAGCTCAACCACAGCCAAAGTCAAATTTTGAAGTCCCGAAGTGCTTTAACTGATCGCCCGATGTGGTCACAGGTATGACCAAAACTTTTAAGATTTTAATTACATTGATTCAGCATGTAGACTAAGTAAAAACGAATCACAGGTATCATACCCATCAATGGCATACCCGCCAGAGTACTCTTTGATTCAGGAGCTACTCATTCAATTATATCTGTGTCGTTTGGAAAGAAGACCAATTTGCCCATCAAAACATTAGACTACAAATTACTTGTACGGTCACCGATGGGATTAGAAGTGGAATTAGAGAAAGGTTATGGACCATGTCCAGTTCTCATTGGAGAGCAAACTTTGGATGCAACCTTGATACAACTTGAGATGGCAAACTTTGACGTCATCTTGGGAATGGACTGGTTAGCTCGGCATTCTGCAAATCTGTTATGCGCCGAAAAGAAGCTAACATTTAAAGATAAAGAAGGAGCAGAATTCAGTTTCTCGGGAACCAAACTTCCCAGGAGAGGAAAGCTCATACTCTCAGCATTTAAGGCTAAGAAGTGCCTTGAGAAAGGGGCTGTCGGATATCTAGTATCAGTGGTCGACCTAACCAAGGACGTGCCACGAATGGAAGATATTGATGTCGTGCGAGATTTTCCCGATGTATTTCCGGAGGAACTACCCGGATTACCACCCGACCGAGCCACAGAGTTTGTAATAGACCTTCTACCCGGAGCCGCACCCGTATCAAAAGCACCTTATAGGATGGCTCCTACTGAACTGAAGGAATTAAAAGTGCAATTACAAGAACTGCTGGATAAGGGTTATATTAGACCCATTATATCTCCATGGGGAGCACCGGTGTTGTTCGTAAAGAAGAAGGATGGTAGCGTTCGATTATGTATCGACTATCGAGAGTTGAATAAACTGACCATCAAGAATCGATACCCACTACCTAGGATCGATGACTTGTTCGATCAGTTACAGGGAACAAAAGTATTTTCAAAGATCGATCTTCGATTGGGCTATCATCAGCTGAAGATTAAAGAAGGTGACATTCCAAAGACAGCTTTCAGGACAAGATACGGACATTATGAATTCTTAGTAATGTCATTCGGATTAACTAATGCACCGGCAACATTCATGGAACTTATGAACCGAGTTTTCCACGATATGTTGGACACGTCGGTTATAGTATTTATTGATGACATATTGGTATACTCCAAGGACAAGGAAACCCATGTCAAGAACCTAAACGCAGCCCTACAGCGTTTAAGGAAAGAGAAGTTATACGCCAAATTTTCAAAGTGTGAGTTTTGGCTAAGTAAAGTCGCCTTTCTGGGCCATGTAGTATCCGCTGAAGGAATCAAAGTGGACCCTAGTAAGATCGAGGCTATCGTAAAGTGGGAAGCACCAAAGAGCTTTTCAGAAATTAGAAGTTTTCTGGGTCTAGCTGGTTATTATCGGAGATTCGTAGAAGACTATTCTCGGATTGCCGTACCTCTCACCAGTTTGAGCAAGAAAGGTGAAAAATTTGTATGGACGGATAAGTGTGAAAAGAGTTTTCAAACACTGAAGACCAGATTGATATCCGCTCCGATTTTGACTATTTCGATCCCAGGACAGACATTTACCTTATATACCAATGCGTCGGGATTGGGATTAGGATGTGTGCTTATGCAAGGAGAGCAAGTGATTGCCTATGCCTCGAGACAATTGAAGGTACATGAGAAAAATTACCCCACTCATGATTTGGAGTTAGCGGCAGTAGTACATGCTGTCAAGATATGGAGACACTACCTATACGGAGAGAAATTCCAGATTAAGTCGGACCATAAAAGTCTTACTTATTTATTTAATCAGAAGGAGTTGAATATGAGACAAAGAAGATGGGTTGAACTATTGAAAGACTATGATTATGATATCCAGTATCATCCAGGAAAAGCAAACGTAGTAGCAGATGCATTGAGCAAAAAAGCAATGATAAAATCTCAAGGAGAAGTTAGCATGACCAGCGGCAATGTGCACTACCAGAATGGTATTCAATCATGGCAACGAGCAGTATGTGATAGACACAACGCATGGATCAGCCAACCAAGGGTTTATTCATCAGTTTTTGAATATGTTCGCAGCATTGAAGTTTATACCGGATATAATGGATGAAGTGAAGACAGCTATCAAAGCAGATCCTTATCTGAGAACAGTACAAGAAGACATTGAGAAAGGTAGGACTAACCCTGAGTTTACCTTGGATGAAGAAAAAGTATTGAAATACAAAGGAAGAATTTATGTACCCGAAACAGAAAGTGTGGACTTTAGACACCGACTGATGAAAGAAGCTCATACCACCATCTATTCGATACATCCTGGAAGTACAAAAATTTATCATGATCTAAAGAAACTATATTGGTGGAGGGGAATGAAAGCAGATGTAGCTAAGTTCGTGTCTCAATGCCTAAATTGTCAGAAAGTAAAGGCTGAACGACAAAGACCCGCAGGATGCATTACGGCCGTTACGGAACCAGCATGGAATTGGGACTGCATCACTATGGACTTCGTCACGGGACTACCATTGACTCCTCGAGTAGTTGAGGCAGTTTGGGTGATTGTGGATCGTCTGACTAAAACAGCTCGCTTCATACCTATACGACCTCAGTATACACTGGAAAGGTTAGCGAAGCTGTATGTGGATAACATTGTTCGCTTACACGGTGTACCAGAAAGCATTGTGTCTGATAGAGATCCCCGATTTACTTCCAAGTTTTGGGAAGGACTACAAAAGGCTATGGGTACAACATTAAAGTTCAGTACTGCATTCCATCCACAGACAGATGGACAGTCAGAGTGCACAATTCAGATTCTAGAAGATATGCTACGAGCATGTGTAATTGATTTCAAGGGGTCATGGGATGAAAGATTACCATTGATCGAGTTCACTTATAATAATAGCTATCAGGCTACTATACAGATGTCACCTTATGAAGCACTGTATGGCAGGAAGTGTCGAACTCCTTTGTTTTGGAATGAAGTTGGAGAACGTGGTATTGTTGGACCAGAATTCGTTGAAGAAACTTGTCGAGTGGTCGACATTATCAAGGAAAGAGTAAGAATAGCTCAGAACCGTCAGAAGCAATACGCAGATACTCGACGAAGAGATCTAGTGTTTTCCGTAGGTGATAAAATATTTTTGAAGGTATCGCCTATGCGAGGATTGAAAAGGTTCGGTAAAAAAGGGAAACTAAGTCCAAGATATGTCGGGCCATATGAAATTCTGGCTAAGCGTGGAAAAGTAGCTTATCAGTTAGCACTACCACCATCTATGTCAAGCGTGCATGACGTATTTCACATTTCCTTATTGAAGAAGTATGTCAAAGACCCAACCCATGTTTTGACAGTGGATTTGCCAGAATTGACTGATGATTTGACATTTGAAGTAACACCAACGGAAATCACTAGTCGAAAGGTTCAACGTCTACGTAACAGAGATATCTACTATGTTAAGGTCACATGGAAAGTAGAGACATGGAAGAAATTACATGGGAAGAAGAAAATGCTATGCGGAAGCAATACCCTCACTCATTTGATTCAGAAGGTACGTCCAATTTTGAAGATGAAATTTTTATAAGTTGGGGGGAGTTGTAAGACCCGTGTCAAACTAACCCGGTCTTACCACCTTGAACCAGGTTTACCCATCATGGTCGAGTCAATGGACCAAGGGCGTGAAGGAGAGCGAGATCCCAGGTATCAAATCGACCCAAAAACACTTAAAATAGAGCAAGGGTCGCATACCCAGCTAAACAGGGTCGACCCTCTCAAATTAGAAACTCAGACCCTGAAAAATGGACAGAGGGTCGGACAGTGTCAGACCACAGGGTCGACGGGATCATCGACCCTCTAATCGACCCTCACTTACCGCCGAAACTGAAATTAGGAAACTTCCTAATTTTTGATTGGGATTCTTTCCAAATCTCAATGGGACTATTATAGGACATTCCTACTCTATTTAAAGGACGTCCCTAAGCCACTTTCACTCCTTTCACAACCCTAATTGAATTGAGAGAAAGAGAGAAGAAGGAAAAGAGGAAGAAAAGAAGCAAGGAAGAAGACTTAGCAAAAAGGAGAAGAATTTCCAGAGAAAAGTAATCTTCTCAGGTATGGATACTAATTCCATGAGTTTCTACAGACCTTAGGTTAGATATGGTTGAGTGTAGGATTTCGGAGAAACCCAAACCATCTATCCATGGTTAGGTTTTCATGGAAAACCCTAGGAGAATGCATGAAAACTATTTAAGAGGATGAATCATGGTTTCAGACCATGGAATGAATGTTTAATGGAATGTGGAAGCAAGCCATTGGACCCCAAACATGAAGAATGAATTAAAAACTGGAAATTGGACCTGATTGCACAGAGGGTCGCACACAGGGTCGATAGACCCATCGACCATATGCACCCTGACCATCGACCCTCAGCATTCAGGAAGTTTAGACAGAGGACAGGGTCGATAGACCCATCGACCCTATGTATCTTGAGCATCGACCCTCTGATCGACCCTCAGATAACAGTATGGTTTTTAAATTAGGAATTAATTCTAATTAAATTCCATCGACTTTGTTAGGTTTGCTAGCATTATAATAACACTGTAGAGGTGATTCTAAAGCTTGGAAAAACATCCTATAGCAAACTAAGGTGAGGAACCTTAACTCCAAACTAAATTGGTTAATAATAAACTGTTTTCTATTTCTTGAGTCCCATGCTATGCTTGATTCTATGCGAATATGTTTGTAATGTGCATACAGCATGCCATCCAATATTTCTATTACTTGTTCATGCATATTTACTTTATTGTTTATAACATGATGATGATGATGATGATAGGAATAGGCATGTGCTTGTATGTGTGTGGTTGTTGTGCTTGATGCGAGCGAGTATCAGGGGAGGTGTGATGAGAACGTCAATAAATGTTAACCTTTGGCGGGTCTCAGCAATTTAGCTCTATCTCTAACTCAAGTCTTGTGCATTGGCATCGTCGTATCGCCATTACTTTAGCGGAACTATTATGTCAGTTTGCAGCCCTCGCCAACAGGGGCTTATGTGTTGGTATGGCACTATATAGCAATAAACGTAACCTTTGTTATATATTGTTCATGATTGGGTGCATGTGAGTTGACGATAAACGTGATCTTCGGGTAACGTCACACACTCGTGTATAGAGGCGGAGTCAATAAACGCGACCTTTGGCTACCTCTACCTTTCTATTGCATATTGCAAACTTCAAACCAGACTAAAGATATAAATTGATGTGCATGCATATGTATTGTTGCATTGTTTTGGCTACTCACTGAGCCGTATTGTGTGCTCACCCCTCGATGTCGAATATTTTTAGTTGATGATGCAGATTACACAGTTGAAGACTATATGAACGCGTCTGCGTACGGGAATATAGCAACAATGGGCCGCCGGAGCTGAAGATGATACACACGACTCCTCTTGCGAGTGCAACTCGTGT
The DNA here is from genome assembly GCA_028583415.1 of Protea cynaroides. NCBI lineage: Eukaryota > Viridiplantae > Streptophyta > Magnoliopsida > Proteales > Proteaceae > Protea > Protea cynaroides. The sequence goes on from CM053265.1 coordinate 40,122,248, forward strand.
GTATTTGATTAGATATTTTTATAGGTTCTTTTATTGGATTTATAAGACATGTATTTGATATTTAAATATTTATGTCTCAAGTTGAATACAGAATAATTTGCTATTATTTATGGATATCATTTTAGTTCTCAGTTCATTTATTTATTAAAACTTCCGCTATTGTTTATTTACTCTGATTATGATCATGGATGTATGGAGGTTAAGATAACGCGGGGATAGCCTATTCGAGATCCTGGGTGAACCGTTGGTTATTTAGTGGTTCATCACACCATTCTAAAATGTACGAAATTGGGGTGTGACATGTTCTTCTTTGCACCAGTCAGTATGCAAGCGGAAGATGCGAAGACCTGAAGGTTCGTCATGGGACTTAGGGGAATTATTCGTGAACATGTACTAGGACTTGAGAAAAAAGTCTACATTGAAGCTGTACAAATTACTCGGGTGATAGAGTCAAGCTAGAACGAGAACTATATTGCTCAAAACAAGGGTATTAAAAGGCCAACTGGAAATTCATATGACGGAGGGAATATAAGGACATTCAAACCCTTCTGTACTCAAGGTTTTAATGCTGCAGCCAAGACTACTCCAGCAGCTCAACCGCAACAAAAGCAAAATAATGAAGGAGTAAAATACTATAACTGCAATCAAATAGTACATTATTCAAGGGAGTGTCCTAAACCAAGGAAGCAGCTACATCAAGGAAAGGTTTATGCTGTTACATCTGAGGATGCTGCCGCATCGCCTGATGTGGTCACATGTATGACCTAAACCTTTCATTTTGTGTTACATTGTGTGACCATGTAGACTAAATTAAAACAAATCACAGGTATCCTACCTATTAATGTCATTCTCGCTAGAGCACTCTTTGATTCAGGAGCTACTCATTCTTTTATATCTGTGTCATTTGGAAAGAAGCTGAACCTACCCCTCAAATCTTTAGACTATAAACTACTTGTACAATCGCCGATGGGATTAGAAGTGGAATTATAAAAAGGTTATGGACCATGTCTAGTTCTTATTGACGAGAAAACCTTGGAAGCAACCTTGATTCGACTTGAGATGGGAAACTTTGATGTCATCTTGTTAATGGACTGGTTAGCTCGGCATTCTACAAACCTATTATGTGCCGAAAAGAAACAGACATTTAAAGGCAAGAAAGGAGCGGAGTTTATTTTCGCGGGAACCAAACTTCCCCGTAAACCAAAACTCATCCTCTCTGCATTAAAGGCTAAGAAATGCCTCGATAAAGGAGGAGTTGGGTATCTAGTAACAGTGGTCGACCTCACAAAGGAAGCACCACGAATGGAGTATATTGATGTCGTGCATGACTTTCCAGATGTATTTCCTGAAGAACTACCAGGACTACTGTAAGCACCCCATTTTTGCCATCCCAGCTAAACAAAGTCCTACTGGCGTGTGGACAACAAAAGGAGAAAGATGATCGAAAGTTTGGATTTTTGACTATGAATTTGAGGAAGTTTTCAATGGGTCTCTGTGAATTCGAAGAAGTTTTCAATGGGTCCACAGCAAGGTCATGGGTTATAATTCTGCATGGATGCATAGGTCATAGAATTATCTTCGAAATGAGACCAGAATTGTTCAATTCTGATGTCAAATGAAGAAGATATGACCATTTTAGTCGGATGATACATATAAGGGAAGTCTATGAAATTATTATAAATAATCCCAGGGCCTTCATGCAAATTATCGTAAGTCGGATTATTTGAATTTCAAATCATCATATCTTCATCATCCGACATCGGATTCAGATGATTCCAAGGCTATTATTCTTCATTCATGATGTTATACAAAGTGGACGTAAAAAATCCCGGGTAGAAGTCACCAGTGGGTCCCATGCAAGCTTTCATGCAAAATTATGGTTAGAACTTCAAAGCTTCATATCTTTTCCATTTTACGTCGGATTCAGACGATTCCAAGGCCATTGTTCTTCATTTGTGATGTCCTACAAAGTGGACGTGGAAAATCTCGGGTAAAAGTCTCCGGAGGGTCCCATGCAAAATTACATATGGAAATGGTCATTAAATATTCAAAAAATCATATTTTGATCATCTCATATCCAAATCAGGTGATTCCAGTCTCATTATGTTCCATTTTTATTGCTCTACAAAGTGGACGTAAAATATTTTCGGTAGAAGCCTCCGAAGGATCTCCTGTAGAATGGTCAGTCAAATTATCGATAATTGGTCCGCTTAAACTTCAAAAATTCATAAGTTGACCATTTTACTTCCAAATGAGGTGATTCAAGTTCATGTGTTCTTCATTTTTAATGTTCTACAAAATGAACACAAAAAATTTGGAATAGAGGCAATCGGAAAATTTCATGCGGGATGATAGCGGAAATGACCCATGAAATGACAAAGGAGAGAAAATCCAATTAATTCCAATCAATCCAGTCAACTCAGTTCAAGCCAGTTCTGGTCCAACCTAGCTCAACCCATATCAGTTTAACTCAGTCAACCTAAGCCAGTCTCAACCCATTTCGAATCAGTTCATCCTTGTGCAAAGTATTTATATGTTATATATATTGTATACTATACATATATGTATGTTATTAAATATATGTGTATATATTATATAATATATGTTATTATATATAAGAGATAAAATCCAAAAGATTTTGGAGAAGAAAAAGGAAAGAGGAGGGAGAGGAGACGTGAAAGAGAAGGGGGATTTAGGGTTGAGATAAAATCCAAAAGATTTTGGAGAAGAGAAAGAGGAAAAACGTGAGCTTTTCTAAGGGAATCCAAAAGATTTTGTTGGAGAAAAAAAAGGGAAAGAAGAAAGAGGAAAAACGTGAGCTTTTCTAAGAGAATCCAAAAGATTTTGTTGGAGAAAAAAAAAGGAAAGAAGAAAGAAAAAACGTGGGGGTTTTTAGGAGGCTCACGGTTTTAGGAGAGGATATTCCAAAAGAGAAAAAAAAGGAAAGAAGAAAGAAAAAACGTGGGGGTTTTTAGGAGGCTCACGGTTTTAGGAGAGGATATTCCAAAAGAGAAAAAAAAGGGGAGAGAGAGGACGTGAAAAGGGAGAAGATTTAGGGTTTCTAGATTTTTTTCAAAAGAGAAAAAAGGGGGGAGATAAAAGAGACGTGAGAGAGAGAAGGAAGGGAGGGGGAGAGGATATTCCAAAAGAGAAAAAAAGTGGAGAGAGAGGACGTGAAAAGGGAGAAGATTTAGGGTTTCTAGATTTTTTCCAAAAGAGAAAAAAGGGGGGAGATAAAAGAAACGTGAGAGAGAGAAGGAAGAGAGGTTGAGAGGATTTTTCCAAAAGAGAAAAAAAAGAGGGAAAGAGGAAAAAACGTGAAAGGCTTTTGGGGCTAGGTTTTTGGAGAAAAGTAAGGGAAGAAGAGAGAAAAAAAGGGGAAAGAGAAAAAAAAAGTGAAGAGGGGGAGAGCCTCACGTTTTTTTTTGGGAGAAAAGGAAGAAGAGAGAGAAAAGAGGAAGAAAAAATCAGAAAAACGAGAAAAGAAAAAAAAAACGTGAAAAGGGAGTTTGACAGAGTTTGGGCTCTCGGTTTTGGGAGGAAAAAAGGGAGAAAGAAGAAGAAGAAGGAAGGAGCAAGTATAACCTACGAGCATCTAGGTAAGCTGCCTCTACTTCTATTTTTCTTCTATTGTTTTGCTTAACTATAAATCTCCATCTCATAAACCTCTCTACCTCACCATTAACCAATTTCCATCACCAATCTAGCCTACACTTGGCTTTCAATCCCTATACAACAAACACTCTAACCGATTTCATCTCATACTTCAATCATCAGCCTTGTACTACCACTTACCCATAACCCCACTCACTTCCATCTCCTACTGAACCAACCAATACCTCACACCACTTACCTGAACCTAGCCATGTTACAATACCCGAACCTATCCATGAAGCCCTAGACTAGTTCCCCCCATCCAACCATTGGATCAACATTCCTCATCTTACCCTTGATCTTTCCATTAAATATGGGCCATTGATTTAATCTATGATCATGATATGCTTGAATAAAAATCTGAATTTTGATTCTTTATCGTGTTGATATGATGCACATTCAAAATCCGATCCATTGAATGTGAAATTTGTTTTGATCATGTGATGGAAATTTGTCCATTGACATTGAATTAAAATTTGAATGAATGAATTTTACTAATTGATGTGAATTTAATCTGAATCGTTGATCTTTAAGATCCAATCATGTGAATGGATGATTAATTAATCTGAACCCTTGATTTTAGTCTGATGATGATTTGATGATGAACTGATTTGAGCCATTAAAGTTTGATTAACTGATGATATATGATATGAACTGTTGATTTAAGATTTTGAATTACTTTCAATCGTCGATCAAATGTGATTTTGGTCACATTGTGGATAATCAATGCATTGAATCTAGACCGTAGATCTGAAAATACGTTTTGATTGATTGACTCACATGCTTTGGTTGTCTATCACATGCCATATCTTGATGCTATAGTTCACATGCTAAATTTGGATGCTTATATGCACACACTCCCACAGATGGAATAATCACACTGCCATGATTGGAATGATCATACTCACATTCAATGTTTATTGCCATATTTTGGATGATTACTGCCATGTTTGGATGCACACTTACCATGTTTATTCACATGCTCACTTGCCATTTTTGACTGATTTGTTGCTAAATTTGAATATATTTCCAACACTGCTATATTTGGAATACTACCATTGATATAGTTAGAATATTTTCATTTGCCATATTTGTCTTGGAAAGAGAAAAAATAAAAAAATAGCAATTAGGGCAAGATACACCCTGAAATAGAAAGAATTGAACAATTAGGGTAGGAAACCCTAAGATGGAAAGAAAACAATAATTAAGGAAAGTGAAACCCTAAAAATAAAAAATAGCAATTAGGGCAAAATAAACCCTAGAATAAAGAGAATAATTAGGGTATAAAACCCTAAAAAATGAAAATCACAATGAAAAGGGATAGGAAACCCTAGAAACCTAAAAATGGAAACAATAAAAATGGTAGGAATTTAGGTCTCATCCCTAGATCTTATTAACAAAAATAAAAAGAATTTGGTATATATCCCAAATAAAAATGATAGGAATTTAGGTCTCATCCCTAGATCCTATTGACAAAAATAGAAAGAATTTGGTACACATCCCAAATAAAAATGGTAGGAATTTAGGTCTCATCCCTAGATCCTATTGACAAAAATAGAAAGAATTTGGTACACATCCCAAATAAAAATGGTAGGAATTTAGGTCTCATCCCTAGATCCTATTGATGAAAATGGAAGGAATTTGGTGCACATTCCAAATCCGACTCTCACAAATTTCGAACTACGTCGTACCTGATTTCTAGGGCAAACCCTACAATACGTAGGCAATTTGGAAATCCCAAATACGATACAAAGCCACTCATCAACCATACATCCAGCATAAACTTGAACTTGAACAAAGAATCTAATTGAAGCACATGCATAAATCACTTCCATAATCTTTAATCACAAAAACCATTTCGAACTACGTTTTTGGACTTGATTTCCAGGATTGGAATACGTAGGCAGTTTGAGATGTCTTACACATCTCAGATTCAGTCCAAGACCGAACCATCTTTGGTTCGGTTCACTGTATAATATTGTACATTATATTTGCTTGTTTATTTGCTTTAAAACATGATTGGCTGAACCCTAGGTTAGAACAACTTAGCAACCTGGTTTAGGACATCCCCCATTGAACCCTAGTCATCCAGTTGACCAAGCACAATCAAAATTTAAATTTAAGGAAAGTTTAGGAGGCCGTTATTGATCGGGCGGTTTGGGTGCCTAACACCTTCCCATAACCGTACCCTGAATACTTACCCGATCTCTTGTAGACCAAAGAACCGATACATTGGGTCACGAGTCAATAAAAGTCTTACCTTAGGGTGAGGCTACATTTTTAGAGGTCCTAGACCTTAATCTAGGTGGCGACTCCAACAGAATACAATCGATCTTCATCGATACAGGATACACATTCCATCCCGATGAGGAGGATCATCGATTTTCCATTGTCCTCACAGTGGCGACTCCACTGGGGAGTGAATATTCAGACTCCTAAGATACTTTCCTTATATTGATTTGCTTGATATTTGATGCTAGATCTAGGGTACTATTTTTATTGTTTGTATATATTGTTTTGGGGGGAATGGGTTCAGTCACACATTTGTGCGAGTAGCCGAACCGGGTCCCATGTATATGGGGCAGCCCGCTAGGTGAAACACACAGCTTTGGCCTGTACTTTGTGAGACCACGACCGGCGAGCAGCCTCTAACGAGCATTTCTTGGGTCCGCCTGGGAATGCGTTATGCTACTCCACGTTGCTTGGATCCTTGCAACATAGTATATAAAGGGAATGGGGGCCCATTATTCATCGAACATTCGGTGATAGGTTACCCCGTCCTTGTCAAGGTGGCCTTTTCTGTCCTAACCCAGTTTGAGCCATATATATGTTATTTTTTGTCCATCTTTGAACCAACATTGTAAAATCTACTCGATCATAATATTTACATCCGAGACATCGAAGTTCTACCCATTTTTGTCCTTGATTTGTCAACATATTTGGATCCACACTTGAGTATTCTTGTCTCTCACTTGTTGGGAGCGTGAGGGTTACGTATACCCGCATACACATTAGTGTGGGCAATCTGTACACGCCCTCCATCGTACAAAGCTCATTGTGTTGATCTGTTCAATATTGATACGTCAATCTCAAAAAACAATTAGAAAATCTTCAACACGGTATAGATACTGTGATCAAGTAGAAATTTACCAGTTTTTTCAATCATGAACAACTTTTGTCATCCATCATGAAAACTACAAATAAGCATATCCATTTCAATTTCTTAAAATTTGATGAACCACATGGTCGAACCTTGGTGCTACAATGATCCATTCAGCATCTTGAGGCCCCAAGACCAATCATGGGGTTATTCAAATACAAATAAATTGTTACAGATGATGTCTAATGGTTGGTTTTCATGAAGGAGCTAACTTTGTTTGGTCGAGTCAGCTTGTATGTGTATGTGCATCCTTCTCGTGTCCAGTCACTTCTGAGTCTCAACCTTCGTTCATTGTTTATATAAAAATAAAATTAAAAAAAAAAAAAAAAAAAAAAAAAAAAAAAAAAAAAAAAAAAAAAAAAAAAAAAAAAAGAAAAAAAAGAAAGAAAGGTTGAACTAGGGAGGATATAATTGTCTAGACTTAAGAGAACACCTGAGTGTGTAGACAAAGCATCCACTCTTATTACATCCTTTCATAAGAAGGTCTCATCATCACCAGTTCATGTCTTGGTTCATGTCTCGGTTCATGTTCATAAGGAGGACTTTTGTACCTCAAAGTGTTGGAATGGTTAGAAGACAGTATATTGAGAGCCCAAATATTGCAGAGCGGAATTGAAATTCCAAGATCGGAATTAAGGAATCCAAGAGATTAGAAAGCTGAATCATAGATTCTGAGAGATTACATATTTCTTTCCCATGTTAGCATACCTGCCAAATTTAAATGGAAAAACTAAGATTGGAAAGCATTTCGTTCACCCGATTGAGCCACTTTAAGTGACAGAGTTGGTTCCTAACTCCGAAATTACTTTCATCATCCAAGGTGACCATGACTCAAAGGAGTAGTCCTCGAACCTTCAAGAATGGCCCACCCACCTCCCAAAATCCAAGATGAAAAGGAAGACCATGTGGTCAATTATATCCCAAAATTAAGGTAGCCTGAAAATGAACTTCATGTGCAGCCTAAACTGGGGCAAAACCAAAATGTCAGTATACCCTAAATTGGGGCACAACAAAAATATCAGTGCACCCTAAACTGGGGCATAATTAAAATGTTAATGGATTCAAAGTGGGGCAAACCAAAAAGGTGATGGACCAACAAGGGTATAGATCAGAGTTTCATGACATCCAAACTGGGGCATAAGATTGGAATACATTTAACCCAAATTGAGGCATTGGCCAGGTGAATGTCAAACCCGAACTGGGGCATAAATCAAAAGGGTAATAGACTCAGGCAAGGTTTATCTCAAGATGGAAAGGGCCAAACACATGTCGATAGATAGGCATAATGAGCCTTACTAGCGAAAGTCTGAATGGAAATTCGGTCCTACAACCAATCATAAGTTGGCATCAATGATGTCGTATCCAATTGGGGTAACTCGGTGAATTACTTGTCTAAACTAGCTACCATTGGTATCTGATAGGTCATTTATGTTTGGACTCGAGTCCGATATGTTTGTAAACAAATCCAGTCCAAAATGGTCTGAAAAAAATAAACAATAATCATCTCATTTGAGACATCAACAACAGTGCTTTACTACTTCCAATCCATTCCTTCCGAGTTTGATATTTCTTCCTCTTCCATGTTCGTTGCTAATTCTGACTCTGATGAAAATTGGGATGAAGAGCCACAACCTAAACTTCTACTCCACCGACCTTTAGAGAAATGAAAGTTCAACACACATGTGAAAGTTACAAATGATTAAGTTAAAGTCATGGAAGCATTTTAAAAGACACAAGTTGGAACATCAAAATGTCCTCCCATTTGGTCGATTTATAGAAAGAATTTTTTGGGATATTCCTTGAAAGTAGAGAACATTTACAGACTCATACAAGTGGTTCATTTAGTTTTACAAGAATGGGTCTACACACAAGGCATTATCAAGTTTACATCAATCCAAGTGATCAAATCTTCTACAAGTGCATGAAGTCTACAGAAATAAAACATGCAACAGATCAACCTCAAAGTCAAAGATGAGCTCAAAAAAAAAAGAAAAAAAGAAAAAAGAAAGAGCTATACAAAATAACGAGGTTGGTTAGCATACTACATTGGAACAACGATGGTGGACAAGTTCAACTATGGTGCATAGACATGAAGCAATTACTTTGAAACACTAATGATGAGTGAGTTTGATTACAAGGCATGTACATGGGGCAACTCCTTTGGAGCCCTATGGATGGACGAGTTCAGTTATAGAGTAATAAGACAATTGGTTCTCGTACAATGACATATAGACACCATTTCTTAGAACCTGATTGGAGAGTTGATCGTTTGTTGTGGTTCACGTTGTGTGTTGAGCTGAATTTTTGATATTGGTCACTACATCCCGCCCATACAGGGGGTGGTCTCATCACTTTGTTGTCATCAGAGGATTTTTTCTTTTCGGCTAAAGACTCTCTCTCCCGTCCATCAATCTGACGGTCTTCTACAGAGTCTACGTTACATGCCCTTACTTCAAATGTCACAACATTTTATGGTATCGTTTCTTGTGAACACGTCATCTTGTATATGCATAAATATTATTCAATAAATCTGACTGGAATATCTATCTATCATTCATCATTTCGACGGTGTCCAAGAATTTCATAGTCTTTTGTTGCTAGCCAATAAAATAGAATCGCCTAGTAGAGATCAAGCCATTCTACATAAACAACCAAACACTCTCCCAATGGCAGACCCATTGGATAGTTTCTTATCTGTCCATATGGACCTTCGTCGTCATATGAGCATAGCTTGTTGAAATTTGTTTTCTATCTGAATGATACCGAGAGGAGAAAGCATTCTTTGATGTTTTATCTAAAGAATAGTATAGGGTTGCATCTCCTTAAGGTTATTTCTAGTGATGACTCAAAAATCGCCTACTTATCAATGTGTGCAAACTTGAACTTAGACACTGGGGCAAAATCACCCATTTATCCAAACATCATGAGTTTAGTTGAGCCCCCTGTTTGAAACTCTACCTGAGTTTATTTGAATGAAAGAGAAAGATGACCCATACAAATTTATAAAAAAAATAAAATAAAATTGAGTCATTGTCATTTGCCCCTCATTAAAAGACCTGATTGCCCTTTGATCATAGTGAAACCCATATAAATTTGGCAGGAATGCAGCACATATCAAGATCGGCTTTTAAAGAAAAGAAACATGTTTCTCTCAGTCTAGATTAAGTCAAGTCAAGGAAAGTTGATCAAATCATGATCTCTAATTCCTCTTGGATTTCGAGCAATGTGAGTGGACAAAGTGCAGATGTTGAGCCCCATTGTGGCTACCTCAATATTTTTGGAAAGTCAACCCGTTTTGAAAATGAAAAAAGGTAGGAATAGAAAAGAACAAAGAACAAAGAAGAATGAATGAAAAAAAAAAACCAAAAAAAAAAAAAGAAAAAAAAATAAAAAAGAAAGAAAGAATGAAAGATCATGGGAAGAGAGAGAAAGCTCTAGCCCAAACTACACGGAACCTGATTCTGGAGGGACGGAAATCCCAAAGGATACGTAGGCAAATTGGGACACCGCAATTTTGGTCCAGAGGCTATACATCCAAAGGCTATACATCCAGAGGCTATACATCCAGAGGCTATACATCCAAAGGCTATACATCCAGAGGCTATTCATCCAAAGGCTATACATCCAAAGGCTGCACAACCAAAGGCTATACATCCAAAGGCTACACACCCAAAGGATACACATCCAAAGGATACACATCCAAATGATACACATCCAGAGGTTATAAATCTAGAGCACAAAATACAGTTACAGTTACATCGTGAGCAGTCTTGAGCTAAAGCCACAGACCTGATGAGGTTGCTACTCAAGAAGCTTGGCGATTCTGATTACATCATGAGCGTTCTTGAGCCAAAGTCACAGACCCGATGAGGTCGCTACTCAAGAAGCTTGACAGTTACAATTACATCATGAGCGGTCTTGAGCCAAAGTCACAGACCCGATGAGGTCGCTACTCAAGAAGCTTGACAGTTATAGTTACACCATGAGCGGTCTTGAGCCAAAGTCACAGACCTGATAAGGTCGCTACTCAAGGAGCTTGACATCTACATTTTTTTGTTGTACAGTGTCAAAAAAAAAAATTTACAGCATCAATTCAAGGGAGCAATGTTAGAATCCAGATCAAGTGCAAAATAATAAAAAAATGGGCCACTTTTGTCTTCGGCCTCAATTGCCCACAATCTCGGCCGAAGAGGGGCATCTGTAAGCACCCCATTTTTGCCATCCCAGCTAAACAAAGTCCTGCTGGCGTGTGGACAACAAAAGGAGAAAGATGATTGAAAGTTTGGATTTTTTACTATGAATTTGAGGAAGTTTTCAATGGGTCTCTGTGAATTCGAAGAAGTTTTCAATGGATCCACAGCAAGGTCATGGGATATTATTCTGCATGGATGCATAGGTCATAGAATAATCTTCGAAATGAGACCAGAATTGCTCAATTCTGATATCAAATGAAGAAGATATGACCATTTTAGTCGGATGATACATATAAGGGAAGTTTATGAAATTATTATAAATAATCCCAGGGGCCTTCATGCAAATTATCGTAAGTCGGATTGTTTAAATTTCAAATCATCATATCTTCTTCATCCGACATCGGATTCAGATGATTCCAAGGCTATTATTCTTCATTCATGATGTTCTACAAAGTGGACGTAAAAAATCCCAGGTAGAAGTCACCAGTGGGTCCCATGCAAACTTTCATGCAAAATTATCGTTAGAACTTCAAAGCTTCATATCTTTTCCGTTTTACGTCAGATTCAGACGATTCCAAGGCCATTGTTCTTCATTTGTGATGTCCTTCAAAGTGGACGTGGAAAATCTCGGGTAAAAGTCTCTGGAGGGTCCCATGCAAAATTACATATGGAAATGGTCATTTAATATTCAAAAATTCATATTTTGATCATCCCATATCCAAATCAGGTGATTCCAGTCTCATTATGTTCCATTTTTAGTGCTTACAAAGTGGACGTAAAATATTTCTGGTACAAGCCTCCGAAGGATCTCATGCAGAATGGTCAGCCAAATTATCGATAATTCTTCTGCTTAAACTTCAAAAATTCATAAGTTGACCATTTTACTTCCAAATGAGGTGATTCAAGTTCCTATATTCCTCATTTTTAATGTTCTACAAAATGAACACAAAAAATTTGGAATAGAGGCCATCGGAAAATTTCATGCGGGATGACAGCGGAAATGACCCATGAAATGACAAAGAGAGAAAATCCAATTAATTCCAATCAATCCAGTCAACTCAGTTCAAGCCAGTTCTGGTCCAACCTAGCTCAACCCATATTAGTTTAACTCAGTCAATCTAAGCTAGTCTCAACCCATTTCGAATCAGTTCATCCATGTGTAAAGTATTTATATGTTATATATATTGTATACTATACATATATGTATGTTATTAAATATATGTGTATATATTATATAATATATGTTATTATATATAAGAGATAAAATCCAAAAGATTTTAGAGAAGAAAAAGGAAAGAAGAGAGAGAGGAGACATGAAAGAGAAGGGGGATTTAGGGTTGAGATAAAATTCAAAAGATTTTAGAGAAGAGAAAGAGGAAAAACGTGAGCTTTTCTAAGGGAATCCAAAAGATTTTGTTGGAGAAAAAAAAGGGAAAGATGAAAGAGGAAAAACATGAGCTTTTCTAAGAGAATCCAAAAGATTTTGATGGAGAAAAAAAAGGGAAAAAAGAAAGAAAAAACATGGGGGTTTTTAGGAGGCTCACGGTTTTAGGAGAGGATATTCCAAAAGAGAAAAAAAAGGAAAGAAGAAAGAAAAAACGTGGGGGTTTTTAGGAGGCTCACGATTTTAGGAGAGGATATTCCAAAATAGAAAAAAAAGGGGAGAGAGAGGACGTGAAAAGGGAGAAGATTTAGGGTTTCTAGATTTTTTTCAAAAGAGAAAAAAGGGGGGAGATAAAAGAGACGTGAGAGAGAGAAGGAATGGAGGGGGAGAGGATATTCCAAAAGAGAAAAAAAAGGGGAGAGAGAGGACGTGAAAAGGGAGAAGATTTAGGGTTTCTAGATTTTTTCCAAAAGAGAAAAAAGGGGTAGATAAAAGAAACGTGAGAGAGAGAAGGAAGAGAGGTTGAGAGGATTTTTCCAAAAGAGAAAAAAAAGAGGGAAAAAGGAAAAAACGTGAAAGGCTTTTGGGGCTAGGTTTTTTGAGAAAAGTAAGGGAAGAAGAGAAAAAAAGAGGGGAGAGGAGGGAAAGAGAAAAAAAAACGTGAAGAGGGGGAGAGGCTCACGTTTTTTTTGGGAGAAAAGGAAGAAGAGAGAGAAAAGAGGAAGAAAAAAATCAGAAAAAAGAGAAAAGAAAAAAAACATGAAAATGGAGTTCGACAGAGTATGGGCTCTCGAATTTGGGAGGAAAAAAGGGAGAAAGAAGAAGAAGAAGGAAGGAGCAAGTAGAACCAACGAGTATCTAGGTAAGCTGCCTCTACTTCTATTTTTCTTCTATTGTATTGCTTAACTACAAATCTCAATCTCATAAACCTCTCTACCTCACCATTAACCAATTTCCATCACCAATCTAGCCTACACTTGGCTTTCAATCCCTATACAACCAGCACTCTAATCGATTTCATCTCATACTTCATTCATCAGTCTTGTACTACCACCTACCCGTAACCCCACTCACTTCCATCTCCTACTGAACCAACCAACACCTCACACCACTTACTGAACCTAGCCATGTTACAATACCCGAACCTATCCATCAAGCCCTAGACCAGTTCCCCCCATCCAACTATTGGATCAACATTCCTCATCTTACCCTTGATCTTTCCATTAAATATGGGCCATTGATTGAATCTATGATCATGATATGCTTGAATAAAAATCTAAATTTTGATTCTTTATCGTGTTGATATGATGCACATTCAAAATCTGATCCATTGAATGTGAAATTTGTTTTGATCATTTGATGAAAATTTATCCATTGATATTGAATTAATATTTGAATGAATGAATTTGACTAATTGATGTGAATTTAATCTGAATCATTGATCTTTAAGATCCAATCATGTGAATCGATGATTAATTAATCTGAACCATTGATTTCAGTTTGATGATGATTTAATGATGAATTGATTTGAGCCATTAAAGTCTGATTAACTGATGATATATGATCTGAACTATTGATCTAAGATTTTGAATTACTTTCAATCGTCGATCAAATGTGATTTCGGTCACATTGTGGATAATCAATGCAATGAATCTAGACCGTAGATCTGAAAATACGTTTTGATTGATTGACTCACATGCTTTGGTTGTCTATCACACGCCATATCTTGATGCTATAGTTCACATGCTATATTTGGATGCTTATATGCACAGACTGCCATAGTTGGAATAATCACACTGCCATGATTGGAATGATCATACTCACATTCAATGCTTATTGCCATATTTTGGATGATTACTGCCATGTTTGGATGCACACTTACCATGTTTATTCACATGCTCACTTGCCATTTTTGACTGATTTGTTGCTAAATTTGAATATATTTCCAACACTACTATATTTGGAATACTACCATTGATATAGTTGGAATATTTTCATTTGCCATATTTATCTTGGAAAGAGAAAAAATAAAAAAAAATAGCAATTAGGGCAAGATACACCCTGAAATAGAAAGAATTGAACAATTAGGGTAGGAAACCCTAAGATGGAAAGAAAACAATAATTAGGGAAAGTGAAACCTTAAAAATAAAAAATAGCAATTAGGGCAAAATAAACCCTATAATAAAGAGAATAATTAGGGTATGAAACCCTAAAAAATGAAAATCACAATGAAAAGGGATAGGAAACCCTAGAAACCTAAAAATGGAAACAATGAAAATGGTAGGAATTTAGGTCTCATCCCTAGATCCTATTAACAAAAATAGAAATAATTTGGTATATATCCCAAATAAAAATGGTAGGAATTTAGGTCTCATCCCTAGATCTTATTGACAAAATAGAAAGAATTTGGTACACATCCCAAATAAAAATGGTAGGAATTTAGGTCTCATCCCTAGATCTATTGACAAAAATAGAAAGAATTTGGTAGACATCCCAAATAAAAATGGTAGGAATTTAGGTCTCATCCCTAGATCCTATTGATGAAAATGGAAGGAATTTGGTGCACATTCCAAATCTGACTCTCACAAATTTTGAACTACGTCGTACCTGATTTTTAGGGCAAACCCTAGAATACGTAGGCAATTTGGGAATCCCAAATACGATACAAAGCCACTCATCAACCATACATCTAGCATAAACTTCAACTTGAACAACGAATCTAATTGAAGCACATGCATAAATCACTTCCATAATCTTTAATCACAAAAATCATTTTGAACTACGTTTCTGGACTTGATTTCCAGGATTGGAATATGTAGGCAGTTTGAGATGTCTTACACATCACAGATTCAGTCCAAGACCGAACCATCTTTGGTTCGGTTTACTGTATAATATTGTACATTACATTTGCTTGTTTATTTTTTTTTAAAACCTGATTGGCTGAACCCTAGGTTAGAACAACTTAGCAACCTGGTTTAGGACATCCCCCATTGAACCCTAGTCATCCAGTTGACCAAGTACAATCAAAATTAGAATTTAAGGAAAGTTTAGGAGGCCGATATTGATCGGGTGGTTTGGGTGCCTAACACCTTCCCATAACCGTACCCTGGATACTTACCCGATCTCTTGCATGCCAAATAACCGATACATTGGGTCACGAGTCAATAGAAGTCTTACCTTAGGGTGAGGCTACATTTTTAGAGGTCCTAGACATTAATCTAGGTGGCGACTCCAACAGAATACAATTGATCTTCATCGATACAGGATACACATTCCATCTCGACGAGGAGGATCATCAATTTCCCATTGTCCTCACAACTATCACCCGACTGAGCTACAGAGTTTGTTATAGATCTGATACCTGGGAGCCGCACCAGTATCTAAAGCACCTTATCAAATGGCTCCTACTGAATTAAAGGAATTAAAAGTACAGTTACATGAACTACTGGACAAGGGTTACATCAAACCTAGCATATCACCATGGGGAGCGCCAGTATTATTCTTAAAGAAGAAGGACCGTAGTCTTCGACTGTGTATAGACTATCGAGAACTGAATAAGCTGACAATTAAGAATCGGTACCCATTGCCTCGGGTCGATGACTTGTTCGATCAGTTGCAAGGTGCCAAGGTGTTCTCCAAGATCGAACTTCGGTCAGGATATCATCAGTTGAAGATTAAGGATGGAGATATTCCCAAACAGCATTCAGGACGAGATATGGATATTTTAAATTTTTGGTCATGTCTTTTGGATTGACTAACGCACCAGCAACTTTTATGGAACTTATGAATCGGGTATTCCATGATATGTTGGATACATCGGTCATTATATTCATTGATGATATATTGATCTACTCTAAGGACAAGGAAACTCATATTATGAATCTAAGAGCCGCTCTGCAGCGATTTTGGAAAGAGAAGCTTTACGCCAAATTTACAAAGTGTGAGTTATGGCTGACTGAAGTCGCTTTCCTAGGCCATGTTGTATCCGCTGAAGGAATTAAAGTGGGTCCTAGCAAGATTGAAGCCATTGTGAAGTGGGAGGCACCGAAGAGCGTTGCAGAAATTGGAAGTTTTCTAGGTCTAGCTGGGTATTATCGATGATTCATGGAAGACTATTCCCGAATTGTCGTACCTCTCACCAGTTTGACTAAGAAAGGTAAAAAGTTTGTTTGGACTGATAAATGTGAGAAAGTTTCCAAACATTGAAGGCTAGATTGATATATACTCCGATCTTGACTATTTCGATTCCAGGACAGCCATTTATTTTGTACACTGATGCGTCAGGATTGAGTTTAGGATGTGTACTTGTGCAAGGAGAACAAGTAATTGCATATGCCTCAAGACAACTAAAGACACATGAGAAGAACTATCCCACTCATGACTTGAAATTAGCGGCAGTGGTACATGCTGTCAAGATATGGAGTCATTACTTGTACGGAGAGAAATTTCAGATTAAATCAGATCATAAGAGTCTTACTTATCTCTTTAATTAGAAGGAGTTGAATATGAGACAAAGAAGATGGATGGAACTATTGAAAGACTATGATTGTGATATCCAGTATCATCCAGGGAAAGCTAATGTGGTAGCTGATGCGCTGAGTAGAAAAGCAATGATAAAATTTTAAGGAGAGGTTAACACAACTGCCGCAATGTGTACTATCGGAAAAGTGTTCAATTACGGTAATGAGCAGTTCGTGATAGATGCACCGGGTGAATCAACCAACCAAGGGTTTATTCATCGGTTTTTGAATATGTTTGCCACATTGAAGATTGTACCTGATATAATTGATGAAGTAAAACCAGCTATTAAATCAGACCCTTATTTAAGAACGGTACAAGAGGACATTGAAAAAGGTAGGACTATTCCTAAGTTCACCTTAGATGATGAACAAGTACTGAAGTACAAAGGAAGAATATGTATTCCTGAAACAGAAAATTTAGACATTAGACACCGAATAATGAAGGAAGCTCATACCACTGCCTATTCGATACATCCTGGAAGTAGAAAAATGTATCATGATTTAAAGAAATTATATTGGTGGACAAGAATGAAAGCAGATGTAGCTAAATTCGTGTCTCAATGCCTAAATTGTCAGAGGGTGAAGGCTGAACGACAAAGACCTGTAGGACTGTTACAGCCGTTACTGGAACCAGCATGGAAATGGGACTGCATCACTATGGACTTCGTCACTGGGTTATCATTGACTACCCGAGTAGTTCACGCAGTTTGGGTGATTGTATACTGCCTGACTAAAATGGCTCAATTTATAGCTATACGACCTCAGTATACACTGGAGAGGTTAGCTAAGTTGTATGTGGATAATATTGTCAGATTACACGGTGTACCTGAAAGCATTGTGTCCGATAGAGATCCACGATTTACTTCAAAGTTTTGGGAAGGATTGCAAAAGGCTATGGATACAATATTGAAGTTTAGTACTGCATTCCATCCTTAGACAGACGGACAGTCGGAGCGTACCATTCAGATTTTAGAAGACATGCTTCGAGCCTGTGTAATTGATTTTAAAGGATCATGGGATGAAAAATTACCATTGATCGAGTTTGCTTATAACAACAGCTATCAGGCTAATATACAGATGTCACCCTATTAAGCACTGTATGGTAGGAAGTGTCGAACTCCTTTGTTTTGGAATGAGGTTGGAGAACGTAGAATTGTTGGTCCAGGTTTTGTTGAAGAGACATGTCGAGTAGCCGACATTATCAAGGAAAGAGTAAGAACGTCTCAGAATCGTCAGAAACAGTATGCAGATACTCAACGCCGAGACCTTGAATTCATTATAGGTGATAAGGTATTCTTGAAAGTATCACCTATGCAAGGTTTAAAATGGTTCGGACAGAAAGGGAAGCTAAGTCCGAGATATGTTGGGCCATATGAGATTCTAGCCAAACGTGGAAAAGTGGCTTACCAGTTATCACTACCACCATCTATGTCAAGTGTGCATGATGTATTCCATGTTTCATTGTTGAAGAAGTACGTCAGAGATCCAACGCACGTTTTGACAGTAGATCCACCTGATTTGACATTTGAAGTAGCACCAACTAAAATCACCAGCCAAAAGGTTCAACGACTACGCAACCGTGACATCAATTATGTTAAAGTCACCTGGAGAAGCAGAGATATAGAAGAAATCACATGGGAAGAAGAGAATGCTATGCGAAAGCAATACCCTCATCTTTTGGACTCGGAAGGTGTCACACCCTAATTCTGCACCATTCAGAACAGTGTGATTAACTGCTAATAAACCAACGGTTCAACCAGGATCTCTAATAGGCTATCTCCATTAAAAATAAAACCATACTCATCCACAACCATAATCAGAGTAAATACACATTAGTGGAAGTCTTAATAATAAATGAACTGAGAGATCTACTGTGGTAATCATAAATAAAATATCAAGTTATTGTTGTATCAACTGAGACATAAATAAATAGAATATCAATTACATCCCTTTATAAATTCAAATAAAATCTAATCGAATATGCATAAGTTGCACTCACATGAGAGGTCATGCATATCTTCTAAGTCTTCGGCTTCCATTGCAGCAACACGCCTGTACACCGGAGCACTCATATAATCTTCGACAGTGGTACCTACATCATCAACTAAAAATATTCGACGTCGAAAAGGTGAGCACACATCATGGCTCAGTGAGCAAACAAAACAATGCAACAATCATATGCATGCATTCAATTCATATCTTTGATCTAGTAAATAAGTTTGCAATGCACTATAGAAAGGTTCGGTCGCCGCGTCGCCTCTATGCACAGGATGTGAAGGCCTGCCTAAAGGTTAACGTTTATTGTCGTCCCCATCTACCCTACCATGGAATAGAGATAGAGCTAAAGTGCTGAGGCCCGGCCTATGACACTTCCCCTGATACTCTACCCATACCAACACATAAGCCCCTGCTGGCGAGGGCTTGCAAACTGGGCTCGCAACTAACCAATCCTAATGCCAATCAGTGTATCCAAGGTCTCACCCCAGCATCCCTCAATACGTCCATAGAGATAGGGCTAAGGCCCCTCGGTAGATTCAGAGACTACACGGTCCGAGACCACCTCCCCTCATACCCTACGACATAATAGTTCTGCTAAGTTAATGGCGATACGATGATGTCAGTGGACAAGACTTGAGTTAGAGATAGAGCTAGAGTACTGAGACCTGCCCTATGACAGCCCCCCTGATACTCGCTCGCATTAAGCACACCAACCACACACATAGATCCACATGCCTATTCCTATCATCATCATCATCATCATGTTATAAACAATAATTTAAATATGCATGAACATAAATAATAGAAATACTAGATGACATGTTGAATGCACATACAAGCATACACGCACAGAATCAAACATGGCATTGGACTCAAGAATAAAACAGTTTATTATTAACCAATTAGTTTAGGTCTTGTTCCCCTGACATTTGCTTGATTGTAGATCCTCTTTTAAGCTTTAAGAATCAACTAAATATCAATATTATATCACTAGAAGACTTAATCAAGTCGATATAATTTAATTAGAATTAATTCTGATTTTAAAAAGCCTACTGTTAACTGGTGGTTGATGCCAGGGTCGGAGGTTCCATCGACCTTGGGTGCTACCACCCAGATTCTGAATTTCCCGAACACTGGGGGTCGATGTTAGGGTCTGGTAGGGTTGATTGGCCATCGACCCCCCGTGCAACCTCCCATGGGTTTAGTCAAATTTTAGGTCCTACAGTCCATTCCTTCGTGTTTGGGTCCTATGGCTTGCTTCTATAATCCATTCCATACATTTTCTATGGTTTAGAACCATAGTTTATTCACCTATATGGTTTTTATGATCTCCCCCATGGTTTTCCATGAAAACCTAACCATGGGTCGATGATTTGGGTTTCTCCTAGATCATTCCCACTTCCCTATCTATTCTAAGGTCTTTAGAATAACATGGAGATATTATCCATACCTGAAAATTAGGCTGATTCCTCTGAAGCCTTCTCTTTGATCTTCTTCTCCACTTTCCTCCTCTTCTCTTTCTCTTCTCCTTCTCTTCTCTTTCTCTCAATCCAATTAGGGTTCTAAAAGGAGTGAAAGAGGCTTAGGGACATCCTACCTATAGAGTAGAAACTCCAAAAATAAGTCCCATTGAGATTAGGAAAGAATCCCATTTAAATTTGGAAAGTTCCCAATTCACGATTTCTGTCGACAGACTAGGGATCGACGAGGGGGTCGGAGATCCCGTCGACCCCTGGTTCTAAATTGTCCGACCCCCGGTTAGAAACTTAGGGTCTGACTTTTTATCTTGGGGGGTCCGACCCTGCCTTGCTGGGTATGCAACCCTCCCCCTTATTTTTGTGTTTTTGGGTCAGTTTAATACCTGGGATCATTATCTCCTTCACGCACTTGGTCCATTTGGCTCTACCATGATTAGTAGACCTGGTTCAAGGTGGTAAGACCGGATTAGTTTGATACGGGTCTTACAACTCCCCCCTACTTATAAAAATTTCATCCTCGAAATTATACATACCTTCCGAGTTGAATATATTAGGATATTATTTTCGCATAGCATTCTCTTCTTCCCATGTGATTTCTTCCATTTCTCTACTTCTCCAGGTGACCTTAACATAATAGATATCACGGTTGCGTAGTTGTTGAACCTTTCGACTAGTGATTTTAGTCGGTGCTACTTCAAATGTCAAATCTTCAGTCAAATTAGGTAGGTCTATTGTCAAAACGTACGTCGGATCCTTGACATACTTTTTCAATAAGGAAATGTGAAATACGTCATGCACACTTGACATAGATGGTGGTAGTGCAAATTGGTAAGCCACTTTCCCACGCTTAGCTAGAATCTCATATGGCCCGACATATCTTGGACTTAATTTCACTTTCTGTCCGAACCGTTTCAATCCTCGCATAGGCAATACTTTTAAGAATACTTTATCACCTACGATGAATTCAAGGTCTCGGCATCGAGTATCTGCTTATTGCTTCTGACGATTCTGAGCTGTTCTCTCTCTTTCCTTGATAATGTCAACCACTCGACAAGTCTCTTCAACAAATTCTGGTCCAACAATACTACGTTCCCCAACTTCATTCCAAAACAAGGGAGTTTGACACTTCCTGCCATACAGTGCTTCATAGGGTGACATCTGTATAGCCAGATAGCTATTGTTATAAGCGAACTCAATCAATGGTAACTTTTCATCCCATGATCCTTTAAAATCAATTACACATGCTCGAAGCATATCTTCTAGAATCTGAATTGTATGCTCTGACTGTCCATCTGACTATGGATGGAATGCAGTACTAAACTTCAATGTTGTACCCATAGCCTTTTGCAATCCTTCCCAAAACTTTGAAGTATCGTGGATCTCTATCGGACACAGTACTTTCAGGTACACCGTGTAATCGCACAATGTTATCCACATACATCTTAGCTAACCTCTCCAGTGTATACTGAGGTCGTATAGGTATAAAGCAAGCTGTTTTAGTCAGGCGATCTACAATCACCCACACTGCATTAACTACTCGAGAAGTCAACAGTAATCCTGTGGCGAAGTCCATAGTGATGCAGTCCCATTTCCATGCTGGTTCCGGTAACGGCTGTAACAGTCCGGCCGGTCTTTATCATTCAGCCTTTACTTTCTGATAGTTCAGGCATTGAGACATGAACTTGGCTACATCTACTTTCATTCCTCTCCACCAATATAATTTCTTTAGATCATGATACATTTTTGTACTTCCAGGATGTATCGAATAGATGGTGGTATGGGCTTCTTTCATCAATCGGTGTCTAATGTCCAAGCTTTCTGTTTTTGGTACACATATTCTTCCTTTGTACTTCAGTACCTTCTCTTCGTCTAAGGTGAACTCAGGGATAGTCTTACCTTTTTCGATATCCTCTTGTACCATTTTTAGGTAAGGGTCTGATTTGATAGCTGTCTTTACTTCATCAACTATATCTGGTATAATCTTCAATGCGGCGTACATATTTGAAAACCGATGAATAAACCCTTGGTTGGCTGATCCATCTGGTGCATCTATCACAAACTGCTCATTACCGTGCTTGAATACCTTTTTGATAGTACACATTGCGGCAGTTGTGCTAACCTCTCCCTGAGATTTTATCATTGCCTTTCTACTCAACGTATCGGCTACTACATTAGTTTTCCCCGAATGATACTGGATATCACAATCATAGTCTTTCAATAGTTTCAGCCATATTCTTTGTCTCATATTCAGCTCCTTCTGATTAAATAGATAAGTAAGACTTTTATGGTCTGATTTAATCTGGAACTTCTCCCCGTACAGATAATGTCTCCATATTTTGACAGCATGTACTATGACCGCTAGTTCCAAATCATGAGTGGGATAGTTCTTCTCATGTGTCTTCAGTTTTCTTGAGGTATAAGCAATTACTTGTTCTCCTTGCATAAGTACACATCCTAATCCCAGTCCTAACGCATCGGTGTATAAAATAAACGGCTATCCTGGAATCGGAATGGTCAAGATTGGAGCTGATATCAATCTATCCTTCAAGGTTTGAAAACTCTTCTCGCGTTTATCCGTCCAAACAAACTTCTCGCCCTTCTTAGTCAAGCTGGTGAGAGGTACGGCAATTCAAAAATAGTCTTCCACAAATCGTCGATAATACCCAACTAGACCCAAGAAACTTCTAATTTCTAGAACGCTCTTTGGTGCTTGCCACTTTACAATAGCCTCGATCTTGCTGGGATCCACTTTAATTCCTTCAGCGGATACTACATGGCCTAGAAAAGTGACTTCCTTTAGCCAAAACTAACACTTTGAAAATTTGGCGTAGATCTTTTCCTTACGTAGTCGCTGCAGAGCGGCGTTTAGGTTCTTAATATGAGTTTCCTCATCTTTGGAGTAGACCAATATATCATCAATGAATACAATAACCGACGTATCCAACATATCATGGAATACCCAATTCATAAGTTCCATAAAGGTTGCTGGTGAGTTCGTCAATCCGAAAGACATGACCAAAAATTCATAATGTCCATATGGTCCTGAATGCTGTCTTAGGAATATCACCACCTTTAATCTTCAGCTGATGGTAGCCTGATCGAAGATCGATCTTAGAGAATACTTTGGCACCTTGCAACTGATCGAACAGGTCATCGATCCGAGTCAATGGATATCGATTCTTGATTGTTAGTTTATTCAGTTCTCGATAGTCTATACACAAGTGAACACTACCATCCTTCTTCTTCACGAATAATACTGGCGCTCCCTATGGGGATATACTAGGGCGAATGTAACCCTTGTCCAGCAGTTCTTGTAGTTATACTTTCAATTCCTTCAGTTTAGTAGGAGCCATTCGATAAGCTGCTTTTGATACTGGTGCGGCTCCAGGTATAAGATCTATAACAAACATTGTAGCTCGGTCGGGTGGTAATCCTAGTAGTTCTTCAGGAAATACATCTAAAATTTCACGTACGACATCAATATCTTCCATTCGTGGTGCTTCCTTGGTAAGGTCGACCACAAATACTAAATACCCGACTGCTCCTTTCTCAAGGCACTTCTTAGCCTTTAGCACCGAGAATATGAGCTTTCGTTTACGGGAAGTTTGGTTCCCAAAAAACTGAACTCTACTGCTTCTTTGTCTTTAAATGTCAGCTTATTTTTGGCACACAATAGGTTTGCAGAATGCTGAACTAACCAGTCCATTCCCAAGATGACGTCAAACTCTTCCATCTCAAGTTGGATCAAGGTTGCATCTAAGGTCTTTTCATCAATAAGAACTGGACATGGTACATAACCTTTTTCTAACTCTACTTCTAATCCCATAGGTGATCGTACAAGTAGTTTGTAGTCTAAGGATTTAAGGGGTAGATTTAACTTCTTTCCAAATGACACAGATATAAAGGAGTGAGTAGGTCCTAAATCAAAGAGTAGTCTGGTGGGAATGCCATTAATAGGTACGATACCTGTGATTTGTTTTGGTTTAGTCTAAATGCTCATACAATGTAATACAACTAACTTAAAAAAATTTAAGTCATACCTGTGACCACATCAGGCGATGCGGCAGCATCCTCAGACGTAACTGCTTAAACTCATCCTTGTTGTAGCTGTTTCTTGGGCTTAGAACATTCCCTTGCCATATGTCCCCCTCGATTGTAGTTATAGCATTTCATCCCTTCAGGGGTTGGATTTTGTTGCTGTGGTGCTGCGGGAGTAGTCTTGGCTGCAGCATTAAAGCCTTGAGTACGGAAGGGTTTAAATATCTTGGTGTTCCTTCCGTTATAAGAATTCCCATTAAGCCTTTTTATTCCCCTATTTTGAGAAGGGTAGCTCTCTTTCTGGATCGACTCTATAACTCGAGCAATTTGTGCCGCTTCACTATAGATTTTCTTTTCATGTACCAATACGTGCTCGTGGATGCTTCCCCTAAGTCCCATGACGAACCTTCAGGTCTTTGGGTTTTCCTCTTGCATACTGGTGGGTGCAAAGAAGAACAACTCTTCATAACACTGTTGATATGCATCCACGGTCATCTGACCCTGATATAAACCCAGGAACTCTCTTTTCATAGAATCTCTGAAACTCTTTGGAAAGTACTCCTCAAAGAACGCCTCCTTATAAATATCCAAAGGCAGTTGGGCGTACTTGGTTAATATGTCACACCCCAATTCTGCACCATTCAGAACAGTGTGATGAACTGCTAATAAACCAATGGATCAACTAGGATCTCTAATAGGCTATGTCCATTAAAAATAAAATCATGCACATCCACAACCATAATCAGAATAAATACACAATAGCGAAAGTCTTATAGAAAATGAACTGAGAAATCTAACTGTAACAATCATAATTAAAATATTAAGTTATTGTTGTATCAACTGAGACATAAATAAATAGAATATCAATTGCATCCCCTTATAAATTCAAATAAAATTCTAATAGAATACGCATGAGTTGCACTCGCATGAGGGGTCATGCGTATCCACTAAGTCTTCGCCTTCCATTGCAGCAACACGTGTGTACACCAGAGCACTCAAATAATATTCGATCGTAGTACCTGCATCATCAACTAAAAATATTCAACGTCGAGAGGGTGAGCACACATCATGGCTCAGTGAGCAAACAAAACAATGCAACAAACATATGCATGCATTCAATTCATATCTTTGGTCTGGTAAATAAGTTTGCAATGTGCTATAGAAAGGATAGGTGGCCAAAGGTTACGTTTATTGACGCCGCACCTCTATACACGAATGTGTGAAGCCGCCCAAACGTAACGTTTATTGTCATCCCACATGCACCCACCATGGACAATGTACACACAAAGGTTACGTTTATTGCTGTACCCGTTGCCCATACCAACACGTAAGCCCTGCTGGCAAGGGCTTGCAAACTGGGCTCGCAACTAACCAATCCTAATGCCAATCAGTGTATCCAAGGCCTCACCCCAGCATCCCTCAATACGTCCATAGAGATAGCGCTAAGGCCCCCCGGTAGAGTCAGAGACTACACGGTCCGAGACCACCTCCCCTCATACCCTACGATGTAATAGTTCTGCTAAGGTAATGGCGATTCGACGAAGTCAGTGGACAAGACTTGAGTTAGAAATAGAGCTAGAGTGTGGAGGCCTGGCCTATGATAGCCCCCCTAATACTCGCTCACATTAAGCACACCAACCACACACATACATCCACATGCCTATTCCTATCATCATCATCATCATCATGTTAAAAACAATAATTTAAATATGCATGAACAGTAATAATAGAAATATTGGATGACATGTTGAATGCACATAACAAGCATACACGCATAGAATCAATCATGGCATTGGACTCAAGAATAAAACAGTTTATTATTGACCAATTAGTTTAGGTCTTGTTCCCTCACCTTTGTTTGATCGTAGATCCTCTTTCAAGCTTTAAGAATCAACTAAATATCAATATTATATCACTAGAAGACATAATCGAGTCGATAGAATTTAATTAGAATTAATTTTGATTTTAAAAAGCATGTTGTTAACTAGGGGTCGATGCCAGGGTCGGAGGTTCCATCGACCCTGGGTGCTACCACCCAGATTCTGGACTTCCTGAATACTGGGGGTCGATTGTTAGGGTCTGGTAGGGTCAATTGGCCATCGACCCCCTATGCAACCCCCCATGGGTTTTTTCAAACTTTCATCCTACAGTCCATTCCTTCGTGTTTGGGTCCTATGGCTTGCTTCTACAATCCATTACATACATGTTTTATGGCTTAGAACCATAGTTTATTCACCTACATGGTTTTTATGATCTCCCCCATGGTTTTCCATGAAAACCTAACCATGGATGGATGATTTGGGTTTCTCCTAGATCATTTCCTCTTCACTATCCATTCTAAGGTCTGTAGAAGTACATGGAGATAGTATCCATACCTGAGAATTAGGCTTGTTTCTTTGAAGCCTTCTCTTTGATCTTCTTCTCCACTTTCCTTCTCTTCTCTATCTCTTCTCCTTCTCTTCTCTTTATCTCAATCCAATTAGGGTTCTAAAAGGAGTGAAAGAGGCTTAGGGACGTCCTATTTATAGAGTAGAAACTCCCAAAATAAGTCCCATTGAGATTAGGAAAGAATCCCATTGAAATTTAGAAAGTTCTTAATTTACAGTTTCTGTCGGCAGACTGGGGGTCGATGAAGGGGTCGGAGATCCCGTCGACCCTGGTTCTAAAATGTTCGACCCCTGGTTAAAAAATCAGGGTTTGACTTTTATATTGGGGGTCCGACCCTGCCTTGCTGGGTATGCGACCCCCTCCCTTATTTTACTATTTTTTTGTCAGTTTAATACCTGGGATCGTGATCTCCCTCACGCACTTAATCCATTTGGCTCGACCATGATGGGTAGACCTGGTTCAAGGTTGTAAGACCGGGTTAGTTTGATACGGGTCTTACAACTCCCCCTACTTATAAAAATTTTGTCCTCAAAATTGTACATACCTTTCGAGTCAAATAAATGAGGATATTGCTTTCGCATAGCATTCTCTTCTTCCTATGTGATTTCTTCCATATCTCTACTTCTCCAGGTGACCTTAACATAATAGATATCACGATTGCGTAGTCGTTGAACCTTCCGACTAGTGATTTTAGTCGGTGCTACTTCAAATGTCAAATCTTCAGTCAAATTAGGTAGGTCTATTGTCAAAATGTACGTCGGATCCTTGACATACTTTTTCAATAAGGAAATGTGAAATACGTCATGCACACTTGACATAGATGGTGGTAGTGCTAATTGGTAAGCCACTTTCCCACGCTTAGCTAGAATCTCATATGGCCCGACATATCTTGGACTTAATTTTCCTTTCTGTCTGAACCGTTTCAATCCTCGCATAGGCGATACTTTTAAGAATACTTTATCACCCAAAACAAACTCAAGGTCTCGGCATCGGGTATCGGCATATTGCTTCTGACGATTCTGAGCTGTTTTCACTCTTTCTTTGATAATGTTGATCACTCGATAAGTCTCTTCAATAAATTCCAGTCCAACAATAATACGTTCCCCAACTTCATTCTAAAACAAAGGAGTTCGACAGTTTCTACCAAACAGTGCTTCATAGGATGACATCTGTATAGTAGCCTGATAGCTATTATTATAAGCGAACTCAATCAGTGGTAACTTTTCATCCCATGATTCTTTAAAATCAATTACACATTCTCGAAGCATATCTTCTAGAATCTGAATTGTATGCTCTGACTGTCCATCTGTCTATGGGTGGAATGCATTACTAAACTTCAATGTTGTACCCATAGCCTTTTGCAATCCTTTCCAAAACTTTGAAGTAAATCGTAGATCTCTATCGGACACAATGCTTTCAGGTACACCGTGTAATCGCACAATGTTATCCACATACAACTTAGCTAACCTCTCCAGTGTATATTGAGGTCGTATAGGTATAAAGTGAGCTGTTTTACTCAGGGGGTCTACAATCACCCAAACTATGTCAACTACTCAAGGAGTAAATGGTAATCCTGTAATGAAGTCCATAGTGATGCAGTCCCATTTCCATGCTGGTTCCGATAATGGTTGTAATAGTCCTACCGGTCTTTGTCGTTCAGCCTTTACTTTCTGACAATTTAGGCATTGAGACACAAACTTAGCTACATCTGCTTTCATTCCTCTCCACCAATATAATTTTTTAGATCATGATACATTTTTGTACTTCCAGGATGTATCGAATAGATGGTGGTATGGGCTTCTTTCATCAATCGGTGTCTAATGTCCAAGCTTTCTATTTCGGGTACACATATTCTTCCTTTGTACTTCAGTACCTTTTCTTCGTCCAAGGTGAACTCAAGGTTAGTTCTACCTTTTTCGATGTCTTCTTGTACAATTCTTAGGTAAGGGTCTAATTTGATAGCTGTCTTTACTTCATCAACTATATCCAGTATAATCTTCAATGCGGCAAACATATTTGAAAACCGATGAATAAACCCTTGGTTGGTTGATCCATCTGGTGCATCTATCACAAACTGCTCATTACCGTGCTTGAATACCTTTCTGGTAGTATACATTGCAGTAGTTGTGCTAACCTCTCCCGAGATTTTATCATTGCCTTTCTACTCAACGCATCGACTACTACCATAACTTTCCCCGAATGATACTGGATATCACAATCATAGTCTTTCAATAGTTCCTGCCATTTTTTTTGTCTCATATTCAGCTCCTTCTGATAAATAGATAAGTAAGACTTTTATGGTCTGATTTAATCTGAAACTTCTCCCCATACAGATAATGTCTCCATATTTTGACAACATGTACTACTACCACTAGTTCCAAATCATGTGTAGGATAGTTCTTCTCATGTATCTTCAGTTGTCTTGGGGCATAAGCAATTACTTGTTCTCATTGCATAAGTACAAATCCTAATCATAGTCCTGATGAATCGGTGTACAAGATAAATGGTTGTCCTGGAATCATGATGGTCAAGATTGGAGCTGATATCAATCTAGCCTTCAAGGTTTGGAAACTCTTCTTGCATTTATCCGTCCAAACAAACTTCTCGCCCTTCTTAGTCAAACTGGTAAGAGGTACGGTAATTCGGGAATTGTCTTTTACAAATCATCGATAATACCCAGCTAGACCTAAAAAACTTCTAACTTCTGTAATGCTCTTCGGTGTTTCTCACTTTACAATAGCCTCGATCTTGTTGGGATCCACTTTAATTCCTTCAGCGGATACTACAAGGCCTAAAAATACGACTTCCTTTAGCCAAAACTCACACTTTGTAAATTTGGCGTAGAGCTTTTCCCTCCGTAGTCGCTGCAGAGCAGCGTTTAGATTCTTGACATGAGTTTCCTCGTATTTGGAGTAGACTAATATATCATCAATGAATACAATAACCGACGTATCCAATATGTCGTGGAAAACCCAGTTCATAATTTCCATAAAGATTGCCGGTGCGTTTGTCAATCCAAAAGACATGACCCAAAATTCATAATGTTCATATCTGGTCCTGAATGCTGTCTTGAGAATATCACCGTCTTTAATATTCAACTGATGGTAGTCTGACCGAAGATCGATCATTGATAACACTTTGGCACCTTGCAACTGATCGAACAGGTCATCGATCTGAGGCAATGGATATCGATTCTTGATTATCAGTTTATTCAGTTCTCGATAGTCTATACACAAGTGAACGCTGCCGTCCTTCTTCTTCACGAATAATACTAGCGCTCCCCATGGTGATATGCTAGGGTGAATGTAACCCTTGTCCAGTAGTTCTTGTAGTTGTACTTTCAATTCCTTTAGTTCAGTAGGAGCCATTCGATAAGGTGCTTTCGATACTGGTGCGGCTCCAAGTATAAGATCTATAACAAACTCTATAGCTCGGTCGGGTGGTAATCCAAGTAATTCTTCAAGAAATACGTCTGGATAGTCCCGTACGACATCAATATCTTCCATTCGTGGTGCTTCTTTGGTATGGTCGACCACGGATACTAAATACCCGACTGCTCCTTTCTCAAGGCACTTCTTAGCCTTTAGCACCGAGAGTATGAGCTTTCGTTTACGGGGAAGTTTGGTTCCCAAAAAACTGAACTCTGCTCCTTCCTTGTCTTTAAATGTCAGCTTCTTTTTGGCACACAATAGGTTTGCAGAATACCGAACTAACCAGTCCATTCCCAAGATGACGTCAAAGTCTGCCATCTCAAGTTGGATCAAGGTTGCATCCAAGGTCTTTTCTTCAATAAGAACTGGACATGGTCCATTACCTTTTTCTAACTTCACTTCTAATCCCATAGGTGATTGTACAAGTAGTTTGTTGTCTAAGGATTTAAGGGGTAGATTTAACTTCTTTCCAAATGTCACAGATATAAAGGAATGAGTAACTCCTGAATCAAAGAGTACTCTGGCGGGAATGCCATTAATAGGTACGATACCTGTGATTTGTTTTGGTTTAGTATACATGCTCATACAATGTAATACAACTATTTAAAAAAATTTAAGTCATACCTGTGACCACATCAGGCGATGCGACAGCATGCTCCGATGTAACCGCGTAAACTCGTCCTTGATGTAGCTGCTTCTTGGGCTTATGACATTCCCTTGGTATATTTCCCACTTGGTTGCAGTTAAAACATTTTATCCCTTCAGTAATTGGCTTGTGTTGCTGTTGAACTACGGGAGTAGTCTTGGTTGCAGCGGTAAAGCCTTGAGCCCGGAAGGGTTTGAATGTCTTGTTATTTCCTCCATTATAAGAATTTCCAGCTAGCCTTTTTATACCTCTATTTTGCATGAAATAACTCTCCATCTGGCTCGATTCTATAACTCGAGCAATTTGTGCCGCTTCATTATAGATTTTCTTTTAATGTCCCAGAAAGTGGTCGTGGATGCTTCCCCTAAGTCCCATGACAAACCTTCGGGTCTTTGTGTTTTCCTCTTGCATACTAGTGGGTGCAAAGAAGAACAACTCTTCATAACACTGTTGATACGCATCCACGGTCATCTGCCACTGATATAAACTCAGGAACTCTCTTTCCATAGAATCTCTAAAACTTCTCGAAAAGTACTTCTCAATGAACGCCTCTTTATAAATATCCCAAGTTAGTTGGGCGTGCTTTGTAAGTAAATACGTCCTGGTAGACCTCCACCAATGGTGTGCATCTCCCTTCAACATAAAGGTGGCACACAACACTTTTTCTTCTTCGTTTAATGTCATCATCATAAAGTTTCTTTCCATTTCGCCAACCCAGTGTGCCAGCCATAAAGGATCTGCTGGCTTGCCATTAAATTCTCTGGGCTTGAGTTTCAGAAAATGCTCCACCAGTCTGGAGTGGTCTAGTGGCTACGGGACATACGCTCCATACATAGGTGGCTGGTATTGATATCCACCTTGAGCTATCTCAGGATTTTGTACTTGAGCCTGCATGATAGGAGTCTGAGGTGCGTGGGGTACTGTGTTACTCCCCCTGGTGCTGTGCTTTCCTGTTCAGCTGGCATTGGAGGTGTTTGTGCAGCTGGAAGAGTTATGCCTATGGCAGCTTATATAGTAGCTTGTGCCTATTGCATTTGCTGCAGCTGTTGGGCTAAGTTCATTACGACTGTGGCCAAGTCTGTTGGTGGAGCTGGCAGATTTGTAAGATTTGTCTGCCCATTTATGACGGATGGTGCCGTGTTCATATTCCCCTGTGTTCCTGGTTGTGTCTGGTTATCTTCCCCCACAGGTGGTGGTGGTGGAATAGAGTTACGGCTCTGTCTGGTTACTCTGCGTCCCGCCATTAATTAATCTGATAGTGGGATTGCCTAAAATCGTTGAACACGAGAGACAATCATTAAATACTTCATTCTCATATTTTAATACCACTAACAATTGCAAATTTCAAAATTTTCAGATCATTCTGTCGAAAATGCTGTGTTTTCACTGCAGGGTCGATGGATGTCCGACCCTCAATCTGCGACCCTGAGAAATCACCCATTCTTCTCGAGAGCCGGGGGTCGATGGGGGGGTCGGAGGATGTCCGACCCAGGGTGCGACCCTTGGTTTTCTATCAGATCATCGAGAGCCGAGGGTCGATGCGGGGGTCGATGGGTGGGTCGATTGTTTTAATTAAATTTTCCAACCCCCGGACTAAAAATCAGATTTTTAAGTTCCGATTCAAGTCCATTTCCTATTCTTTCTTCTCCGCTTCGACTCGTCTCATCCCTCTGAGTTGCTACAGTGACAACTCCGGTCCGTTGGTGGTTTGCACTCCTTGTTTCATCGTCTACACCTCCGCTACCGGTATGTCTTCTACCTTTTCATGTTTTTAGGTTTCTTTACCTAGGTTTTTGCTCGTTTACCTCATGTTTTTCAAATTAAACTTTTTTCAACCGTAAAAATTTGATTTTTATTGGGAGCTTTTGTTGTTGGTGACTCGAGGAATGAAAGCCCTCAAAAATATTTGAGTTTCATCGGTTGGTTATCAAGAAACTCGAAATTTACTCTTTTTGCCCTAATTTTGTCGAGATTTTGAATTTCTTGAAATTTCTTCCAATTCAATCTCATTAGTTGAAATTTCCGACCGCATGAGTCTCACAGGGTAGTTTAGGATCTATGTAAGTCCTCCTACCCATATGCATGGGTGAAAAGTGAGGCTTTTGACCAATTTATGTTGTTATTATGTTGAAATTTCTAGTTTTTCCTCTCTACTAAGTCATTATTTGTTTTTCTTTCTTATTTGCAGATACTATGACTCGTACCAAGGCCCAGGGTTTGCAACCATCTTCGCTTCCATTCCAATGAAGTCAAGACGCAGTATGCCCACTATGCTCGCAAGAAGGTAGATGGAGGCCACAAAGTAGACTTGGCTAGCTTAGCCTTGTTCAATGTGGAGGGGGCCTTTGGTGATATGGGATGGCTTCCTTTCATCACCTATGACAACGATGTTAAGAGAGGTGGTGAGCTTCGGATCACCAGCTACGTCAAGGGGGTTGATGTTTCATTCGATTATCGACAGCTAGCCGACTTGTTGGGCATTTCCTATGCTGGCCCCTTGGTGTTCTGTGCTCCTGGAGAGCCCCAATTCTTTTCTTTACAGATGAGGGCTGAGATCGATCGTCAGCTCATCAGACCTGATCGCTAAGAGATGAAAGCGAGTTATCTGCATTCAGATCCACGGGTATACTGCAAGATCATTCAGCATAACCTGATACCACAGAGTGGTCATTACGAGAGGGTCTCCCAGTTGACCCAGTATCTGTTGTACTACATATGCACTAGGCAACCCGTCTGCCTTCCCTATATCATCATGCGGATGATGATCAGTTCCACATTGCCCAGTCACACTGCCAACCTTCCTTATGAACGCATGATCACTACCTTGCTTACCCGCTTGGGGGTTAATTTATTTGATGAGAAGATTCAGGAGAAATCCTTCTCATCGTCTCTAGATTGGGAGGCTATTTACAAGATGGGCATGCGGGATGCCCAGGTCAGTGATGAGGAGAGGAACGCGATGGTGTGCCCTCGCACTAGAGTGGAGATGGCTGACGCTAAGGCAGCAGCAGCAGCAGCTGGAGCAGGGGTTTATGGGTATGATGACGATCGACTATACATGGATGTAGATGCCATACCTCCTCCATCACCTAATCATGCTACTGAAGCTGGTCCGTCTTCTTCAATTGGTCCTTCGCATGCAGCTAGTCCTTCGTATGCTCCTTCTGGTGACATGATGGGGATATTACATGAGATACAAGGGGCCCAGCGTATGTTTGACTTGAGAATGGGAGAGCTTCTAGAGGCTCAACGCTTATCCGATCAGTGGGTGGGAGAGCTTCTGGTTGCTCAGTGCGTGTTGGATCAGCGGATGGGAGAGATAAGGGATGCTCAGCGTGTGACTGACCAGCTGGTGGCTGATCTCACAGCTAGTCTCCAGACGACCCAGACTCAGATAGCTTGGTTGACTAGAGTCTATGCTGAGGACTATGATAGAGACCGTGAGGCACCGCCTCCCCCATCACCTTCAGCTTCTTGATGTATTTCTTTTATCTTTCTTTTTTTTAGTACTTCGGACCGTGGACTGTACTCTGCTTAAATCATTTTTATATATATATATATATTAATATATATATATATATATATATATATATATATATATATATATAAACATTTATTCTTCCTTTTGGTTGTATATAAATTTCTTTCCCATTTAATAGATGCATTATTCTCTTTCAGTTTAGTCTCAAACAACACAGATTCTTATGGTGTGTTATTATTACATCTTTTAAATTTTTATCCTATCTTAGTTCATGACCTTTTGTGGAAGTATACGGTTTCACAGACAAGGCCTGAGATGCCCCGATACCAAGTTGTCACACACCAATTCTGCACCATTCAGAAAACTCTGATGAACCGCTAATAAACCAATGGTTCAACCAGGATCTCTAATAGGCTATGTCCATTAAAAATAAAACCATGCACATCCACAACCATAATCAGAATAAATACATAATAGCGGAAGTCTTATAGAAAATGAATTGAGAAATCTAACTGTAATAATCATAATTAAAATATTAAGTTATTGTTGTATCAACTGAGACATAAATAAATAGAATATCAATTACATCCCCTTATAAATTCAAATAAAATTCTAATAAAATACGCATGAGTTGCACTCGCATGAGGGGTCATGCGTATCCACTAAGTCTCGGCTTCAATTGCAGCACCATGCCCGTACACCAGAGCACTCATATAATCTTCGACCGTAGTACCTACATCATCAACTAAAAATATTCAACATCGATAGGGTGAGCATACATCATGGCTCAGTGAGAAAACAAAACAATGCAACAAACATATGCATGCATTCAATTCATATCTTTGGTCTGGTAAATAAGTTTGCAATGTACTATAGAAAGGATAGTTGGCCAAAGGTCACATTTATTGACGCCCCACCTCTATACACGAGTGTGTGAAGCCACCCAAAGGTAACGTTTATTGTCATCCTATATGCACCCACCATGGACAATGTACACGCAAAGGTTACATTTATTGTTGTACCCGTTGCCCATACCAACACGTAAGCCCCTGCTGGCATGGGCTTGCAAACTGAGCTCGTAACTAACCAATCCTAATGCCAATCAGTGTATCCAAGGCCTCACCCCAGCATCCCTCAATACATCCATAGAGATAGGGCTATGGCCCCCCGATAGAGTTAGAGACTACACGGTCCGAGACCACCTCCCCTCATACCCTACGACGTAATAGTTCTGCTAAGGTAATGGCGATACAACCATGTCAGTGGACAAGACTTGAGTTGGAGATAGAGCTAGGGTGCTGAGGCCTGGCCTATGACAGCCCCTTGATACTCGCTCACATCAAGCATACCAACCACACACATACATCCACATGCCTATTCCTATCATCATCATCATCATCATGTTATAAACAATAATTTAAATATGCATGAACAGTAATAATAGAAATATTGGATGACATGTTGAATGCACATAACAAGCATACACGCATAGAATCAATCATGGCATTGGAATCAATCATGGCATTGGACTCAAGAATAAAATAGTTTATTATTAACCAATTATTTTAGGTCTTCTTCCCTCACCTTTGTTTGATCGTAGATCCTCTTTCAAGCTTTAAGAATCAACTAAATATCAATATTATATCACTAGAAGACCTAATCGAGTCGATAGAATTTAATTAGAATTAATTCTAATTTTAAAAAGCATGCTATTAACTGGGGGTCGATGCCAGGGTCGGAGGTTCCATCGACCCTGGGTGATACCACCCAGATTCTTGACTTACCGAACACTGGGGGTCGATTGTTAAGGTCTGGTAGGGTCAATTGGCCATCGACCCCCGGTGTAATCCCCCGTGGGTTTAGTCAAACTTTCATCCTACAGTCGTTTTCTTTGTGTTTGGGTCCTATGGCTTGCTTCTACAATCCATTACATACATGTTCTATGGTTTAGAACCATAGTTTATTCACCTATATGGTTTTTATGATCTTGCCCATGGTTTTCCATGAAAACCTAACCATGGGTGGATGATATGGGTTTCTCCTAGATCATTCCCGCTTCCCTATCTATTCTAAGGTCTTTAGAATTACATGGAGATAGTATCCATACCTGAGAATTAGGCTTGTTTCTCTAAAGCCTTTTATTTGATCTTCTTCTCCACTTTCCTTCTCTTCTTTTTCTCTTCTCCTTCTCTTCTCTTTCTCTCAATCCAATTAGGGTTCTAAAAGGAGTGAAAGAGGCCTAGGGACGTCCTATTTATAGAGTAGAAACTCCCAAAATAAGTTCCATTGAGATTAGGAAAGAATCCCATTAAAATTTGGAAAGTTCCTAATTCACGGTTTCTGTCGGTAGACTGGAGGTCGATGAGGGGGTCGGAGATCCCGTCGACCCCTGGTTCTAAAATGTCTGACCCCCGGTTAAAAACTCAGGGTCTGACTTTTATACTGGGGGATCCAACCCTGCCTTGCTGGGTATGCGACCCTCCCCCTTATTTTAGTGTTTTTGGGTCAGTTTAATACCTGGGATCGTGATCTCCCTCATGCACTTGATCCATTTGGCTCGACCATGATGGGTAGACCTGGTTCAAGGTGGTAACACCGGGTTAGTTCGATACGGGTCTTACATAATAAATATGTCCTGGTGGATCTCCACCACTGGTGTGCATCTCCTTTCAGCATAAAGGTGGCACACAATACTTTCTCTTTTTCATTCACTGTCATCATCATAAAGTTTCTTTCCATTTCGTCAACCCAGTGTGCTGGCCATAAGGGATCTGCTGGCTTGCCATTAAAGTCCTTGGGATTCAGTTTCAGAAAATGCTCCACCAGTCTAGAGTGGTCTAGTTGTTGCGAGACATATGCCCCATACATAGGTGGTTGGGGTTGATATCCACCTTGAGCTATCTTAGGATTTTGTACTTGAGCCTGCATGATGGGAGTCTAAGGTGCATGGGGTACTGTGTTACTTCCCCCTGGGGCTGTACTTTCCTGTCCTGCTAGCATTGGAGGTGTCTGTGCAGCTGAAAAAGTCATACCTAAGGCAGCTTGCATAGTAGCCTGTGTCTGTTGCATTTGCTGCAGCTGTTGGACCAAGTTCAATACGACTGTGGCCAAGTCTGTAGGTGGAGCTGGCAGATTTGTAGGATTGGTCTGCCCATTTATGATGGACGGGGCCGTGTTCATTTTCCCCTGTGCTTTCGGGTGTGTCTAGCTATTAATTTTTTTATCTCTGTTGGATTTAGCTCGAGATCTTTTCCTTTATCTCTACTGGGGCTTTGGAATTACTAGCCATTTTCCTTCTTCCTCTATCCTACATCGAGTTTCACATCTTGTGAGTACCAACTCGGTATACCAATTTTCTACTGTACAGATGCTTCCTTCTTGCTACAATACTATATCCCTTGTATACGTAGATAACTACCCAACTTATGGATAGTACCCTATATTATTTGTTTATCAGGATAAATTTTGGTCTTCTAGATCTGTTTTAGTATATATATATGGTTCCACCTTTTATATGTACATTATTGTCTTGTTTAAGTTCTGTCTCAACCAACACAGGTGCTTATTGTGTGTTTGTATTAAAGATTTTAATTTATCCTAACTCAGTTCATGGACTCTAGTAGAAGTATTCAGGTTTCATGGAAAGGCCTGAGAGAGCTCTGATACCAAGTTGTCACACCCCAATTCTGCACCATTCAGAAGAATGGTGTGATGAACTGCTAATAAACCAACGGTTCAACCAGGATCTCTAATAGGCTATGTCCATTAAAAATAAAACCATACACATCCACAACCATAATCAGAGTAAATACACAATAGCGGAAGTTTTAATAATAAATGAACTGAGAGATTACTGGGGTAATCATAAATAAAATATCAAGTTATTATTGTATCAACTGAGACATAAATAAATAGAATATCAATTACATCCCTTTATAAATTCAAATAAAATCTAATCGAATACGCATGAGTTGTACTCGCATGAGAGGTCATGCGTATCCTCTAAGTCTTCGGCTTCCATTGCAGCAACACGCCGGTACAATGGAGCACTCATATAATCTTCGACAGTGGTACGTGCATCATCAATTAAAAATATTCGACGTCAAAAGGGTGACCACACATCATGGCTCAGTGAGTAAACAAAACAATGCGACAATCATATGCATGCATTCAATTCATATCTTTGGTCTGGTAAATAAGTTTGCAATGCACTATAGAAAGGTTCGGTGGCCGCCTCGCCTCTATGCACAGGGTGTGAAGGCCCATCCAAAAGTTAACGTTTTTTGTCGTCCCCATCCACCCTACCATGGAATAGAGATAGAGCTAAAGTGCTGTGGCCCGGCCTATGACACTTCCCTTGATACTTTACCCATACCAACACGTAAGCCCCTACTGGCGAGGGCTCGTAAATTGGGCTGACAACTAACCAATCCTAATGCCAATCAGTGTATCCAAGGCCTCACCCCAGCATCCCTCAATACGTCCATAGAGATAGGGCTAAGGCCCCCCGACAGAGTCAGAGACTACACGGTCCGAGACCACCTCCCCTTATACACTACGACGTAATAGCTCTGCTAAGGTAATGATGATACGACGATGTCAATGGACAAGACTTGAGTTAGAGATAGAGCTAGAGTGCTGAGGCCCGGCCTATGACACCCCCCTGATACTTGCTCGCATCAAGCACACCAACCACACACATATATTCACATGCCTATTCCTATCATCATCACCATCATCATGTTATAAACAATAATTTAAATATGCATGAAAAAAATAATAGAAATATTGGATGACATGTTGAAAGCACATACAAGCATATACGCACAGAATCAATCATGGCATTGGACTCAAGAATAAAATAGTTTATTATTAACCAATTAGTTTAGGTCTTGTTCCCTCACCTTTGCTTGATTGTAGATCCTCTTTTACGTTTTAAGAATCAACTAAATATCAATATTATATCACTAGAAGACCTAATCTAGTCGATAGAA
This sequence comes from Protea cynaroides, assembly GCA_028583415.1. Lineage (NCBI taxonomy): Eukaryota > Viridiplantae > Streptophyta > Magnoliopsida > Proteales > Proteaceae > Protea > Protea cynaroides. The sequence goes on from CM053265.1 coordinate 40,161,613, forward strand.
TTTAATTAGAATTAATTATGATTTTAAAAAGCCTACTGTTAACTGGGGGTCGATGCCAAGGTCGGAGGTTCCATTGACCTTGGGTGCTACCACCCAGATTCTGAACTTCCCAAACACTGGGGGTCGATGTTAGGGTCTGGTAGGGTCGATTGGCCATCGACCCCAGTGCGACCCCCCATGGGTTTAGTCAAATTTTAGCTCCTACTGTCCATTCCTTTGTGTTTGGGTCCTATGGCTTGCTTCTACAATCCATTCCATACATGTTCTATGGTGTAGAACCATAGTTTATTCACCTATATGGTTTTTATGATCTTGCCCATGGTTTTCCATGAAAACCTAACCATGGGTGGATGATATGGGTTTCTCCTAGATCATTCCCGCTTCCCTATCTATTCTAAGGTCTTTAGAATTACATGGAGATAGTATCCATACCTGAGAATTAGGCTGGTTCATCTGAAGCCTTCTCTTTGATCTTATTGTCCACTTTCCTCCTCTTCTCTTTCTCTTCTCCTTCTCTTCTTTTTCTCTCAATCCAATTAGGGTTCTAAAAGGAGTGAAAGAGGCTTAGGGACGTCCTATTTATAGAGTAGAAACTCTTAAAATAAGTCCATTAAGATTAGGAAATAATCCCATTGAAATTTGGAAAGTTCCTAATTCACGATTTCTGTCGATAGACTGGCGGTCGATGAGGGGGTCCGAGATCACGTCGACCCCTGGTTCTAAATTGTCTGACCCCCGATTAGAAACTCAGGGTCTGACTTTTTATCTTGGGGGGGTCCGACCCTGCCTTGCTGGGTATGTGACCCTCCCCCTTATTTTTGTATTTTTGGGTCAGTTTAATACCTGGGATCATTATCTCCTTTACAGATTTGGTCCATTTGGCTCGACCATGATGGGTAGACCTGGTTAAAGGTGGTAAGACCGGTTTAGTTTGATACGGGTCTTACAGAAGGTATGTACCAATTTCGAGGACAAAATTTTTAATAAGAAGAGGGGAGTTGTAAGACTCGTATCAAACTAACCAGTCTTACCACCTTGTACCAGGTTTACCTATCATGGTCGAGCCACATGGACCAAGTGCGTGAAGGAAATCACAAGACCAAGTATGAAATTGATCCAAAAATAGTAAATTTGAGGGTAGGGTCGCATGCCTAAACAGGTAGGGTCGACCCCACCTCAACAGAGTCTAACCCATGACTTTTCAGTACTAGCGTCGGATGACTTAAGACCTTAGGGTCGACGGATCCTGCGACCTTAGCATCGACCCGAGGATGACAAACTGAAACCGTAATTAAGAAACTTTCTTAATTTCAAGGGGATGCTTTCTTAATATCGATGGGACTTATTTTGGGAGGTTTTCCTCTATAAATAGGACGTCCCTTAGCCTCTTTTACTCCTTTTGAAACCCTAATTGAAAGTGAGAGAAAGAGAAGAGAAGGAGAAGAGAAGGAGAATTGGAGAAGAAGACTAAGGAGAAGAAATTCAGAGAAATCTCTGAATCTCAGCAACCCTAAGGTATGAATACATTCTCCATGAGTTATGTAAGACCCTAGAATAGTTCATGAAGAGAGTAGGATCTAGGAGAAACCCAAATCATCCATCCATAGATAAATTCCAATGGAATCAATGGGGAAAATCATTGTAAACAAAGTAAAGTGTGTAACTTGGAGTTTTGAGCCATAGAACAATCATAGAATGTACTATAAAAGTATGTCAAAGGATCCAAACATGAATGAATGGACTGTAGGATGAAAGGTCGACTCAAACTACGTGTGGTAGCACGTAGGGTCGATTGATAATCGACCCTACTAGACTACAGGATCGACCCCATGCTCTCGGGAAGTCCAGGGAGGCTGTGGTCGCACCTAGGGTCGATGGATAGCCGACCCTATGACCTACCCTACACCCTGGGGTCTCAGAAAACTGCTATCCTACCTGCGACCCAACCTGCGACGCTAGCTATACACCAAGCTTAAAATTGTTGGAATTAATTCTAATTGAAATCTATCGACTTGCTAGGTTATCCTAGTGATATAGAAGTGATTCTTAAAGCTTGAAAGTGGATCTACACTCAATTAAAGGTGAGGGAACAAGACCTAAGCTAATTGTCTAATAATAAACTATTTTCGTTTATTAAGTCCAACACCATGTATGATTATATGACTGTATGATTGTAATGTGCATATCACATGTCTTCTACTATTGCTGTTATTACTGTTCATGCATATTTAATTCAGTTTATTTATAACATGATGATAATGATGATGCTATGAATAGGCATGTGAATGTTTCTGTGTGGTTAGTGTACTTGATGCGAGTGGGGCATCAGGGAAAGTATGACGCGGTGTGGTCCTAAGCACTATAGCCCTATCTCTACTCAAGTCTTCTCCACTAGCATCGTCGTATCACCATTTCCTTAGCAGAACTATTACGTTGTAGGGCATCAGGGGAGGTGGCCTCAAACCTTGTAGTCTCTGACTCTGCCGAGGGGCCTTAGCTCTATCTCTATGGATGTATTGAGGGATGTTGGGGTGAGGCCTTGGATACACTGTTTGACATTAGGATTGGTTAGTTGCAAGCCTAGTTTGTAAGCCCTCACCAATAGGGGCTTACGTATTAGTATGAGTAGAGCATTAGGGGAAGTGTAATGCGGTGCGGTCCTAAGCACTTTAGCTCTATCTCTGTTCCATGGTAGGTTGGAAGTGGAAGACAATGGTGTTTAATCCGTTTGGTGGGCTTACACACCCTGTGTATAGAGGCGAGGTGGCCACCGAACCTTTCTATAGCACATTGAAAACTTATATACCAGACCAAAGATATGAATTGAATGCATGCATATGTTTGTTGCATTGTTTTTTTTGCTCACTGAGCCGTGATGTGTGCTCACCCTTTTTGGATTTGAATATTTTTAGTTGATGATGCAGGTATGACCGTGGAAGATTATATGTATGCTCCCGCATACGGGCACGTTGCGGCAATGGGCACAGAAGATATAATGGAGATGCATGATTCATCATGCGAATGCAATTCATGCGTTTTCAATTAAATTTTTATTTGGATTATTGAGGAAATATAATTGATTATTTTATTTACTTATGTCTCAGTCAATGAAAGATAGTTGGGTTTTTATTTATAATTATCACATTTAGATTCCCAGTTCATTTAATATTTAAGACTTTTGCTATTGTGTATTTACTCTGATTATGGTTGTGAATGTGTATGGTTTAAGCAAACGGACACAGCCTATTTGAGATCCTGGTTGGACCGTTGGTTTATTAGCGGTTCATCACACCATTCTGAACAGTACGGAATTGGGGTGTGACAAGTTAAGATTCACTCAATTCCCATAACGGATACTATTCTTGGGGTCACAATAACAATGTTCCCCTAAACTCTACATCCTCACATTAAACTTTCATGACATAAATCTTTACAAGCAAATGGGGAAAATTTTCCTATTCTCCTCGATTTATCTTTATTGATTTGTTTAATGTTTATCATCATCCATTATAATCCCATAGTTTTTCAAATTCTAATACAGGTTGTAGAGATGCTGGGATTCATGAATCTATTCGTCTACTTTATTTTCCTATGATTAATTCGATTCCACTACCTTAATTTGTCTTAATATCTACTTGTTATTTTCCATAAGTCATCCAAGAATTCTAATTTTTCATACTAGGAATTCCATTAGTTTTGGTCAAGTTCTTACCTTTTAATTCATTCTTTAGAACACATATCATGTGGGTTTTCATAAGTCTCAATTAGTTCTTAACATCTTTCCAATTTATTCCTCCAATAATGTATCATGCAATTTATGGGTCATAATAATTTAACATTTACTATCTCTCATCGAAATAGTACATTAATTCTTCATGTAGCATAAGGTCAAATTACAGATGCATGAATAAAACATAATATAATATCTAGAGATTAAGATAAATACCTGATCCTTCAAGCGATCCTAGTGTACTTCTTACATTTTCTATCAAGAACCTCACTCTTTTATTGCTCCAATTTTTTTTCTAGCTATGGTAGTTCTCTCATGAGTAGATGTCTCAGTGGCCGAGAGTGCAACAACAACTGATGGTGCTATTTATACAGGAGCACTCTCTTGGATCACCACTACTACTACCTAGGCTGGTGCGTTAGTCATGGTGTAAGACTCTACCGTAGGGGTAGGTGCCGATGCCGGGGCTGCTGGAGGCTCAGGCCCTCTCTGAAGGGCGGCTAGGAGTTCCTCAGTCATCCTCTGTTGCTGCTTCTTAATGTCATGGGCTATACCCCTAAAAATTTTTATGACGTCTTCGATCATTGGAGAACTCAGTATAGGGGGCATCAGTATCGTATTCTCTTGAGCATCAATAACTAGGGGTATAGGCTCAACATTCCTTGCAGTAGCCACCACCTTTGGTGGGGTGACATTTTTGGCAGGCACTCTCTTACAGCTTTTGGGTACCATTGGTACGAGGATTTGCCTAGAACCTAAAAAAATTCAATTGTTAAAACATCACGAATAGAATGTTTCAAACATAACATCATACAATGGAATAGGTATGCTCAAGGTCAGTAATAATGAATCAATAGGGACATTGCAGATGTACAAGTGAACAAACATCTAAATAGAGTAACTACAATGAAAAATAGGACGTGCGACTGCACGCACACTAGGTGCAGCATGGGCATGCGGTACGTATTCAACCGCACATCAGTGTCTTCATGTTTAAATAGGGCATGACATTCTTTTTCACACTCCCTTCATTTTAGCTTGGTGTGCGACTAGGAAAACACACATACCTATCATAATACCTTCTCTTTGAGGTTTCTTAGGTGACTTAAGGCTAGCACTTCATCATTCATCATCAAATTACTTCACTAAGGTAACTTTCATATCGATTTACTCATTTTCTGCCCTAAACACATTTTAGTTTTGAATCCTGGGGTAATATCCTTTGTAATGGTTCGAAATGATGGGGTTTCATTGAGAAATCACTTAAAGGAGTTTCTATCAAACATACCTTTGCCTTTGCATTCATTTTTATTGGCTCAAGTTAGTCATTTAAGCAAAAATTATATTTTATCACATTTCTTCAAAACTTAAAATCAATTCTGCTCATTGTTTGCTTCTCTTCTCAAATTGATATGTTTGTCATCAAAACTTCTACATAGATCATTCAAAAATCAATTCAAAAGATATTAACTCCTCGAATAGTGGTTTCTTTCTACTTCCATCCTTCAACATATAATTTGCACCATTGACAACCTCTTTTATCGTTATAGTATATGAGGGCACTTATCGATTCTTGTATTTTAGCACAACTTCTTTCCCTTGATAGATTTCTTTTTGCTTTAAATTGGTTCGGCTGCAATAACTTCTCTAGACATTATAGGAAGAAGTCATCCATTGCATAGGCAACACGATTTGCATCGTCTCCAGACATTATAGGACCTTGGTACCACTGATTATCCATTTTGGAATAACGAGGTCCCAAGACTGAACACATGGCTTAATCAAATTCAATTAAATTGACTTGGATAATGTTTACCCGATCACCGTTATGAAGGAGCTAATTCTTATTTAGTTGAGTCATCCTTGATTGTGTATGTAACTTCTTTTCACTCCCGTTATCTTAGAGTCCTAATATTTATCACTTTTGGGATCCTTTCCGGTACAAGCCAAGGAGTCAGCCCAAACTACAACCATTTCTACCTCTTGGATAAGGGATCCCATTACCTGGAGGTTATCTGTGTACACACCAGAGACAGTTAGTCCCATCTCAACCACATCAATTGAATCAATGGCTGAAGGGTCAAACCAAGCCCCGAACACTATGGATGCCAGAATGGAAAAGATGGAGGATACCATGGGAATGATAGCTGCCACAGTAAGGGATATCCAATTGCAATTGCAGGCTCAAGGGTCGACCTTTGAAAGGGTAAATATGGCACCGCCACAAGGACCGGGTACCCCTAATCCAGCTGTGTCAAAATTTTTCATAAACCCGGCATTCGAAGATATGGAAGGTGCCATACCCCAGAAATAGGTCCATCGTTCAGGCTACCCCGGTGACTAAGAAGTCGAAGGAAGAAGATGGCTCATACAGTGATAGACTGAGTCAAGTGAAAAAAATACTAAGGGGCATGAAAGGAGTAGAAAGTTAAATCATTGATGCCGAAGGATTATGCTTCTTTCCAGAAACTGAGCTGCCGCCCAAGTTTAAATGGACCACGAGAAATTTGATAGGACAGGAGATCCCAGGGCCCATTTAAGATCATTCACGGGCCTATTGAAACAAGGCGAAGGATTTACTGATGAGTAGTTTGGACAAGCATTCCAATTCTCACTCACATGCGAGGCTCATCGATGGTTGATGAATCTAAACCCATCACAGATACAATCGTGGTCAGATATCACCAAAGCATTTATCAATTTTTATTCCTACAACACAGAGATAGAGACCCACCGTAGGCAATTGGAAACCATGGTCCAAGTACAAGGAGAGACATTCATGGCCTATTTAACCCAGTTCAGAAGTGTTGCAGCAAAGCTTTGGGATCGACCCTCTAAAAGAGATCAAGTGTAGATAATGATGAGAGGTTTAAGTGGGTCATATAAAACATACATTTTCGGCCAGGCCATCCTATCATTCGAAGGGCTCGTGGTTGCAGGACAACAAGTAGAGGACGCCATAACCCGGGGAGAAATATTATCGGGAAAGTCAGAAAGGTCAGAAGGGGCATCGAATAGAAGGGCGTACCAATCAAGAAATCCAGAAAATCAATCTCTGAAGCAAATAGCTAATACCAATTCTGAACCATTGATCTTGGGAAGTTCAAGTTACACCCCACCACAGCAAACAAGACCAAGGAGGCAGTTTATCGATTTGGAGATGACCCGATCCAAGGCTCTGGACAAGTTTATAGAAGCCAAGAAGTTGATAGTGCTCGACCATCATCCACCTCTAAATCCTCTTCCATCGAATTTTCATATGGACCTTGTCTCTAAGTACCACAATCAGCATGGGCATAACACAGACAACTGCTACACATCAAGGCATGCCATACAAGATCTATTGGATTCTGGTAAATTTAAGGTCCAGCCCCAACAGGTGTAAGACCCGTATCAAACTAACCCGGTCTTACCACCTTGAACTAGGTCTACCCATCATGGTCGAGCCAAATTGGTCAAGTGCGTGAGGGAGATTACGATCCCAGGTATTAAACTAACCCAAAAACACTAAAATAAGGGGGAGGGTCGCATACCCAACAAGGCAGGGTCGGACCCCCCAGTATAAAAGTCAGACCCTGAGTTTTTAACCGAGGGTCGGACATTTTAGAACTAAGGGTCGACAGGATCTCCGACCCCCTCATCGACCCCCAGTCTGCCGATAGAAACCGTGAATTGGGAACTTTCCAAATTTCAATGGGATTCTTTCTTAATCTCAATGGAACTTATTTTGGGAGTTTCTACTCTATAAATAGGACGTCCCTAAGCCTCTTTCTCTCCTTTTAGAACCCTAATTGGATTGAGAGAAAGAGAAGAGAAGGAGAAGAGAAAGAGAAGAGAAGGAAAGTGGAGAAGAAGATCAAAGAGAAGGCTTTAGAGAAAACAAGCCTAATTCTCAGGTATGGGTACTATCTCCATGTAGTTCTAAAGACCTTCGAGTAGATAGTGAAGAGGGAATGATCTAGGAAAACCTAAATCATCCATCCATGGTTAGGTTTTCATGAAAAACCATGGGGGAGATCATAAAAACCATGTAGGTGAATAAACTATGGTTCTAAGCCATAGGTCATGTATGTAATGGATTGTAGAAGCAAGCCATAGGACATGTATGTAATGGGTTGTAGAAGCAAGCCATAGGACCCAAACACAAAGGAATTGACAGTAGGATGAAAATTTGACTAAACCCACGGGGGGTCGATGGCCAATCGACCCTACCCGACCCTAACAATCGATCCCCAGTGCTCGGGAAGTCCAGAATCTGGGTGGTAGCACCCAAGGTCGATGGAACCTCCGACCCTAGCATCGACCCCCAGTTAACAGTATGATTTTTAAAATCAGAATTAATTCTAATTAAATTCTATTGACTTGATTAGGTCTTCTAGTGATATAATATTGATATTTAGTTGATTCTTAAAGCTTGAAAGATGATCTACGATCAAGCAAAGGTGAGGGAACAAGACCTAAACTAATTGGTTAATAATAAACTGTTTTATTCTTGAGTCCAATGCCATGATTGATTCTATGCGTGTATGCTTGTTATGTGCATTCAACATGTCGTCCAGTGTTTCTATTATTACTGTTTATGCATATTTAAATTATTGTTTATAACATGATGATGATGATGATGATAGGAATAGCATATGGATGTATGTGTGTGGTCGGTGTGCTTGATGCGAGCGAGTATCAGGGGGGGTGTCATATGCCGGGCCTCAGCACTCTAGCTCTAACTCCAACTCAAGTCTTGTCCACTGACATCGTCGTATCACCATTACCTTAGCAGAACTATTACATCGTAGTGTCTGAGGGGAGGTGGTCTCGGACCGTGTAGTCTCTGACTCTACCGGGGGGCCTTAGCCCTATCTCTACAGACGTATTGAGGGATGCTAGGGTGAGGCCTTGGATACACTAATTGGCGTTAGGATTGATTAGTTGCGAGCCTAGTTTGCATGCCCTCGCCAACAGGGGCTTACGTGTTGGTATGGGCAACCGGTACAGTAATAAACGTAACCTTTGCGTGTACATTGTCCATGTTGGGTGCATGTGGGACGGCACTAAATGTTATCTTTGAGCGGCTTCACACACTCGTGTATAGAGGTGAGGCGTCAATAAATGTAACCTTTGGCCACCAATCCTTTCTATAGCACATTGAAAACTTATTTATTGGACCAAAGATATGAATTGAATGCATGCATATGTTTGTTGCAATGTTTTGTTTGCTCACTGAGCCATGATATGTGCTCACCCTCTCCACGTCAAATATTTTTAGTTGATGATGCAGGTACTATGGTCAAAGATTATATGAGTGCTTTGATGTACGTGCATATTGCTGTAATGGAAGCCGAAGACTTAGTGGATACGCATGACTCCTCATGCGAGTGCAACTCATGCATATTCGAATAGATTTTCATTTGAATTATTAAAGAAAAGTAAATGATATTTTATTTATTTTGTCTCAGTTGATACAACAATAACTTGATATTTTTATTATGTTTATCACAGTTAGATTTCTCAATTCATTACTATAAAACTTTCGCTATTGTGTATTTATTCTGATTATGGTTGTGGATGTGTATGGTTTTATTTTTAATGGACACAGCCTATTAGAGATCCTGGTTGATCCGTTGGTTTATTGGCGGTTCATCACACCGTTCTGAATGGTGTAAGATTGGGGAGTGACAACTTGGTATAAGAGCATCTCAGGCCTTGTCTGTGAAACTAGCTTACGTCCACAAAAGTTCGTGAACTGAGATAGGATAAAAATTTAAAAGATGTAATAATAACACACAATAAGCATCTGTATTGTTTGAAACAAAACTAAAAGAGAATAATGCATCTATTAAATGAGAAACAAATTTTTATATACAACCAATGGGAGAACAAACATTTATATATATGATTAAAGCAGAGTACAGTCTACAGTCTGGACAGTTACTCTTAAGTACAAAAAGAAAGATAAAAGAAATATATCAAGAAGATAGAGGTGATTGGGGAGGCGGTGCCTCACGGTCTCTATCATAGTCCTCAGCATAGACTCTAGTAAACCAAGCTATCTGAGTATGGGTCGTCTAGAGACTAGCTGTGAGATCAGCCACCTGCTGGTCAATCACACGCTGAGCATCCCTAAGCTCTTCCACCCGCTGATCCGACATGTGCTGAGCAGCTAAAAGCTCTCCCACCCGCTGGTCCGACATGCGCTGAGCAACCAAAAGCTCTCCTACCCGCTGATCGGACAAGCGCTAAGCCTCTAGAAGCTCTCCCATCCTCAAGTCAGACATACGCTGAGCCTCTCGTATCTCGTGCAATATCCCCATCATGTCATCAGAAGGAGCATACGAAGGACTAGCTGAAGAAGACGGACCAGCTCTAGTAGCATGAGTAGGTGATGGAGGAGGTATGGCATCTGCATCCATGTATAGACGATCATCATCATCCCCATGAACCCCTGCTCCAGTGGCTGCTGCTGCTGCCTCAGCGTCAGCCATCTCCACTTGAGTGCGAGGGCGCACCATCGTGTTCCTCTCCTCATCGCTGACCTAGGCATCCCGCATGCCCATCTTGCAAATAGCCTCCCAATCTAGAGGCGATGAGAAGGATTTCTCCTGAATCTTCTCATCCAACAAATCAACCCCCACGCGGCTAACCAATGTAGTAATCATGCATCCATAAGGAAGGTTTCCAGTATAACTGGGCAACGTGGCACTGATCATCGTCCGCATGATGATATAGGGAAGGTAGACAGGCTGCCTAGTGCATATGCAGTACAGCAGATACTGGGTCAACTGGGAGACGCTCTCGTAATGTCCACTCTGCGGCATCAGATTATGCAGGATGATCTTGTAGTACACCCGTGGATCTAAACTCAGATAACTCGCTTTCATCTCCCAGCAATCCTCTCTGATGAGCTGACGGTCTATCTTAGCCGTCATCTGCAATGAAAAGAACTGGGGCTCTCCAGGGGCACAGAATATGAAGGAGCCATCATAGGAGATACCCAGCAAGTCCGCTAGTTGTCGATAGTCGAAAGAAACATAAACCCCCTTGACATAGCTAGTGTTCCTAAGCTCACCACCTCTCTCAACATCGTTGTAATCCCCCACCACTTGGAGATTACAATAAAACTGGCGTACCAAGTCAGGACAGGTACAGGCATCATAGGTGATGCCAGGGAGCCATCCCATATCACCAAAGGCCCCCTCCACATTGAACAAGGCCAAGCTAGCCAAGTCCACTTTACGGCCTCCCTCTACTTTCTTGCGAGCATAGCGGGCATATTGAGTCTCGGCTTCAGTTGAGCGGAAGAGAAGACGGTCACGAACACTAGGTACCTTGGTACGAGTCATAGTATCTGCCAATAACAATGAGAAGCAGATATTGGGTTAGTAAAGATGAAAAATCTAAAAATTTTGACATTATAACGACGTAAATTGGTCCAAAGCCTCACTTTTCACCCATACACGTGGGCAGGAGGACTTACATAGATCCTAAACTATCCTGTGAGACTCATACAGTCGAAAATTTCAACTAATGAGATTGAATTGGAAGAAATTTTAAGAAATTCAAAATCTCGACAAAATTAGGGCAAAAAGAGTAAATTTTAAGTTTCTCGATAACCAACCGATGAGACTCAAATATTTTGAGGGCTTTCTTTCCTTGAGTCACCAACAACAAAAGCCCCTAATAAAAATCAAATTTTTACGGTTGAAAAAAGTTTAATTTGAAAAATACGAGATATACGAGCAAAAACCTAGGTAAAGAAACCTAAAAATATGAAAACGTAGAAGATATACCTGTAGCGGAGGTGTAGACGATGAAACCAGGTGTACAAACCACCAACGGATCGGAGTTGTCACTATAGCAACTCAGAGGGATGAGACAAGTCGAAGCGGAGAAGAAAGAATGGGAAATGGACTTGGAATCGGAACTTAAAAATTGATTTTTAGTCCGGGGGTCAAAAAATTCGATTAAAACAATCAACCCACCCATCGACCCCCGCATCGAACCTCGGCTCTCGGGAATCTGACAGAGAACCAGGGGTTGCACCCTGGGTCGGACATCCTCCGACCCCCCCCCCCATCGACCCCCGGCTCTTGGGAAGAATGGGTGATTTCCCAGGGTCGCATGCTGAGGGTTGGACACCCATCGACCCCCACCATCGACCCTACAGTAAAAATACAACATTTTTGACAGAGTGATCTGAAAAATTTGAAATTGCATTTGTTAGTGGTTTTAAAATATGAGAATGAAGTATTTAATGATTGTCTCTCATGTTCAATGATTTCAGGCAATCCGACTATCAGATTAATTAATGGCGGGACGTAGAGTAACCAGACAGAGCCGTAACTCTATTCCACCACCACCACTTGTGGGGGGAGGATAGCCAGACACACCCGGAAACATAGGGGAACATGAACACGGCACGGTCCGTCATAAATGGGCAGGTAAATCCTACAAATCTACCAGCTCCACCTACAGACTTGGCCACAGTTGTAATGAACTTGGCCCAACAGGTGCAGCAAATGCAACAAGCACAAGCTACTATACAACCTGCCATAGGCATAACTCTCCTAGCTGCACAGACACCTCCAATGCCAGCAGGACAGGTAAGTACAGCACTAGGTGGAGTAACACAGTACCCCATGCACCTCAGACTCCTATCATGTAGGCTCAAGTACAAAATCTTGAGATAGCTCAATGTGGATATCAATACCAACCACCTATGTATGGAGCATATGTCCCACAACAACTAGACCACTCCAGACTGGTGGAGTGTTTTTTGAAGCTGAAGCCCAGAGAATTTAATGGCAAGCCAGCAGATCCTTTATGGCCGGCACACTAGGTTGACGAAATGGAAAGAAATTTTGAAGAAGAAAAAGTGTTGTGTGCCACCTTTATGCTGAAAGGAGATGCACACCATTGGTGGAGGTCTACCAGGGTTTATTTATTAACAAAGCACGCCCAACTGACTTGGGATATTTATAAAGAGGCGTTCTTTGAGAATTACTTTCCGATAAGTTTTAGAGATTCTATGGAAAGAGAGTTCATGAGTTTATATCAGGGGCAGATGACCGTGGATGCATATCAACAGCATTATAAAGAGCTGTTCTTCTTTGCACCCATCAGTATGCAAGAGGAAAACACCAAGCCTCGAAGGTTCGTCATGGGACTTAGGGGAAGCATCCGCGAGCATGTTCTGGGACATGAAAAGAAAATCTATAATGAAGCGGCACAAATTTCTCGAGTTATAGAATCGAGCCAGAAGGAGAGTTATTTCATGCAAAATAGAGGTATAAAAAGGCCAGCTGGAAATTCTTATAATGGAGGGAATAACAAGACATTCAAACCCTTCTGTGCTCAAGGCTTTACCGCTGCAACCAAGACTACTCCCGTAGCTCAACAGCAACAAAAGCCAATTACTGAAGGGATAAAATGTCTTAACTACAACCAAGTGGGACATATAGCAAGGAAATTTCCTAAGCCCAAGAAACAGCTACATCAAGGACGAGTTTACGTGATTACATCTGAGGATGCTACCGCATCGCCTGATGTGGTCACAGGTATCATACCTATTAATGGCATTCCCGCCAAAGTACTCTTTGATTCGAGAGCTACTCATTCCTTTATATCTGTGACATTTGGAAAGAAGTTAAATCTACCCCTTAAACCCTTAGACTGCAAACTACTTATACGATCACCGATGGGATTAGAAGTGGAATTAGAAAAAGGTTATGGGCCATCACCAGTTCTCATTGATGAGAAAACCTTGGATGCAACCTTGATCCAACTTGAGATGGCAGACTTTGACATCGTCTTTGGACTGGTTAGTTCGGTATTCTGCAAACCTATTATGTGCCGAAAAGAAGCTGACATTTAAAGACAAGGAAGGAGCAGAGTTCAGTTTTTCGGGAACCAAACTTCCCCTTAAACAAAAGCTCATACTCTCTGCACTAAAGGCTAAGAAGTACCTTGAGAAAGGAGCAGTCGGGTATTTAGTATCGATGGTCGACCTTACCAAGGAAGCACCATGAATGGAAGATATTGATGTTGTGCGTGACTTTTCAGACGTATTTCCTGAAGAACTACCAGGATTACCACCCGACCGAGCTACAAAGTCTGTTATATATCTTATACCTAGAGCCGCACCAGTATTGAAAGCAACTTATTGAATGGCTCTTACTGAACTGAAGGAATTGAAAGTACAATTACAAGAACTGCTGGACAAGGGTTACATTCACCCTAGCATATCACCATGGGGAGCGCCAGTATTATTTGTAAAGAAGAAGGACGATAGTGTTCGATTGTGTATAGACTACCGAGAACTGAATAAACTGACAATCAAGAATCGGTATCCATTGCCTCGGATCGATGACCTATTCGATCAGTTGCAAGGTGCCAAAGTATTCTCCAAGATCGATCTTCGGTCAGGCTACCATCAGTTGAAGATTAAAGATGGTGATATTCCCAAGACAGCATTTTGGACCAGATATGGACATTATGATTTTTTGGTCATGTCTTTCGGATTGACTAACGCACCAACAACCTTTATGGAACTTATGAATTGGGTATTCCATGATATGTTGAATACGTCAGTTATTGTATTCATCGATGATATATTGGTCTACTCAAAGGACGAGGAAACTCATATTAAGAATCTAAACGCCACTCTGCAGTGACTACGGAAGGAGAAACTTTATGCCAAATTTACAATGTGTGAGTTTTGGCTAAAGGAAGTCGCATTTCTAAGCCATGTAGTATCCGCTGGAGGAATTAAAGTGGATCCCTGCAAGATCGAGGCTATTGTAAAGTGGGAAGCACCGAAGAGCATTGCAGAAATTATAAGTTTTCTGGGTCTAGCTAGATATTATCGACGAATTATGGAAGACTATTTCCGAATTGCCATACCTCTCACCAGCTTGACTAAGAAGGGCGAGAAGTTTGTTTGGACGGATAAATGTGAGAAGAGTTTCCAAACCTTGAAGGCTAGATTGATATCAGCTCTAATCTTGACCATCCCGATTCTAGGACAACCATTTATTTTGTACACCGAGCGTCAGGACTGGGATTAGGATGTGTACTTATGCAAGGAGAACAAGTAATTGCTTTTACCTCAAGACAACTGAAGACACATGAGAAGAACTATCCCACTCATGATTTAGAACTTGCGACAGTAGTACATGCTGTCAAAATATGGAGACATTATCTGTATGGGGAGAAGTTTCAGATTAAATCAGACCATAAAAGTCTTACTTATCTATTTATCAGAAGGAGCTGAATATGAGACAAAGAAGATGGCTGAAACTATTGAAAGACTATGACTGTGATATCCAGTATCATCCGGGGAAAGCTAATGTAGCCGATGCATTGATTAGAAAGGCAATGATAAAATCTCAGGGAGAGGTTAGCACAACTGTTGCAATGTGTACTACCAGAAAGGTATTCAAGCACGGTAATGAGCAGTTTGTGATAGATGCAACAGAAGGATCAGCCAACCAAGGGTTTATTCATCGGTTTTCAAATATGTTCACCGCATTGAAGATTATACCGGATATAGTTGATGAAGTAAAGACAGCTATCAAATCAGACCCTTACTTAAGAACGGTACAAGAGGACATCAAAAAAGGTAGGACTATCCCTGAGTTCACCTTGGACGAAGAAAAGGTACTGAAGTACAAAGGAAGAATATGTGTACCCAAAACAGAAAGCTTGGACATTAGACACCGATTGATGAAAGAAGCCCATACCACCATCTATTTGATACATCCTGGAAGTACAAAAATATATCATGATCTACAGAAATTATATTAGTGGACAAGAATGAAAGCAGATGTAGCTAAGTTCATGTCTCAATGCCTAAATTGTCAAAAAGTAAGGCTGAACGACAAAGAACGGCAGGACTATTACAGTCGTTACCGAAACCAACATGGAAATGAGACTGCATCACTATGGACTTCGTCACAGGATTACCATTGACTCCTCGAGTAGTTGACGCAGTTTGGGTGATTGTAGACCGCCTTACTAAAACAGCTCGCTTTATACCTATACAACCTCAGTATACACTGGAGAGGTTAGCTAAGCTGTATGTTGATAACATTGTGCAATTACACGGTGTACCTAAAAGCATTGTCTCCGATAGAGATCCACGATTTACTTCAAAGTTTTGAGAAGAATTACAAAAGGCTATGGGTACAACATTGAAGTTTAGTACTACATTCCATCCACAGACAGATGGACAGTCAGAGCGTACAATTCAGATTCTAGAAGATATGCTTCGAGCATGTGTAATTGATTTTAAAAGATCATGGGACGAAAAGATACCACTGATTGAGTTTGCTTATAACAATAGCTATTAGGCTACTATACAGATGTCACCCTATGAAGCACTGTATGGCAGAAAGTGTCAAACTCCTTTATTTTAGAATGAAGTTGGGGAACGTAGTATTGTTGGATCGGAATTTGTTGAAGAGACTTATCGAGTGGTCGACATTATCAAGGAAAGAGTGAGAACAGCTCAGAATCATCAGAAGCAATATGCAGATACTCGACGCCGAGACCTTGAATTTGTTGTGGGTGATAAAGTATTCTTAAAAGTATCGCCTATGCGAGGTTTGAAATGGTTCGGGCAGAAAGGGAAACTAAGTCCAAGATATATCGGGCCATATGAGATTCTAGCTAAACGTGGAAGAGTGGCTTACCAGTTAGCACTACCACCATCTATGTCAAATGTGCAAGACGTATTTCATTTTCTTTATTGAAGAAGTATGTCAAGGATCTAACGCACGTTCTGACAGTAGATCTACCTGATTTGACTGATGATTTGACATTTAAATTAACACCAACTGAAATCACCAGCCGAAAGGTTCAACGACTACGCATCCGTGATATCTATTATGTTAAGGTCACCTGGAGAAGTAGAGATATGGAAGAAATCACATGGGAAGAAAAGAATGCTATGCGAAAGCAATATCCTCATTTATTTGACTCGGAAGGTATGTACAATTTCAAGGACAAAATTTTTATAAGTAGGGGGGAGTTGTAAGACCCGTATCGAACTAACCCGGTCTTACCACCTTGAATCAGGTCTACCCATCATGGTCGAGCCAAACGGGTCAAGTGCGTGAGGGAGATTACGATCCCAGGTATTAAACTGACCCAAAAATACAAAAATAAGAGGGAGGGTCGCATACCCAGCAAGGCAGGGTCGGACCCCCTAGTATAAAAGTCAAACCCTGAGTTTTTAATCGGGGGTCAGAAATTTTAGAACTAGGGGTCGACGGGATCTCCGACCCCCTCATCAACCCCCAGTTTTTCGACAGAAATCGTGAATTGTGAACTTTCCAAATTTCAATGGGATTCTTTCCTAATCTCAATGGGATTTATTTTGGGAGTTTCTACTCTATAAATAGGACGTCCTTAAGCCTCTTTCACTCCTTTTAGAACCCTATTTGGATTGAGAGAAAAAGAAGAGAAAGAGAAGGGAAAGAGAAGAGAAGGAAAGTGGAGAAGAAGATCAAAGAGAAGGCTTCAGGAAAACAAGCCTAATTCTCAGGTATGGATACTATCTCCATGTAGATCTAAAAACCTTCGAGTAGATAGTGAAGAGGGAATGATCTAAGAGAAACCCAAATCATCCATCCATGGTAAGGTTTTCATGGAAAACCATGGGGGAGATCATAAAAACCATGTAGGTGAATAAACTATGCTTTTAAGCCATAGGACATGTATGTAATGGATTGTAGAAGCAAGCCATAGGACCCGAAGGAATAGACTGTAGGATGAAAATTCAACTAAACCCATGGGGGTTGCATGAGGGTCGATGGCCAATCGACCCTACCAGACCCTAACAATCAACCCCCAATGTTCGAGAAGTCCAGAATCTGGGTGGTAGCACCCAGGGTCGATGGATCTTCTGACCCTAGCATCGACCCCCAGTTAACAGTCTATTTTTTAAAATCAAAATTAATTATAATTAAATTCTATCGACTTGATTAGGTCTTCTAGTGATATAATATTGATATTTAGTTGATTCTTAAAGCTTGAAAGAGGATCTATGATCAAGCAAAGGTGAGGAAACAAGACCTAAACTAATTGGTTAATAATAAACTGTTTTATTCTTGAGTCCAATGCCATGATTGATTCTATGCATGTATGCTTGTTATGAGCATTCAACATGTCATCCAATGTTTCTATTATTACTGTTCATGCATATTTAAATTATTGTTTGTAACATGATGATGATGATGATGATAGGAATAGGCATGTGGATTTATGTGTGTAGTTGGTGTGCTTGATGCGAGCAAGTATCAGGGGGGTGTCATAGGCCGAGCCTCAGCACTCTAACTCTATCTCCAACTCAAGTCTTGTCCACTGACATCGTCGTATCACCATTACCTTAGCACAACTATTACGTCGTAGTGTATGAGAGGAGGTGGTCTCGGACCGTGTAGTCTCTGACTCTACCGGGAGGCCTTAGCCCTATCTCTATGGACGTATTGAGGGATCTTGGGGTGAGGCCTTGGATACACTGATTGGCATTAGGAATGGTTAGTTGCGAGCCCAGTTTGCAAGCCCTTACCAACAAGGGCTTACGTGTTGGTATGGGCAATCGGTAGAGCAATAAACGTAACCTTTGCGTGTACATTGTCCATGGTGGGTGCATGTGGGAAGACAATAAATGTTACCTTTGGACGGCTTCACACACTCGTGTATAGAGGTGAGGCGTCAATAAATGTAACCTTTGGCCACCAATCCTTTCTATAGCACATTGCAAACTTATTTACCAGACTAAATATATGAATTGAATGCATGGATATGTTTGTTGCATTGTTTTGTTTGCTCCCTGAGGCATGATGTGTGCTCACCCTCTCGACGTCGTATATTTTTTGTTGATGATGCAGGTACTACGGTCGAAGATTATATGAGTGCTCCGGTGTATGCGTGTGTTACTGCAATGGAAGTCGAAGACTTAGTGGATACGCATGACTCTTCATGTGAGTGCAACTTATGTGTATTCGATTAGATTTTCATTTGAATTATTAAAGGAATGTAATTGATATTTTATTTATTTATGTCTCAGTTGATACAACAATAACTTGATATTTATATTATGGTTATCATAGTTAGAATTCTCAGTTCATTTACTATAAGACTTTCGCTATTGTGTATTTATTCTGATTATGGTTGTGGATGTGTATGATTTTATTTATAATGGACACAGCCTATTAGAGATCTTGGTTGAACCGTTGGTTTATTGGCGGTTCATCACACCGTTCTAAATGGTGCAGAATTGGGGTGTGACAATAGGTATCAGTGGCAAATAATCCCCTCCCTCATCACAGCATCAATTTCATAGAATGGGGAGATGAGCCCTTGGACCTTATGCTAGTCATAGAAGGAATAAGCAATATGGCTGTCACATCTGGTGACGAAGTAAATATGTTGGGTAACCATCAACAATAAGAAGAAGAATATGATTTCTATTTTCTGGAAGATTCATCACACCTTATAGCATAAGCACAAGAAGAAGAAGAAGAAGAAGAACCATTCATCATCTACCTCTCAGATGAGGAGATAGAAGTAAATCAAGTTGACAATCATTTCCTTGAGATGGAGTTAATATTCCTAGAGGACCAAAACACATCCCACATTAATCGAGGTAATAAAATAAATAGCGGAAGTCTTACGGATAATGAACCTGAGGTCTAATCATGATAAATAATCAATATTCCATTTATTTCCAAGTAACCAAAAAAAAACCAAAAACAAATAAAAAAACCCAAAAAAGAAAAACTAAATACTAAACGTATCCACAATTGAAATGCTCTTTTGTTAAGCTTAATTTTTTTTTTTCTCCTTTTTCTCATCATAGTCACCACATGTTCATATGTTGGCGTGTCAACATAATCTTCAATCGTAATACCCGCGCAACATCGAAACTAAAAGATTTGTGCGCACGAGGGTCAGCCTCCAACTTGAGCTCGGTGAGAAAACAAAACAATGCAACAATACATATGCATGCATTCAATTCATATCTTTGGTCCGGTATATAAGTTTGCAATGTGTTATAGAAAGGAAAGGGGGGTGCCGCCACGGAGAAAGGAAGGCTTTATACACGAGTGTGGAAACGCCCAATGAAAACGGTACTGCGCCACACATGCACCCACAATGGATAATATACACCCCATGAAAACGGCATGGCTGTACCGGTTGCCCATACCAACACGTAAGCCCCCGTTGGCGAGGGCTTGCAAACCGGGCTCGCAACTAACCAACCCTAATGTCAAACAATGTATCCAAGGCCTCACCCCAAAGATCCCTCAATACATCCATAGAGATAGAGCTAGGGTCCGGTGACCAAGGCTGAACCACAATGCCACGTCCCCCGATACCCTCGACATATTAGTTCCGCTAAGGTAATGATGATACCCACGATGTTAGTGGACAAGACTTGAGTAGAGATAGAGCTAGAGTCCGGTGACCAGGCTGAACCACAATGCCACGTCCTCCCCGATACTCCCTCGCATCAAGCACACTAACACTTGCTTAGTGGACATGACTTGAATAGACCATGGCACAATATACACCCCATGAAGAGGGGGGGGGGGACGGGGGGGGGGTGACCGGTTGATACCATCCCTACCCACACCATATACACTAGCCAAACACAAACATTCACATGCCTATTCCTATCATCATCATCATCATCATGTTATAAACAATAAAGTAAATATGCATGAACAAATAATAGAAATATTGGATGACATGTAAAATGCACATACAAGCATACACGCATAGAATCAATATGGCATTGGACTCAAGAAATAAAATAGTTTATTATTAACCAGTTAGTTTAGGTCTTGTTCCCTCACCTTAGCTTGTTAGTAGATCCTCTTCCAAGCTTTAAAATCACCTTTATAACGTTATTATATTGCTAGAAGACCTAACAAAGTCGATAAAATTTAATTAGAATTTATTCGGAATTTAAAAACCATTCTTGAGTAAAAAATATCAGATTTTATTTTCTCTTTCATGGTTGGGTCCTATGGCTTACTTCCACAATCTATTTTATACATGTTCTATGGTTTAGAACTATACCTTATTCACCTACATGGTTTTAATGATCTCCTCCATGGTTTCCATTGAAACGAAACCATGGATGGATGATTTGGGTTTCTTCTAAGTCATACCCTCTTCATAAACCGTTCTAAAGTCTTAAATAAATCATGGGGAACGTATCCATACCTTAGGTTTGTTGAGATTCAGAGTTCCTCTGAATTTCCTCTTCTTCCTTAGCCTTTTCGTCAAGTTTTCCTTCTCTTCTTCTCTTCTCTTTCTCTCAATCCAATTAGGGTTGTAAAAGGAGTGAAAGAGGCTTAGGGACATCCTATTTATAGGGCAAAACCCCCCAAAATAAGTCCCATTGAGTTTAAGAAAGGTTCCAATTGAAATTAGGAAGGTTTCTCAATTTTCGATTCGTGCTGTTTTTCCCGAATGTCGAGGGTCGATGGTGAGGGTCGATGGGAGGGTCGGACAACTCATAGACCCTGCGACCCATGGTTGAGGGTCGATGGTGAGGGTCGATGGGAGGGTCGGACCTGCCTGTTAAAACATGCGACCCTACCCTCATTTTGACTGTTTTTGGATAAATTTTCATATTGGGTCTTGGTTTTTCTTTACACACTTGGTCCACTTGGCTCGACCATGATATGTAGACGGGTCCTGACACGAAATATAAGGTTAGGCCGGGTTTGTGGCGTGCGGGTCTTACAACTCCACCACCATTAAAAGAAATTTCGTCCTCGAAATTTGAAAGTACGGATCTTACAACTCCCCCATCCTTAAATGAATTTTGTCCTCAAAATTTGAACGAATCTTACAACTCCCCCATCCTTAAAATAAATTTTGTCCTCAAAATTTTTATTTTACTTCGAAGTCAATAGGTGGGAATTCTATTTCCGCATTGCATTTTCATCCTCCTATGCACTCTTCTCCACGTATTGTCTTTGCCAGGTTACCTTCACATAATAATTATCCCGGCTTTGGAAACATTGTACCTTCCCAATAGTGAACTAGGCTGGTGCCACTTCAATAGT
Source organism: Protea cynaroides (assembly GCA_028583415.1). NCBI lineage: Eukaryota > Viridiplantae > Streptophyta > Magnoliopsida > Proteales > Proteaceae > Protea > Protea cynaroides. The sequence continues at coordinate 40,183,426 of CM053265.1, forward strand.
TAAACATTCTATCTAATCCAGTGATTCTGTGGTCAATACCTTTAATATGGATCTTTAATGTACTTCTTCAACAGTGACACACGAAATACATCATGCACACTAGACATGGACAGCGGTAACGCTAATTGATATGCGACTTTTCTACGTCTCCCCAAAGTTGATAAGATCCAATACATATATAAAATATGACTTTCCCTTCTTGTCTAATCATTTCATACTGCGCATAAGTGATATCTTCAAAAATACTTTGTCCCTTATGGCGAACTCAAGGTCTTGGTGTCTCTTTTGACAACTTGAGCTATCCTGTCCCTTTTCTTTGATCTTGCCTGCCACTCGAGAGTTTTCTTCATTAGACTTAGGTTTCCAAAATTCTTCATTCACCAACTTTATTCCAAAATAAAGGAATTTGACATTTCTACCGTACAATGCTTTATAGGTGACATTTACATGGTAGCTTAGTAACAACTTCAATTCACGATAACTTCTCAACTCAGTTCCTTGAAATCAATTTTACAAACTCGGAGCATAGCTCTTAGGATCTATATAGTCCGCTTCGACTGTCCATCGGTTTGAGGTAAAGTGTGGTACTAAACTTCAACTTTGTTCCCATTATCTTCTGTAGATCCTCCCAAAAATTCGAAATAAAGCATAAGCCTCTGGCCGACACTAAGCTCTCATGCATGCCATTCAATCTGACAATACTATCCATATATATCTTAGTTAGCCACTCCAAAGCGTACCGAGGTTGTATCGCAATGGAATAAGCTATCTTCATAATGCGATCAACAATTACCCAAACTGCGTCAACCGATCAGTGGTATACCGGTGACATAGTTCATTGTAATGCAGTTCCACTTTCAGACTGGCTCCGATAGTTATTATAGTAAGCCATGGTGGTCTTTGTCTTGTAGCTTTTACTTGCTGATAATTCAGACACTGGAACACGCACTAAGCCACATTTGTTATCTCTTCAGGTCATGATACATATTGGTACTCCAGGATGTCCTGAATATGGAGTACAATGGGCTCTTATCAATATCCTCTTCATGATATCCGAGTCTTTATCTTCATGTATTCAGAATCTGCCTCTGTATCTGAGTTCCATCTCCGCATCCAAAGTAAGTCAGGGTTAGGTTTTTCTTTCTCTAAATCTTCTTGTACCGTTCTTATATACAGATATAACAAATTTACTACTTTTTCTTCATCCCTAAGTTCTCGCTCAATTGGATCATCATGAGTTTCTGTTATATGTTACTCTTCTTCCAAATCTGAATCTGTTGCTGCGGAACATAAGGCAACATTTATACTCGGTCCTTCTTCAGACCTCATAATCCCTTTTTGCTTAAGGCTTAGCTACTACATTAACCTTGCTCAGTGACCTTGAATATCACGGTCTTAATCCTTCAATGTTCAAACCATTTTCCTATCCTCATGTTCAACTCTTTCTGATGAAGAGATAAATAGGACTCTTAACCTAAAATTATTCTCCTTTTAGATAATGTCTCCAAGTCTTGATTGCATAATTCATCACCGGTAACTCCAAGTCATGAGGAGGGTAACGCTTCTCATGCTCCTTTAGTTTTCTTGAAACGTATGCAATTGCTTATTTACCTTGAATCAACCCGCATCTTTGATCCCATCCGAAAGCTCCGATGGATAGGGTAAAAGGTTCCCTTGGTACCGAAATGATCAAGATGGGAGTTGATATCAACCTTACCTTAGAATCTGAAAACATTCTTCACACTTGTAGGTTCAAATAAATTCCTCTCCCTTCCTGGTTAGCTTGGTAAGAGGTTTTGCGATCTTAGGGTGGTCCTCCAAGCATCGTCTGTAATAATCAGCTAAAACCAAGAAACTTCTTATCTTCGCAATATTCCATACAATTGCTTCTATCTGAATAGGTCCACTTTAATCCCTTTATATGATGCTATGTGATCTAAGAAGATCATTTTGTTTTATCATGTCCCATGTTTCTTGGACTTGACATGAGTCTTTTCACTTCTCAGTTGTTGTGAAGCTGTTCTAAGATCCGTTGTATGAGTTGCTTCATTCTTGGAATAAACCAAATATCATCTATGAAAACTATGACCGACGTGTCCAATATGTCCTGAAACACCCAGTTCATCAGCTCCATAAAAGATGTAAGGGCATTGGTTAATCCAAACGTCATAATCGAGAACTCATAATGCCCAATCCCGATTCTAAAAGCTATCTTTGAGATATTTCTGTCCAAAATTCTTCAGCTGATGATATCTTGACTGAAGCAAATTCCTTTGCTCCTTGCAACTGTTTAAACAAGTCATCGATCTAAGGTAGTAGATATCAATTCTTGACTGTGAACTTATTTAGTTCCCGGTGCAAACAACACTACCATCCTTCTTCTTCATGAATTGCATTGGCACTTCCCATGATGCAATACTTAGCCAATTTGAACCCTTGTCTAATAACTGTTGTAGTTGCGTCTCAATCATTTTAACTCCATAGAAGCTACTCTACAGGTGTCTTTGACACGAGTATTGTCCTTGGTAACAAGTCGATGACGAACTCGGTCGCACGATCAGGTGATAACCCGGTAAGTCTCCTGGAAACACATCAGGGAATTTATGCACCACATCAATATCTGTCGTCTGTGGTGCTTCTTTGGTATCGTATACGACAAATACCATATATCCAACTCATTTCTCTTCAAAGCATCTCTTCGCTTTTAGCATAGAGCGGATCAGCTTTCACTTCCTAGGCAACATACTCCCAATGATACTAAATCATATGCCATTTTTATTCTTGAATGATAACCTCTTCTATGCACATAATCACTTGTAGAGTGTTGAGACAGTCAATCCCCAAGATAACATCAAAGTCTGCCATCTCAAGTCTAATTAGGTTGCGTCCAAATTCCATCCATCCATACGATTTGGACTTCGTTCATAACACTCATCCAATTGAACATCTAGTCCAAAAAGACTTGAACTAGAAAATCTGGTGTAACGGTCTTAAGAGCTTGTCTAGTTTCTTCATCTCTTTTGATTTTTAAAAAACTATCATCAAAATCTCATATTGCACTCATTAGCTTGTATTTCTTTTATCCTTGATGTTCTACCTTGCTCTCTCTTCCATAAACCTCAAAAAATCTTGTGATTGTTACTTCATATCCCAAGTCTATCTATTTCTTTACTGGCTACTCTTAATAGTTCTCACATTTTCTCATGCACTCTTTTTATTTTTTTTTTTTTTTTTTGACCCCTAATCCGAACTTCCCGCGCCAGGGTCGATGCAGGGTCGGATCCGCCATCGACCCTAGGTGCGACCCTCCATGGTTTGAGTCAAAAAATATTAGATTTTATTTTCTCTTTCATGGTTGGGTCCTATGGCTTACTTCCACAATCTATTTTATACATGTTCTATGGTTTAGAACTATACCTTATTCACCTACATGGTTTTAATGATCTCCCTCCATGGTTTCCATTGAAACGAAAACCATGGATGGATGATTTGGGTTTCTTTCTAAGTCATACCCTCTTCATAAACCGTTCTAAAGTCTTAAATAAATCATGGGGAACGTATCCATACCTTAGGTTTGTCGAGATTCAGAGTTCCTCCGAATTTCCTCTTCTTCCTTAGCCTTTTGTCAAGTTTTCCTTCTCTTCTTCTCTTCCTTCTCTTCTCTTTCTCTCAATCCAATTAGGATTGTAAAAAGGAGTGAAAGAGGCTTAGGGACGCCCTATTTATAGGGCAAAACCTCCCAAAAATAAGTCCCATTGAGTTTAGGAAAGGTTCCAATTGAAATTAGGAAGGTTTCTCAATTTTCGGTTCGTGCTGTTTTTCCCGAATGTCGAGGGTCGATGGTGAGGGTCGATGGGAGGGTTGGACAACTCATAGACCCCCGCGACCCATGGTTGAGGGCACAGGCTTTGCATATTACCATCAGATGTCAGGGCAAGAGAATTTTTCATGTTTTGGTTGATAATGGGTCAGCCTTAAATGTATTCCCTTTCCATACCTTCAAGCATCTAGGCTTCAGCGAGTCAGAGTTGAAACCTTCGGATATGACCATTAAGGTGTATGACAATACCAGAAGGGCTATATTGGATGTCTTCACAGTACCAATTCAAGTAGGACCGGCTGAGTTTGAAACAAATTTCCAAGTCATTGATATTTCTGCCTCATTCAGCATGCTTCTGGGTAGGCCTTGGATCCATCAGGCCAATGCGGTTGCATCTACTTTGTACCAGAAGATTAAATTCATCCATAAGGGTACTACTGTGACAATACATGGAGACTCTACAACTGTGAATACATTGGCCACTAGACAGAATAATGAAGAGTCACAAGGGGATACAAGGTAGGATTTCCCTCTCGGAGGGTTCCAGGTTGACAACATCTTAGCCACAATTGAGCCAGATCCTACAGGTACGCATCTGCCCTTTTCATTTCGTCAATTACTTAACATGCTCTACTTTCCAGGTTTGGGCCTTGGTTCTCACCAACATGGTGATGTCACTTGCTTATCTCTATTGGTCAATGAGTATAGATTTGGACTGGGGTATACCCCCACCGAAGGGGATCTAAAAGTAATCAAGCAAAAGCAGAGGAGAGCTGACGAAGGATTTTGGAAGCTCGAGAGGATGAAATACAAGTATAGTAGTCAGTATGGTAGCAACAGAATAAGAGCATCAGATAAAGCTAGTAGGGACTGGCGACCTCAAAGGATGGATGAAGCAGTCTATCAAGCAATATCTGAGGGGTTGTATAATGTGCAGGATATCCAGTTTTCGAGGACCCTCAATGGGTATTTTGTCAAAGAAGGAGAGAACAACATCTATTGTGAATTTTTAGAACCTTGGTTCACTACTCACCTTCAAAAGCGAGTACCCGGGTTCAAAATATTCCATGATTGTACCCTTGATTGGGAAGAGCTCGAGCAAGTCAAGATCCAAGACCAGAGCATGGAGTAGAAATCCAAGACAGAAGTGATCAACATCAATAAACTGTTCGACAACGATTAATGACGCTCACCGATGAAGACCAAGATAGGAGTCCCGATGTACAACAATTTACCCTACCCATCAACGGAATAATCCTCAATTGGAGTTGTTATGATAATTTTGTTTACCCAACGGGGTTGCCATGTAATCCACATATAATGACTATGTCTGAGCCTAGGGTCCTTAGGTCTTTAGATAAGATTGAGTCCTTTTCAAATTTTGAGTTCGTTCCACTTGGAACCATTTCCTCTGTAACTCTGCTTTTGAATATGAATAAAGATGATATTTTGAATTACTCTGCGTCTACTTCTTCCTTTCCTTCTCCTTCTAACTCTAACTTTGAAAATGATGAGAATGATGAACCATTTCCTGAAATATTACAATCCATCCAAGCCTTGGAGGAGAAGATGGCTCAACCTGTTGGCGAAGACTTCAAGATAATTAACCTCGGTTCAGCAGAGCAACCTCTAGAAATAAAGATCGGTGCTACCTTGATGGAAGAAGAAACCAAAGAAATGACAAAATTACTGATGGAGTTCCAAGAAGTGTTTTCCTGGTCCTATGAAGATATGCCCGGCATAGACCCTGAAGTTGTATAGCATAAGATACCTTTGGTCTCATATGCAAGGCCATGTGAGCAGAAGCTGAGGCGGTTAAGGCCTGAATGGACCCTTAAGGTTAAAGAAGATATCATGAAGCAGTTTGACACAGGATTCCTAGAGGTCACAAAGTACCCAGAGTGGTTAGCAAATTTGGTCATCGAACCTAAAAAGGATGGAAGACTGAGGGTGTGCATTGATTATAGAAACCTGAATAAGGCCAGTCCCAAAGATGACTTTTCATTACCAAAGATAGACATCTTAGTGGATAACACTGCATATCATGCTCTTTTGTACTTCATGGATGGATTTTCAGGGTACAATCAGATAAAGATGGCACCTGAAGACAAGGAGAAAACCGCCTTCATAACAGACTGGGGCACCTACTGTTACACTGTGATGCCATTTGGGCTGAAGAATGCTGGGGCAACTTATCAAAGAATGGCTACTACAATCTTGCACGACCTAATCCATAAGGAGGTAGAGGTGTATGTAGATGATATGATCATGAAATCGTTCACCAGAGAAGGTCACATCCCGACGTTAAAGAAGTTCTTTGAGAGGATCAAGCAATACAAAGTAAGGCTTAACCCCCAAAAATGTGCATTCGGGGTAATAGCGGGCAAAATGCTAGGTTTTATGGTCAGCCAAAGAGGAATCGAAATTGATTCGGCCAAGATAAAAGCCATCTATGAAATGCCATCTCCTCAAATTGAAAAGGAAGTAAGAGGTTTCTTGGGAAGACTTCAATACATCAACCGGTTTATTGCACATCTCACCGCAACATGTGAACCAATTTTCAAGGTACTCCGGAAAGACCAGCCAAAGGATTGGAACCCTCAATGTCAGATGGCTTTTGACAAAATCAAGGCATATCTGTTGAACCCACCAGTCTTAGCCCCACCAGTGTCGGGAAGACCACTACTCCTCTACTTGTCAGTACTAGAGGGTTCTATGGGATCAATGATAGCCCAGCAAGATACAGATGGAAAGACAGAAAAGGCAGTATACTACTTGAGTAAGAAATTCACAGGATACGAAGCCAATTATACAAAGCTGGAGAAGACATGCACAACCTAGTCTGGATAACAAAGAGATTGAGACATTATATCTTATCCTACAAGGTCATACTTATTTCCAGAATGGACCCCCTGAAGTATTTATTTGAGAAACCAGTTTTGACAGGAAGATTGGCTAGGTGGCTATTGTTATTGTCTGAATTCGACATCACATACACTACTCAGAAGTCTATCAAAGGGAGCGTAATCGCAGAACATCTGTCAGCTCTACCGATTGAAGATAACCTTAGACATTTGGAAGATATATTCCCAGATAAAGAAGTCTACACAACTCAAGAAGAGGGGAAGAATGACACATGGATAATGTTCTTCGATGGAGCCACAAATCATATGGGATACGGGGCCAGCGTCTTATTCATAGATCCAGAAGGGGCATTCGTACCATTTTCATTCGGATTAGACTTTGACTGCACAAACAACATTGCAGAGTACGAAGCATGTATCATGGGACTGAAAGCAGCTTTGGCCATAGGGGTCTGCAAATTAAAGGTCTATGGTGACTCATCAATTGTTATCTACCAAGTCAGAGGGGATTGAAAAACCAAAGACGAGAAGTTGATACCTTATCAACAATGTGCAATAACCTTGGCTCGAAAGTTTAGGCAAATTGAATTTGACTACTCCCCAAGAGATACCAATAAGTATGCCGATGCATTGGCCACCTTGGCTTCAATGATTGGAAATGATCCTTTGGGACGTATCAAACCCCTAATCATAGAGAAAAGAGTACGACCAGTCCACTTGGAAGAAGTAAATGCATTGACAGTCGATGGCCGGCCATGGTTTGCTCTTATCATAGATTTCATCAAGGAAGGAAAGTATCCAGAGGAAGCCACAACAGGTGAGAGGAAGTCTCTTAGGCGATATGCCTCCCAGTTCATACTATGCGAAGATATCCTGTACTAAAGATCCCATGAAGGAGTGCAGTTAGTCTGTGTCGACGAGGAACAGGCGCAAAATGTCATCGAGCAAGTCCATCAAGGAATATGCAGACCTCACATGAATGCTACAATGCTTGCAAAGAAGATTCTCAGAATGAGATATTACTGAAACACAATGGAAGCAGACTGTGCAGAGTTCGTAAGGAAATGTCACAAGTGCCAAATCCATGCTAATTTGATACATGTGCCTCCAGTAGAGTTGCATACTCTTAGCTCTCCATGGCCTTTCTCAATTTGGGGATAGATGTGATCGGAAAAGTTCACCCTAAAGCATCAAATGGGCATGAATTCATCTTGGTCGCCATTGATTACTGCACAAAATGGGTAGAGGCACAACCATATGCCAAGCTCACAGCAAACAAAGTGGCTAAATTTCTACAAGAGTATATCATATGCTGGCATGGAATGCCTCATTCCATAATCTCAGATCAGGGACAACACTTTAGAGGGAGAGTCCAAGAATTATGTGACAAGTTCCACATCAAAAGACACCGGTCCTCTCCTTATCGTCCACAACAAATGGAGCAGTAGAAGCGGCCAAAAAAAATATCAAGGTTATCCTTCAGAAGATGGCAGAATCTAATGTTGATTGGGCAGACAAACTACCTTATGCACTCTGGGCATACAGAACATCCATAAGAACATCCACTAGGGCAACGCCGTATTCACTAGTATATGGTATGGAAGCAGTCCTCCCAGTAGAAATAGAGGTGCCATCACTGAGAGTCTTTATGGAATGCAAGATTCCAGAAGCTAAATGGTTGCAATCCATATATGACGAGCTGAACTTCGTTGATGAAAGAAGAATGAAGGCAGTGGATAATGTGAAAAAATACCAACAAAGAATGGCAGCAACCTTTAACAAAAAGGTGTGTGTTCGTCACCTGACAGTAGGGGACCTAGTATTAAAGGAACAAAGAGCACCTGTCCCTGACCCCAGGGGCAAGTTTTGTCCTAATTGGAGTGGGCTGTTCATAGTAAATGAAATCTTACCTTGGAAATCTGTTCGACTGGTCAACATGGAAGGCATCGAGCTACAATACTTGACCAACTTGGATCAAGTGAAGAGATATTATGTGTAGCCTTTACACTCTTTCAAAAAAACATTAATAAAAGAGGGTGTAGAAGGCTTGTATCTCACCTGCTGACATCTACAATGGACATTAATCATTTGAGGAACTTATCGACATGGTTGACTAGATTCTCCAATGGAGCACAACGCCTTTCACCCAGGAATGGTTCATATTATCATCATAATCCTGTTTGTTCGCTAAACTCTTTCATCCGTCCATCAATCCAACGGATTTCCCAAGAGTTACACATCAAATCCCATCTTTCATATCATTTGATATAAACTCTCATGAGTATATCAATCTGAGAAATTATAAATAAAAAAAATCTGGCTGAAACTCTTATCCGTCGTTCATTACATCCGACGACGTCCCAAGATTCCAACAAACCCATCCATTCTCAAGCCAATAAAATTGAATCTTCTCGGTAAGATAAGCCCATTATACATAAACAACCACAAACTCCTCCAGGCGGTAGACCCACCTGGCCAGTTTCTTGTCAGTCCCATTTGGACCTTCACTTTCGCTCATCGTGTCTATAGATTTAAGTACTTAAAACTCAGACAGAGTCCGACATATGTACACATTTCATGCGTAATTTTCTAAGGGCATTTCAATATATCTAAACAACAACAATTTAAGATAATTGCAATGATTGATTTTTAACCTCTATTTGTATGTCGGGATTCCTATAGGTCACACCCGGGAGACAGACAATCCATTGATCCGTCGGATAGAATTATAGAGATGGACAGGGCACTGAAAAATTGGAGCTGGCGTATTGAGTTCACAGAAGATAGCTCTTTCTTGCGGAAGCATCAACTAGAGGAACTTTCAATTAACAACCATAAAATTATGCTCAGACCTTTTGAAAGCACCCACTCATTGCTGGGATCCGATAGTTCATGTCTTCAGGATGGGAGAAGTCGAGTTATGCCCAATTGTAAAAGAATTCAGAGCTTGCCTCCTGCTCACACCTAAGCGGAAGATCTTCAAGCCATATCCAGGAAAAGATTACAAGCATGAGATACAAGATTTTTTCAGCTGGGATAAGAATGAAATGTGTCATTTTGTACAAGATCAACGGCTACAGATAAAGCGCATGATTAAGTCATATGCTCATACATGTCCAACAAAGAAAGAAGCACAGGTTCAGAGAAGACATGTTTACCTATATTGTGGCATAGCCCGACTATTGCTACGAAGTTGCATAGATACAGAATCTCCAGTCATAATAGATCTCATCAAGCATGCGAGACAAGGTTTTGACATCATCCCTACAGTGTTGGCCGAGACAATAAAGGGCCTTGACTTCATGGCAACTCATCAAGATCAGTTTGAGTTGGACAATTTCAGTGGATCACCATATCTTCTTCAAATTTAGTTAATAGAGAGGTTAGGATTAGTTGAGGAATCTGAAGAAATGACCCTCAACCCTTTTCAATTGGCAAAAAGAGAAGATCCTATGGATTATCAGATGGACATAGACTGGTTTAGCGGCCTCAAAGAAATAACCACAGCAGACATCAGATGGAAATGCACTTGGTGGAAGCAAGAGCGGGTTGTTACAAATACAGAGAATAGTTTGCATGTCCGGTTCATGGGGTTGACTCATACCTCATTCTATTCCCCAACAAGGTTATCTCAGCAATTCAATATCCCAGCAAGCACCAATAGAGAAGTGACTGATTGTGAAATTCCAAAAAAGTTGACATTAGATCTGCTTGATACCATTGCTCGTGAATGAAACAATCGAAATGTTCAAACACTACCTAGAGTTACACCAATCAAGAAACCAATAGCATTTTAGGTTTTTTGAATTCCAGTGTGTTTCATGAACTATGTCTCTTAGATTCAACAAAGAAACATTTGATTCAACATAATCATTCATATGTTCTATGAAATTTTCAATGTTCTGACAAATGCAGGTACTCAAACCAAAATCTCAATCAAAGAAAAGACATCAAGTCCTCCATCCAGAAAAATCAAAGACGAGCTCAAGCTCATGCAATCAGCCTTGTATTCACAGTCTAGCTCCATACAAGAAGAGGTCCCAACCCTACAAATCAGCCTTGTATTCACAGCCTAGCTCCATACAAGAAGAGGTTTATCAGCCTACAAATGGATCAAGCCGGGTTCAAGCCCGTGAGTACCTTGCATCATGAGTTCCACCTCAGCAAGAAGAGGTTCCCAGCCTACAAATGAGCCTTGTATTCATAGCCTAGCTTCGTACAAGAAGAGGTTTATCAGCCTACAAATGGATCAAGCTGGGTTCAAGCCCGCACATACCTTGCATCATGAGTACCACCTCAATAAGAAGAGGTTCACAGCCTACAAATGAGTCTTGTATTCACAGCCTAGCTTCATACAAGAAGAACAATCATCAATTTTCCAAGAAGTGCAAACCTTCTTGCCAGTCGAACTACGTTCTGGGCTTGATTTCTAGGAAAGCCTTAAAATACGTAGGCAGTTTAGGGCAAATTACCGTAAGTGCAACCCAATAAGAAATCTCACTCATATCTCAAAAATGTGGTTCTTTTATCTTGGCTAAAGAGGGGCATCTGTAAGCACCCCATTTTTGCCACCCTCAGCATAAGTGAACCAATTTGGTAGGTTTTTGGCCTTTAATCCAAAAGTTGGTGATTCTCTAATGAACCCCACAGTAGGGTCATTGGATATTACCTACTTGGATTAATAGGTTATGAAATTATCTTCGAAATGAGACCGAAATCATCATATTCTGACATCAAACAAGGAAGATATCGTAGTTTGAAAGTGCAAGGGCATTTACGTAATATCGTATTCTGACATCAAACAAGTGCAAGATATCGTATCATGCATGCATTATCATTCAAACTTCAAGACATCATATCTTGGTCATCTGATATCGGAATCAGATGATTCAAAGGCCAATATTCCTTATTTTCAGTCCTCTTCAAAGTGGATGTAAAAAATCCCAGGTAGAAGTCACCAGTGGGTCCCATGTAAGTTTTCATGCAAAATTATCATTAGAACTTCAAAGCTTCATATATTTATCGTTTTACATCGGATTCAGATGATTCCAAGGCCGTTATTCTTCATTGGTAATGTTCTACAAAGTGGACATAAAAAATCTCGGGTAGAAGTCTCTGAAGAGTCCCATGCAAAATTACACATGGAAATGGTCATTTAATCTTCAAAAATTCATATTTTGGTCACCCCATATCCAAATCAAGTAATTTTAGCTTCAATATGTTCCATTTTTAGTATTCTACAAAGTGGACTTAAAAAAATCTTGGGTAGAAGTCTCCGAAGGATCCCATGCAGAATGGTCAGCCAAATTACCAATAATTGGCCTGCTTAAACTTTAAAAATTCATAACTTGGCCATTTCATTTCCAAATGAGATGATTCAAGTTCCAATATTCCTTATTTTTAATGTTCTACAAAGTGAACGTAAAAAATTTGGAATAGATGCTATCAAAAAATTCCATATGGAAGGGTGACAGAAATGGACTATGAAATATCAACCTTAGTCCAAATTAGCTTAATTTAGCTTAGTCTAACTTAGCCCGGCCCAGCCCAGACCAATCCAGATCAAGTTATGTCAGTCATATGCATGTATTCTTTTTATATGTGTATAATGTATAATATATTATTGTACAATATATATATATATATATATATATCTTATGGATATATTATATGTAATAATACATATATATATATATATATATATATATATATATATATATATATATACGTATATATTATAGGAAAGAGAGATGAAAGTGAGGTCGTGGAAAGAGAGGGCATAGGAAAGGGAATGGGAGAAAGAAAAAAGAAAAGAGAGAGAAATAGAAGAAAAAAGAAAAGAAAAAAAAAGAAATGATTCCCCTTTACGTTTTCTGGAAAGAAAACGTGAAAGAAAGAGGGAGAAAGAAAAAACAAGGAAGGAAAGAGGAAGGAAAGAAAAAAAAAAGAAAAAAAGAAGAAAAAGAAAAAAGAAGAAAAAGAAAAAAAAAGGAAATGTTTTCTAAGAAAGAAAACGTGAAAAGAGAGGGAGAAAGAAAAAAAGGAAGCAAAAGAAGGAAGAAGTAAAGGAAAGAAGAAAGAAAGGAAAGAGATAAGGAATTTTCTAGAAGAAGGAAAGAGAGAAAGGAAAGAGAAAAGGGATTTTCTAGAAGAAGAAGGAGAAAAAGAAAAGAAAGGAAGAAGAAAAAACGTAGGAAGGAAGAAAAGAAAGGAAAAAGGAAAAAATGGAAAGAAAGGATTTTCTAGAAGAAAAAAAAAGAAGAAATGGAAGGAAGAGAGAAGAAGGAAAGAAGAAGAGAGGATTTTCTAGATGAGGGAGAGAGAGAAAACGTGTGGAATAGAGAGGGAGAAGGGAAAAGGAAAGGAAGAGAAGAAAGGAAAGAAGAAAAAAGGAAGAAAAAAAAGATTTTTTAGAAAAAGAAGAAAGGAAAAAAGGATCTTCTAGAAGAGGATAGAAAAAGTATAAATAGGCAAGAGAAGGGAGAGGAGGCTCTCTTTTTTCCAGACCATAGGGGAGGAAAACATCAGTGAGGGAGAGGAGAACTGAGTGAGAGAGAGAAAATGAGAGAGAGGGAGAAAGAAAGAGAGAAGAAAAGAGAAAAGAAAGAAAAGAGAAGAAGAAAAGAGAGAAAGATAAGAGAGAGAGAGAAGCAAAAGAGAGGAGAAAGAGGATTCGCATTCAAAGGGGTTGATACAACCTCCAATCATCCTTCATCGATGGTTTCGCTCGATTTGAGCACAAGGTTAGTACTCTAAACAAATATAGAGGCCGTTAGAATGCTCGAATGCCAATTTTGCTTGAAAAAGGCTAATTTCTATGAAATCTCAATCATGAATGCTCTATTACATGGTTGTTAATGTTAGGATGCCTATGTCTAACATTTTTCATGAATGATAATTCATCTAAGATATTTAATGATGAATTTTTGAATGATATACAATGATGTTTGATGTTTTTTTAAAAATTTCATATAGTGGTTTTCTTATCTGAAATTTCTAGATTTAGAATTCAAATTTAGGACGTACATCACATGTATTTGTTCTACGATTTTGAAGCCCACATTTTTGTGGGAGTCTCTCTGATATGTTAGAAGACTACCCTAAAAATTTTGTTCCATTTGGAATTGGAAAAATATTTCAAAAAATTTGTCTTTGACTTTGCTGTTTTTCTCGGATGTAATGCAATCCTCCATCAGAAAGTCTCTTGACAAGGGTCTCATGGCCATAATCAGAAAATCCACTTAATATGAACTTTTTAGACATGAAAGTCTTCTAAAAAATGGCACTGGTTTGGTATTTTCTTAATTTCTTATTGAATTGATATCAAGTTTTAAGTGCATAGTGATCTGATTTTGAATCTGTCATGATGTACTGATTTGCATGATTGAAAATAATCATTTTTCAAAATAAAAATATACTATTATAACTTTTTTTTGATGAAATTTTATATCAGACAGTTATCTACATAGACATATGTCTGTATTTAATTTTTATTAAGAATAAAATTTTATTTGGAATTTATGGTGCAACTGGTCAAAAATCAAGAACAAATTTGACCAGTGCACATGTTCGGTCTTAGGGCATATCTTTGACCTGTTTTTGTTTTCTGTTGGGATTCAACTCTTTCATATGAAATATAATATATTAAATCATCTTTCTATTAAAAAAAATTTGAGCTTGATTTGAGTTTTGGAAGCCCTACTTATAGTCATTCTTGTGTAATGTGACAAAATCTGAATATAGATCATAGTTTTGTCCATTATCTGAAACCTTGTGTCACAATTTTGACAGTTTTGGATCATTAATCTTCCCAAATTTCATCATAAAAGTTACAATTTTTTCAAAGAACATTGAACATATGTTTTTTTGAAGAATTTTTTACTTTTCAAAAAAAGGTTTCATTGATGTCTCATTTATTATAATTTAAAACATTCATATGCTTTGTTTGGATTGTGCATACCATGTTTGTCACATTCCATGTGTTGCAATTTTTAGTAGAATAGATAAATTTTTACCATATTTTAGTAAAATCTTAATAATTACTATTTTTAAGTCTTACTATGCTTAAAAAATAGCATCTAAGATCTTTTCTTTTTTGAAAAATTCATGTCATATATGCATTCTATGATTGGTACTTACTATATTGATATATAGATGCATATTAGATCTTGCATATTAGAACTTGCTATATTAGATCATGCCATATTAGATCTTGCCATGCTTAGATCTTGCCATATTGGATCATGCCATGCTTAGATCTTACCATATTAGGTTCTTGCCTTATTTGCAATACATGTCATATTAGGGAGATTTTCATAATCTTACTATATGTTGTGATAGTTACCATAAATATCATACATGCCATGCTTAGAATGTTTTTTTTTTGGCAATAATTTAATTTATGCTGAAACCTAGTTGAACTGTCATATCTGTACACCTAGCAAACATATTAGGTGTAGGGACGTGCATTTAGGCACCCACATTCTTGGGAAGGGCATAATGGGAATAATAAAAATCTTAATAAAGAAAGAGAATGCTAGCCAAACCTTCCAAAATTAGAATTCAGGATGAAAAGGGTAACTCAGGATGATTTCCACCTCTCAGTAAACCCTAAACCTAGAATAGGTTCTAAACCCTAATCCTAGAATAGGTTCTAAACCCTAAACCTAGAATTGGTTCTCACATTATAACCTAGAACAGGTTATCATTTTTTGAAGTACGTAGATTCTGATTCCTAGGGAAAACCCTATGATATGTAGGCTATTTAGGAGAATCCCAAATTCGGATCCACACCTTAGTCCACTCGGACTATCCATACATCCATTAGGAAATCCATTCCCA
This sequence comes from Protea cynaroides, assembly GCA_028583415.1. NCBI lineage: Eukaryota > Viridiplantae > Streptophyta > Magnoliopsida > Proteales > Proteaceae > Protea > Protea cynaroides. The sequence continues at coordinate 40,198,951 of CM053265.1, forward strand.
TTTTAATCCAGAGTCCGAACTACGTGGATTCTGATTCCTAGGTCAAAACCCTAGGATACGTAGGCCATTTGGGAGAAACCCAAATTCGGATCCACACCTTAGTCCACTCGGACTATCCATAGATCCACTAGGATATCCATTCCCATTTCAATCCAGAGTTTTGAACTACGCAGATTCTGATTCCTAGGTCAAACCCTAGGATACGTAGGCTATTTGGGAGAATCCCAAATTTAGATCCACACCTTAGTCCACTCGGACTACCCGTAGATCCACTAGGATATCCATCCACATTTCAACTCAGATAGGGTTATCCACATTCCAATCCAGAATGGGTTATCCATATTTTGACCAAAATAGGGTTATTCTTAGATCCACTAGGACTATCTATCAGTCCACATGGACTATCCAGATCCTAACCCATAGGGTTTCTCATCCTTTCAACCATAAATTTCAACTTGAACAATAAACTTAATCATGCACAAGCATAATTCACATCCATAAACTTTAATCACACCTGAACTACGATGGTGGACCTGATTTATGAAATAATTCCATAATATGTAAGCAATCTGATGGATACAGATTTGATTCAATGATATCAAACCACTTGGTTTGGATCGGTTCAATAGATAGAGTCTAGCATAGGAAAGGCATAGGAGATCGATTTCGATTGGGCGGTTTGGGTGCCTAACCCCTTCCCATAATCGTAACCTGACACTTACCCAATCTCTATTGGACCAGAAATCCAATCTAAGGGTCATCAGTCAATCGAAGTCTTACCTTGGGGTGAGATTTTACATTTCTAAGGTCCTAGACCTTAATCTAAGTGGCGACTTCCATGATTTCCATCTTTGTCCTTACAACGCCTACACGTCGACTTATTGGATGAGAGGATTCATGAGGATATTTTCTCTTCTGACTTGGACTGGGAGGCCATCTGCAGGATGGGGATGTGAGATTCACAGGTTAGTGACGATGAGAGGAACGCTCTGGTTCGTCCCAGTACCCGGGTAGAGATAGCAGACACTGAGGCGGCAGCAGCAGCAGGGGTCCATGGGGTGATGCTGAGGGTGATGATCGTATGTATATGGATGTAGATGCCATACCTCCTCCATCACCACTGCATTCTACTGGAGCTGGCCCATCTCGGGTTCCTTCACATGCAGCTGGTCCTTCACACCCACCATTTGATGATGTGATGGGGCTACTGCGTGAGATTAGAGAGGCTCAATGTGTGACTGATGGGAGAGTGGGAGAGCTTCTAGATGCCCAGCGCATGTCTGATCAGTGTATGGCCGACCTGACAGCTAGTTTCCAGGTGACCCAGACTCAGGTAGCCTGGCTGACTAGAGTGTATGCTGAGGACTATGACCGGGATCGTGAGGCACCTCCTCTTCTAGCACCTCCAGCTCCATGACGTATATTTTCTTTTTATTTTTCCTTGTACAACAGAGTAACTGTCAGGATTGTGGTCCGTACTCTGATTTGGATATGTATATTTGCTGCTTTTTATTCGATGTATATATATGAAATTTGTTTCTCCCTTTAATAGTGCATTATTCTCTTTCTTAATTTTTTTCTCATACAACACAGGTGCTTATAGTGTGTTATTATTACAGTTTTAAATTTTATCCTAACTCAGTTCACGAACTTTTGTGGAAGTGTACAGGTTTAATTGACTGGGCCTGAGAGCTCTGGTACCAAGTTGTCACATCCCAATTCTACGCCAACTAGAATGGTATGATGAACCATCAATAAACCAACGGTTCAATCAGGATCTCGAATAGGCTGTGTTCGTTTTCTTAAACCATACACATCCACAACCATAATTAGAGTAAATAAACAATACCGGAAGTCTTTAATACTAATGAACTGAGAGTCTAACAGTGCTAACATAGATAAATTATCCAATTATCTTCAAATGACTAAGACATAAAATAAAATAATTTAATCAATTACATCGTCTGAATAATTCAAATAAAATCTAATCGAAGACGCATGAGTTGCACTCGAATGACGAATCATGCGACTCCATCATAACTTCTGCAACCATCGCCGCAGCATGTCTGTACATCGGAGCATTCATATAATCTTCTACAATAGTACCTGCATCATCAACTAAAAATATTCGACGTCGAAAGGATGAGCACACATCATGGCTCAGTGAACAAACAAAACAATGCAACAAACATATGCATGCATTCAATTCATATCTTTGGTCTAGTTGATAAGTTTAAAATGTGCAATAGAAAGGATGTGGCCACTACACCTCTATACACGAGTGTGTGAAGCCGCCCAATGGATCAAACACCATTACTGTCACACCCCAATTCTGTACTATTCAGAATGGTGTGATGAACCGCTAGCAAACCAACGGTTCAACCAGGATCTTGAGTAGGCTATATTCGTGTTATCTAAACTCCCATACATCCATAATCATAATCAGAGTAAAATACACAATAGCGGAAGTCTTATAATAAAATGAACTGAGAATCTATGGTGATATTAATATTTAAATAGTAAATTATTCTGTATCAACTGAGAATAAATAATTATCAAATACATGTCTTTATTAAATCCAAATAAAGAAAATTAAAAAAATATCTAATCGAATACACATGAGTTGCACTCGCAAGAGGAGTCATGTGTATCCACTTCCGCTTCAACTTCCATCGCCGATACATTCCCGTACGCTGGAGCATTCATATAATCTTCAACTGTAAAACCTGCATCATCAACTAAAAATATTAGACGTCGAGGGGGTGAGCACACAGCACGGCTCAGTGAGTAGACAAAACAATGCAACATTACATATGCATGCAATCAATTCATATCTTTGGTCTGGTTTATAGTTTGCAATGTACAATAGAAAGGTTGGGTGGTCAAAGGTTAACGTTTATTGACCCCGCCTCTATACACAGGGTGTGGAAGTCCGCCCGAAGGTTAACGTTTATCGTCGTCCCCATCCACCCTAATCACGAACAATATATAACAAAGGTTAACGTTTATTGCTATATAGTGCCATACCAACACGTAAGCCCCTGTTAGCGAGGGCTTGCAAACTGGGCTCGCAACTAACCAATCCTAATGCCAAACAGTGTATCCAAGGCCTCACCCCAGCATCCCTTAGAATATCCATAGAGATAGAGCTAAGGCCCCCCGGTAGAGTCAGAGACTACAAAGACCGAGACCACCTCCCCTGATACTCTACGACATAATAGTTTTGCTAAGTAATGGCGATACGATGATGCTAATGCACAAGACTTGAGTTAGAGATAGAGCTAAAGTGCTGAGACCCACCAAAGGTTAACGTTTATTGACGTTCTCATCACACCTCCCCTGATACTCGCTTGCATCAAGTACACCAACCACACACATACAATCACATGCCTATTCCTATCATCATCATCATCATCATGTTATAAACAATAAAGTAAATATGCATGAACAAATAATAAAAATATTAGATGACATGTTGTATGCACATTACAAACATATTCGTATAGAATCAAGCATGGCATTGGACTGAAGAAAAGGAAAATAGTTTGTTATTAACTAATTAGTTTCAAGTTCTGTTTCCTCACCTTAGCTTGCTAATAGATACTTTTCTAAGCTTTATAATCACCTTTATAATGTTATTATATTGCTAGAAGACCTAACAAAGTCGATAAAATTTAATTAGAATTAATTCTGGATTTAAAAACCATTCTGTTAATTGAGGGTCGGAGGTAGGGTCGGAGTCCTGATCGACCTTGGGTGCGACCCTCCCCAAACTCTGAACTTCCCAAACACTGAGGGTCGATAGTTAGGATCACCTAGGGTCGGATGGTCTTCGACCCTCGATGCGACCCTCGGTGTACTTTGGTCAATTTCCCTCTTTTAGTCCATTCTTCGTGCTTGGGATCCTATGGCTTGCTCCTACATTCCATTCAACATTCATTCCATGGTCTGGAACCATGAATCATCCACCTAAATAGCTTTCATGCATTCTCCTATGGTTTTCCATGAAAACCTAACCATGGGTTGATGGTTTGGGTTTCTCCGAGATCACAATCTCATCAATATCTAGCCTAAGGTCTGTAGAAACTCATGGAATTAGTATCCATACCTGAAAAGAATACTCCCTCTCTGAAATTCTTCTCTTTTGGTTAAATTCTCTTCCTTGTTTCTCTTCTTCTTCTTTTCCATCTCTTCTCTTTCTCTCAATTTAATTAGGGTTATGAAAGGAGTGAAAGAGGCTTAGGGACGTCCTTTAAATAGAGTAGGAACATCCTAAAATAAGTCCCTTTGAGATTAGGAAAGAATCCAAATCGAAAATTAGGAAATTTCCTAATTTCAGTTTCAGAGGCTACTGAGGGTCGATGGGAGGGTCGATGATCCCGTCGACCCTAGGTTCTCTAAGTTGTCCGACCCTCCCTTCAAAACTGAGGGTTTGACTTTTTGTTTTGGGTGGTCCGACCCTCCTTGGCAGGGTATGCGACCCTCCCCTTAAATTAAGTGTTTTTGGGTCGATTTGATACCTGGGATCTTGATCTCCTTCACGCCCTTGGTCCATTTGACTCGACCATGATGGGTAAACCTGGTTAAAGGTGGTAAGACCGGATTAGATTGACACGGGTCTTACAACTCCCCCCTACTTATAAAAATTTTGTCCTCGAAATTGTACGTACCTTCTGAATCAAATAAGTGAGGGTATTGCTTTCGCATAGCATTTTCTTCTTCCCATGTAATTTCTTCCATGTCTCTACTTTTCCATGTGACCTTAACATAATAGATATCTCAGTTGCGTAGACGTTGAACCTTTCGGCTGGTGATTTCTGTTGGTGTTACTTCAAATGTCAAATCATCAGTCAAATCTGGTAAATCTACTATCAACACGTGCGTTGGATCCTTGACATACTTCTTCAATAGGGAAATGTGAAATACGTCATGCACACTTGACATAGATGCTGATAAGCCACTTTCCCATGCTTAGCTAGAATTTCATATGGCCCGACATATCTTGGACTTAGTTTCCCTTTCTGTCCGAACCTTTTCAATCCTCGCATAGGCGATACCTTCAAAAATACTTTATCACCTACGGCAAACTCCAGATCTCTGCGTTGAGTATCTGGATATTGCTTCTAACGATTCTGAGCTGTTCTTACTCTTTCCTTGATAATATCGACCACTCGGCAAGTCTCTTCAACAAATTCCGGCCCAACAATACTACGTTCTCCAATTTCATTCCAAAACAAAGGAGTTCGACACTTTCTGCCATACAGTGCTTCATAAGGTAACATCTGTATAGTAGTCTGATAGCTATTGTTATAAGTGAACTCGATCAATGGTAACTTTTCATCCCATGATCCTTTGAAATCAATTACACATGCTCGTAGCATATCTTCTAGAATCTGGATTGTACGCTCTGACTGTTCGTCTGTCTGTGGGTGGAATGCAGTACTGAACTTCAACGTTGTACCCATAGCCTTTTGCAATCCATCCCAAAACTTGGAAGTAAATCGTGGATCTCTATCAGACACAATGCTTTCTGGAACACCATGTAATCGAACAATATTATCCACATACAGCTTTGCTAACCTTTCCAGTGTATACTAAGGTCGTATAGGTATGAAGCGAGCTGTTTTAGTCAGACGGTCCACAATCACCCAAACTGCGTCAAGTACTCGAGGAGTGAGTGGTAGTCCCGTAACGAAGTCCATAGTGATGCAGTCCCATTTCCATCCTGGTTCTGGTAATGGCTGTAACAGTCCTGCGGGTCTTTATCATTCAGTCTTTACTTTCTGACAATTTAGGCATTGAGACACGAACTTGGCTACATCAGCTTTCATTCCCCTCCACCAATATAATTTCTCTAGATCATGATACATTTTTTTACTTCTAGGATGTATCGAATAGATGGTGGTATGGGCTTCTTTCATCAGTCAGTGTCTAATGTCTATACTTTCTATTTCAGGTACACATATTCTTCCTTTGTATTTCAGTACTCTCTCTTCGTCCAAGGTAAACTCAGGATTGGTCCTACCTTTCTCGATATCTTCTTATACTGTTCTTAGATAAGGATCTGATTTGATAGCTGTCTTCACTTCATCCATTATGTCCGGTATAATCTTCAATGCCGCGAACATGTTCGAAAACCGATGAACAAACCCTTGGTTGGCTGATCCATCCGTTGTGTCTATCACATACTGCTTGTTTCCGTGATTGAATACCATTTCGATAGTACACATTGCTGTAGTTGTGCTAACCTCTCCTTGTGACTTTATCATTGCTTTTCTGCTTAATGCATCCGCTACTACGTTCGCTTTTCCCGGATGATACTGGATATTACAATCATAGTCTTTCAATAGTTCCAGCCATCTTCTTTGTCTCATACTCAACTCCTTCTTATTAAATAAATAAGTAAGACTATTATGGTCCGACTTAATCTGAAATTTCTCTCTGTATAGGTAATGTCTCCATATCTTGACAGCATGTACTACTGCCGCTAACTCCAAATCATGGGTGGGGTAATTTTTCTCATGTATCTTCAATTGTCTCGAGGCATAAGCAATTACTTGCTCTCCTTGCATAAGCACACATCCTAGTCCTAGTCCCGACGCATCAGTATATAAAGTAAATGTCTATCCTGGAACGAGAATAGTCAAAATCATAGCGGATATCAATCTGGTCTTCAACGTTTGGAAACTCTTCTCACATTTATCGGTCCATACGAACCTTTCACCTTTCTTAGTCAAACTGGTGATAGGTACGGAAATCCAGGAATAGTCTTCTACGAATCTCCGATAATAACCAGCTAGACCCAGAAAACTTCTAATTTTTGAAACGCTCTTTGGTGCTTCCCACTTTACAATAGCCTCGATTTTGCTGGGTCCACTTCGATTCCTTCAGAGGATACTACATGGCTTAAGAAGGCGACTTCAGTTAGCCAAAACTCACACTTTGAAAATTTGGCATATAGCTTCTCTTTCCATAAACGCTATAGGGCGGCGTTTAGGTTCTTGATATGAGTTTCTTCATCTTTGGAGTATACCAATATATCATCAATAAATACTATAACCGACGTATCCAACATATCATGGAAGACCCGGTTCATTAGTTCCATAAAAGTTGCTGGTGCGTTTGTTAATCCAAAAGACATGACCAAGAACTCATAATGTCCGTATCTGGTCCTGAAAGCTGTCTTAGGAATATCACCCTCTTTAATCTTCAATTGATGATAGCTTGATCGAAGATCGATCTTAGAAAATACCTTTGCTCCTTGTAACTGATCGAACAAGTCATCGATCCGAGGTAGTGGATATCGATTCTTGATTGTCAGTTTATTTAGCTCCCGATAGTTGATGCCTAATCGAACGCTATCGTCCTTCTTCTTTACGAATAACACCGGCGCTCCCCATGGTGATATACTAGGTCGAATATAACCCTTGTCCAGCAGTTCCTCTAGTTGCACTTTCAGTTCCTTTAGTTCAGTAGGAGCCATTCTATAAGGTGCTTTTGATACTGGTGCGGCTCCAGGTACAAGATCTATCACAAACTCTGTGGCTCGGTCGGGTGGTAATCCTGGTAGTTCCTCCAAAAATACGTCGGGATAGTCCCGCACGACTTCAATATCTTCCATTTGTGGTGCTTCTTTGGTTAGGTGGACCACTGATACTAGATACCCGACTGCCCCCTTCTCAAGGCACTTCTTAGCCTCTAGTGCTGAGAGTATGAGCTTGCGTCTACGGGGAAGTTTGGTTCCCAAAAAATTAAATTCTGCCCCTTCTTTGTCTTTAAATGTTAGCTTCTTTTCGACGCATAATAGGTTTGCAGAATGCCGAACTAACCAGTCCATTCCAAAGATGACGTCAAAGTCTGCCATCTCAAGTTGTATCAAGGTTACATCTAAGGTTTTCTCGCCAATGAGAAGTGGACATGGTCCATAGCCTTTCTCTAATTCCACTTCTAACCCCATCGGTGACCGTACAAGTAATTTATAATCTAATGTTTTGATGGGTAAGTTTATCTTCTTTCCGAATGACACAGATATAAAGGAATGAGTAGCTCCTGAATCAAAGAGTACTCTGGTGGGTACGTCATTTATCGGTACGATACCTGTGATTTCTTTTACTTAGTCTACATGCTCATACAATATAATTATAACTTTAAAAGGTTTCAGTCATACCTGTGACCACATCGGGTGATGCGGCAGCATCCTCGGATGTAACAGCATATACCTGTCCCTGATGGAACTGCTTCTTGGGCTTAGGGCACTCCCTTGCCATATGTCCCGGTTGGTTGCAGTTATTACACTTCGGGCTTTCAGAATTTGGCTTTGGCTGAGGTTGAGCTACTGGAGTACTCTTGGTTGCAGCAGTAAAATTCTGAGGGCGGAAAGGCTTATATGTCCTGTTATTGCCTCCATTGTAAGAATTTCCCACTGGCCTTTTGATACCCCGGTTCTATGTGAAATAATTCTCCTTCTAGCTCGATTCAATAACTCGAGCGATTTGGACAGCTTCATTATAAATCTTCTTTTCTAAGCCCAGAACGTGCTCTCTGATGCTTCCTCTCAGTCCCGTGACGAACCTACGGGTTTTGGTGTCTTCTTCCTGCATACTAAGTGGTGCGAAGAAAAATAGCTCTTCATAACGTTGTTGATATGCATCCACTAACATCTGTCCCTGATATAGACTCAGGAACTCCTTCTCCATAGAATCTCTGAAGCTTTGTGGAAAATATTTCTCAAAGAAAGCTTCTTTATAAACAGCCCAAGTCAGTAGGGCGTGCTTGGTCAATAAGTAAGCCCTAGCTGATTTCCACCAATGATGTGCGTCACCCTTTAGCATGAAGGTGGCACATAATACTTTTTCTTCCTCTGTAATAGTCATCATGAGGAAATTTCTCTCCATCTTGTCTATCCAGTGTGCTGGCGATAATGGATCAGACGGTTTGCCGTTAAATTCCCTGGGCTTCATCTTCAAAAATCTCTCAACCAGTCGAGAGTGATCCATCTGATTTTGGGGGTATACCCCAAACATAGGGGGTGGATACTGATAATTAACCTGAGCTGCTTCCGGACCGGGTACTGGAATTTGTGTAGCAGGTTGTTGAGGTGTTTGAGGTGCTGGGTGGTTACCCACCGGTGCTGCACTGGCTTGTCCCGTCTGCATGGGTGTAGCATGAGCAGCCTGGAACATGATTCCCATTGCAACCTGCATTTGAGCCTGTGCGTGTTGCATCTGTTGCAGCTGCTGAGCTAGGTTCATAACTACGGTTGCTAGTTTCGATGGTGGAGGTGGCAAATTTGTAGGATTTGCCTGATCTGGATTTCCTGGGACATATACATTCTCCTGGCTAGTTTCCTCCACAGGTGGTGGTGGTGGAACTGCATTTCGGCTCTGTCTGGTTACTCTTCTTCCAGACATATTTTCTTTCTGAGATGGGTGGTGCCTGAAAATCATCAAAATAAATGAGAAAATCATTGATACTCCAAGTAGGAACGTTAACCGATGAAAACTTTCAAATTTCAATTCATTTTATGAAAAAATACTATCTTTTCTATGTAGGGTCGATGGTGAGGGTCGATGGTATGTTTGACCCTTAGTATCCGACCCTTGGAATAACCTATTCTTCCCTAGAGCTGAGGGTCGATGTGAGGGTCGATGGGTGTCCGACCCTCAGTTCCGACCCTTAGTTTTCTGTCAGATTCCCAAGAGCCGAGGGTCGATGGGAGGGTCGATCCGAGGGTCGATGGGAGGGTCGAATTGTCTGACCCTCAGACCAAAAATCAGATTTTTAAGATCCGATTTTGGGTCATTTCTTATTATTTCCCTCCCGTTTCGACTCGTCTACAGTCCCACTCCACTATTTTTGGTCAGTTTGAGTCCGGGTTTCGACGTCCACGTCATCCATACAGGTATGTTCTCCCATTTTTCCCTGTTTTTAGGTTTCCATTCCTAGGTTTTTACCCATTTTCATTGTGTTTTTCAAATTAAACTTTTTCCAACCATAAAAATTCGATTTTTATTGGGGGCTTTTGTTATTGGTGTCTCAAGGAACGAAAAGCCCTTAAAATTTTTTGAGTTTCATCGGTTGGTTATCGAGAAACTTGGATTATTGCTCGTTTGCCCTAATTTGTCGAATTTTTTTTCAATTTCTTGAAATTCCTTCAAATTGGACTTCATTAGTTCCAATTTCCCATTGTGTGAGTGTTGTAGGATATGTTGGAACCTACGTAAGTCCTCCTGCCCACGTATACGGGTGAAAAGCGAGGCTTTCGGCTAATTAACGTTGTTATAATGTCAAATTTTGGATTTTTATCCTATTAACTCCTTGTCTCCCTTTTTCTTTCTTATCTGCAGATACCATGGCTCGTACCAAGATACCCAGAGTTTGTGATCCGCTTTGTTTCCGCTCCAACGAAGCCGAGGCACAGTATGCCGACTATGCTCGTAAGAAAGTGGAGGGTGGTCGTATGGTGAACTTCGCTGAGCTAGCCTTATTCAACGTAGAGGGAGCATTTGGTGATATGGGGTGGCTCCTTGTCATCACTTACGACGCGTGCACATGTCTGGATTTGGTGCGTCAGTTCTATTGTAATCTCCAGGTGGTGGGGAATTACAATGATGTTGAGCGTGGTCAAGAGTTGCGCATCACCAGCTATGTTAAAGGGGTGCACATTTCATTTGACTATCGACAACTGGCCGATCTGCTGGGCATTCCTTATGATGGCCCCATGGTTTAATGTGCACCTGGAGAGCCCCAGTTTGTTTCCATGGAGATGAGGGCAGAGATCGACAATCAGCTGCTACGACCTGATCGCTGGCAGATGAGAGCTTGTTACCTGCGTCCAGCTCTACGGGTCTTCTGCAAGATTATCCAGCATAATCTGATCACGCAAAGTGGGCACTATGAGAGGGTTTCTCAGCTGACCCAGTTTTTGATATATTGTATCTGCACCAGACAGCCAGTCTGCCTTCCCTACATCATCATGCGAACCATGGTTAGTGCTACATTGTCCGGTCATAGGGGTAATCTACCCTATGGATGTATGATTACTGTTCTACTGACCCGCCTGGGGGTTGACTTAGCGGATGAGAAGATTCAAGAGAAGACCTTCTCGTCGCCACTAGATTGGGAGGCTATCTGCAAGATGGGTATGCGGGATGCCCAAGTTAGTGATGAGGAGAGGAACGAGATGGTACGCCCTCACACTAGCATTGAGATGGCTGCCGCTGAGGCTGCTGCTGCCGCTGCTAGAGCTCATGTGGATCCTGTCGATGATGACGATCGTATGTATATGGATGTCGACTCGATACCACCGCCTTCACCTACGCATGCGGCTGGAGTTGGTACTTCTTCTGCGGCGGATCCTGTACCTAAGACTGGTCCTTCTCATGCGGCTGGTCCTTCACGCCCACCTTCTGATATGATGGAGATTCTACAGGAGATCAGAGAGGCTCAGCGTAGATCTGATATGAGGATGGATGAGTTGTTGGATGCACAGCGTCGGACTGATCAGCGGGTGGCTGATTTCACAGCTAGTCTTCAGACGTCCCAGACTCAGATAACCTGGTTGACTAGAGTCTATGCCGAGGACTACGACAAAGACCGTGAAGCGTCGCCTCCTCCTTCACCTCCAGCTTCTTGATTGTACTTTATTTTCCTTGTACTCCAGAGTAACTGTCTGGGATGTGGACTGTACTCTGCTTTAGTTATGTATATACATTTTGCTTCTCTCTCTGATTGTATGTAACTTGTTTTCCCTTTAATAGATGCATTATTCTCTTTTTAAATTTGGTATCAACCATCACTGGTGCTTATAGTGTGTTAATATTACGGTTTTTACTTTTATCCTATCTCAGTTCACAATTGTCCCGAATGTATGTTAGTTCAGCGGACAAGGCCTGAGATGCTCTGATACCAAGTTGCCACACCCCAATTCCACACTATTCAGAATGGTGTGATGAACCGCTAGCAAACCAACAATTCAACCAGGATCTCGAGTAGGCTATAACCGTGTTATCTAAACTCCCATACATCTATAATCATAATCATAGTAAATACACAATAGCAGAAGTCTCATAATAAAATGAACTAAGAATCTACGGTGATATTAATATTTAAATAGCAAATTATTCTGTATCAACTGAGACATAAATAATTATCAAATACATGTCTTTATTAAATCCAAATAAAGAAAACTAGAAAAATATCTAATCGAATACACATGAGTTGTACTCGCAAGAGGTGTCATGTGTATCCAATTCAGCTTCAACTTCCATCGCCGCTATGTTCCCGTACGCTGGAGCATTCATATAATCTTCAATTATAAAACCTGCATCATCAACTAAAAATATTCGACATCGAGAGGGTGAGCACACATCATGGCTCAGTGAGTAGACAAAACAATGCAACATTACATATGCATGCAATCAATTCATATCTTTGGTCTGGTTTATAGTTTGCAATGTGCAATAGAAAGGTTGGGTGGTCAAAGCTTAACGTTTATTGACCCCGTCTCTATACACGGGGTGTGGAAGTCCGCCTGAAGGTTAACGTTTATCGTCGTTCCCATCCACCCTAATCATTAACATTATATAACAAAGGTTAACGTTTATTGCTATATAGTGCCATACCAACACGTAAGCCCCTGTTCGCGAGGGCTTGCAAACTGGGCTCACAACTAACCAATCCTAATGCCAAATAGTGTATCCAAGGCCTCACCCCAGCATCCCTCAGAATATCCATAGAGATAGAGCTACGGCCCCCCGGTAGAGTCCGAGACTACAAGGACCGAGACCACCTCCCCTGATACTCTATGACATAATAGTTCTGCTAAAGTAATGGCGATACGACGATGCTAATACACAAGACTTGAGTTAGAGATAGAGATAAAGTGTTGAGACCCGCCAAAGGTTAACGTTTATTGACGTTCTCATCACACCTCCCCTGATACTTGCTCGCATCAAGTACACCAACCACACATATATGATTACATGCCAATTCCTATCATCATCATCATCATCATGTTATAACCAATAAAGTAAATATGCATGAACAAATAATATAAATATTAGATGACATGTTGTATGCACATTACAAACATATTCGCATAGAATCCAGCATGGCATTGGACTCAAGAAAAGGAAAACAGTTTGTTATTAACCAATTAGTTTAGAGTTCTGTTTCCTCACCTTAGCTTGCTAATAGATACTTTTCCAAGCTTTAGAATCACCTTTATAATGTTATTATATTGCTTGAAGACCTAACAAAGTCGATAAAATTTAATTAGAATTAATTCTAAATTTAAAAACCATTCTGTTAGCTAAGGGTCGGAGGTAGGGTCGGAGTCCTGATCGACCCTGGGTGCGACCCTCCCCAAACTTTGAACTTCCCGAACACTGAGGGTCGATAGGTAGGATCACGTAGGTTCGGATGGTCATCGACCCTCGATGCGACCCTCAGTATACTTCGGTCAATTTCCCTCTTCTAGTCCATTCTTCGTGCTTGGGATCCTATGGCTTGCTCTTACATTCCATTCAACATTCGTTCCATGGTCTGGAACCATGAATCATCCACCTAAATAGCTTTCATGCATTCTCCTATGGTTTTCCATGAAAACTTAACCATGGGTTGATGGTTTGGGTTTCTCTGAGATCACACTCTCATCAATATCTAACCTAAGGTTTGTAGAAACTCATGGAATTAGTATCCATACCTGAGAAGAATACTCCTTCTCTAAAATTCTTCTCTTTTGGCTAAATTCTCTTCCTTGTTTCTCTTCTTCTTCTTTTCCTTCTCTTCTCTTTCTCTCAATTCAATTAGGGTTGTGAAAGGAGTGAAAGAGGCTTAGGGACGTCCTTTAAATAGAGTAGGAACATCCTAAAATAAGTCCCTTTGAGATTAGGAAAGAATCCAAATCGAAAATTAGGAAATTTCCTAATTTCAGGCAACTGAGGGTCAATGGGAGGGTCGATGATCCCATCGAACCTAGGTTCTCTAACTTGTCCGACCCTCCCTTCAAAACTGAGGGTCTGACATTCTGTTTTGGGGGGTCCGACCCTCCTTGGCTGGGTATGCGACCCTCCCCTTAAATTAAGTGTTTTTGGGTCAATTTGATACCTGGGATCTCGATCTCCTTCACGCCCTTGGTCCATTTGACTCAACCATGATGGGTAAACCTGGTTCAAGGTGGTAAGACCGGGTTAGATTGACATGGGTCTTACAATTACCGTCCCACATGCACCCACCATGGAATAGTGATAGAGCTAAAGTGCTTAGGACCGCACCGCATGACACTTCCCCTGATGCCCTATCCATACCAACACGTAAGCCCATATTGGCGAGGGCTTACAAACTGGGATCGAAACTAACCAATCCTAATGTCAAACAGTGTATCCAAGGCCTCACCCCAGCATCCCTCAATACGTCCATAGAGATAGAGCTAAGGCCCCCCGATAGAGTCAGAAACTACACGGTCTGATACCACCTCCCCTGATGCCTTACAACGTAATAGTTCTGCTAAAGTAATGGTGATACGATGATGTTAGTGGACAAGACTTGAGTAGAGATAGAGCTATAGTCTGGTGACCAGGATAAACCATAGTGTCACGTCCTCCCCCTGATGCTTCACTCGCATCACACACATACATTCACATGCCTATTCCTAGCATCATCATCATCATCATGTTATAAATAAACAAAATTAAATATGCATGAACATTAATTGCAGGAATATTGGATGACATGTGAAATGAAAAATACACACATACAAGCATAAAATCATTTATGGCATTGGACTCAATAAACAAAAATAGTTTATTATTAGCTAATTAGTTTAGGTCTTGTTCCCTCACCTTTGATTGATCGTAGATCCTCGTCTAAGCTTTATGAATCACTTTCAAATTACTGAGAAACCTAATCAAGTTGATAGATTTTAATTAGAATTAATTCCCTTAAGTTTAGATTAACAGAAGTTGAGGGGTCGTAGGTGGGGTAGCACCTGGGGTCTCAGCTTCTGCGACCACAAGGTGTAGGGTTGTAGGTGGGATCAAACATACTTCGACCCTACGTCAGACCACACCCTCCCTGGAACTTCCCAAGGGCCTATGGTCGAACATGTGGGTCTCGTGGGGTCGGATGTCATGCTACCCTACGTGCGACCACACGTGTTCATGGTCGACCATTAACTCTTAAGTCCATTCTTTCATGTTTGAATCCTTTGGCCTACCATCGTGATCCTTCCTATGATTGCTCTATGGCTCAAAACTATAATTTTTATACACTATCAATTGTCCACAATGATTTCCTTCATGGATTCTCTTGGAATTTGTCCATGGAAGGATGATTTGGGTTTCTCCTAATCCTATCTTCTTCATGAACTATTCTAGGCTCTTAATTCATGTAGGGAATTAGGTTCATACCTTAAGTTTGTTGAGATTCGGAGTTTCTCTGAACTTTCCTCTTCTTTGGTCTTCTTCTTTGATTCTCCTTCTCTTCATTCTCTTCTCTCTCTCTCTCACTTTCAATTAGGGTTCTAAAGGAGTGAAAGAGGCTAAGGGACATCCTATTTATAGAGGAAAAGCCTCCATAATATACCCCAATGAGTTTAGGAAAGACCCCCTTTGAATTAGGAAGGTTTCCTAATTTTTGGTTTCTGACTGTTTCCGTAGGGTCGGATGTAGGGTTGCAGAATCCATTGACCCTACATTTTTAAATCATCCGACCCCACGACCAAAAGTCATCGGTTGGAATCTTTTGAGGTGGGGTCGGTCATACCTGTTTAGGCATGCGACCACACACTCATATTTGACTATTTTTGAGTTAAATTTCATACCTGGTCTTGTGGTTTCTTCACGCACTTGGTCGACTTGGCTCGACCATGATAGGTACACCTAGTACAAGGTGGTAAGACCGGTTAGTTTGATACGGGTCTTACAATCAGTCTGAGGATGGAATGCAGTACTAAACTTCAACATTGTACCCATAGCCTTATGTTATCCTTTCCAAAACCTTGAGGTAAAGCGTGGGTCTCTGTCTGACACGATGCTTTCAGGTACATCATGGAATCTTACAATATTATCAACATACAACTTAGCTAACCTCTCTAGGGTATACTAAGGTCATATAGCTATGAAACGAGATGTCTTAGTCAAACGATCTACAATCACCCAGACCACGTCAACTACTCGGGGAGTCAATGGTAACCCGATGATGAAGTTCATAGTGATGCAATCCCATTTTCATGCCGGTTCTAGTAGTGGCTGCAACAATCCTGTAGATCTTTGCCTTTCAGCCATTACCCACTAACAATTCAGGCATTGAGACATAAATTTAGCTACAGCCGCTTTCATTCCTCTCCACCAATAGAGTTTCTTTAAATCATGGTACATCTTTGTGCTTTCAGGGTGTACTGAATACACAGTGGTGTGGGCTTCCTTCATGAGTCTTTGTCTAATATCCAAGTCTTCATTTTTAGGAACACATACTCTTCCTTTGTATCTTAGTACCTTTTCAACGTCTAAGGTGAACTCAGTAGTAGTACTACCTTTTTCAAGGTCTTCTTGCACCATTCTCAGATAAGGGTTTGATTTAATAACTCCTTTTACTTCGTCTAATAGATCAGGTACAATCTTCAATGTAACAAACATGTTTGAGAATAGATGAATAAACCCTTGATCAGTTGATTTATTCGAAATATCAGTCACGAACTATCCGTTATCGTAATTAAATATTCTTCCTGTGTTACACACTACAGCATTTGCACTAACATCTTCTTGGGATTCTGTCATAGCTTTCCTGCTTAGTGTGTCAGTAACTACATTGGCTTTTCCTAGATGATACTGGATATTGCAATCATAATCCTTCAGTACTTTCAACCATCTTCTCTATCTCATGTTTACTTCTGATTAAAAAGATGAGTGAGACTATTATGGTCTGATTTAATCTAAAATTTCTCTCCATACAAATAATGTCTCCATATCATGATAGCATGTACCACCACTGCTAATTCCAAATCATGAATGGGATAGTTCTTCTCATGTGTCTTCAGTTGCCTTGAGGCATATACTATTACTTGTTCTTCCTCTATATATAGGATGTCCCTTAGCCTCTTTCATTCTTTTAGAACTCAAATTGAAAGAGAGAAATAGAGGAGGAGGAAGAGAAGGAGAATTGATGAGTAGACTAAGAGAATGAATTTCAGAGAGAGCTCTTATTCTTCAGCAAGTTTAAGGTATGAAAACATCCCCTAACTTAGTTGAATTCCTGGAATAGATCATGGAGGAAGTATTGATTCAAAGTTGGATCTCAACAATGAGACCCATGGACTAAAACTCAAAGGAAATTCATGAAGAGTAGGTTAGAGTAGATGATTGTGAAAAATACTAAATTAAGGCTATATATCAATCATAGGAAGGATCCTAATGATAGTTCAAGGAATCATATCATGAAGGGATTAAACTAAGAATGAAAAGAAGTCGGAAAGAAATAGGGATAATCGATGAGAAATCATTGGTGATAAAGTAATTTTGAAAATATCTCCTATGCATGGTTTAAAAAGGATGGGACAGAAGGGAAAGCTGTGTCCCAGATATATTGGACCTTATGAAGTTCTAGCTAGACATGGGAAGGTAGCGTATCAGTTAGCACTACCCCCATCCATGTCAAGTGTGCATGATGTATTTCATATCTCATTACTGAAGAAGTACGTCTGAGTTTCAACAAATGTCCTAACAATGAATCCACTGGGCCTAACTGATGACTTGACATTCGAAGTAGCACCAATCAAAATTACCAATCGAAAGGTTCAAAGTCTATGCAATCGTGACATTTACTATGTTAAAGTTACTTAGAGGAGCCAAAACATAGAGGAGATAACATGGGAAGAAGAAAATGCTATGCGAAAGAAATATCCTCACCTTTTTGACTCGGAAGGTATGTGCAAATTTCAAGGATGAAATTTGTAAACTAAGAATGAAACTCGACTAAACACTCGTGTGGTCATAGCTATGGTCGACCACATGAGGCACATGTGTCGACCATACGCCCTCGGGAAGTTTCTTGGGAGGGTGTGGTTGCATGATATGTGACCACACCTATCAACCACACACCCTGTGGTCGCAGAAACTGAGACCACAGGTGCAGCGATACCTACGGCCACTAAGCTTTTGGAGGTCTAATTGATTCTAGATGGGACATTTAAACATTTTAAATAATGAATATGAACTCTAACTTAGAATCCATAAATTTATTAGGTTTTCAAGTAGTCCAAAAGTGATTACAAAGCTTGAAAGAGGAACAACCAATGATCAAAGGTGAGGGAACAAGACCTAAACTAAATGGATAATAATAAACTGTTTACTTTATTGAGTTCGATGCCATGATTGATTCTATGCTTGTATGCTTGTAATGTGCATCTCACATGTCATCCAACATTCCTGCTATTACTATTCATGCATACTTAATTCCGTTTATTTATACCATGATGATGATGATGATGCTAGGAATAGGCATGTGAATGTATGTGTGTGGTTGGTGTGTTGGATGCGAGTGGAGCATCAGGAAGTGGACGTGGCATGGTGGTCTTCGACCTCATCACCAGACTCTAGCTCTATCTCTACTCATGTCTTGCCCACTAACATCATCGTATCGCCATTACCTTTGCAAAACTATTACATCGTAGGGCATCAGGGGAGGTGGTCTCGGACCGTGTGGTCTCTGACTCTGTCGGGGGACCTTAGCTCTATCTCTATGGATGTATTAAGGGTTGCTGGGGTGAGGCCTTGGTTACACTGTATGGCATTAGGATTGGTTAGTTGCGAGACCAGTTTGTAAGCCTTCGCCAATAGGGGCTTACGTATTGGTATGGGTGGGGCATCAGGGGAAGTATTGGCGGTGTTTGATCTGGACACTTTAGCTCTATCTCTATTCCATGATGGGTGCATGTGGGACAGCAATGGTGTTTGATCCACTGGATAGATTCACACACTCATGTATAGAGGTGTGGCGGCCACAAACCTTTCTATAGCACATTGCAAACTTATAAACCAGACCAAAGATATGAATTGAATGCATACATATGGTTGTTGCATTGTTATGTTTGCTCACTGAGTCATGATGTGTGCTCACCCTTTCGACATCGAATATTTTTAGTTCTTAATGCAGGTCCGACTGTTGAAGAATATATAAATGCACCGACATATGGACACGTTGCTACAATGGACGTAGAAGCTGAAGAAGATGCGCATGATTTGTCGTGGGATTGCAACTCATGTGTTTTTTTATTAGCTTAGATGTTTAGTTATTGGAACAAGTAATTGATTATTTTACTTTATTTTATGTCTTAAGGTATATTGGAGATAATTAGATACTTAATTATGGTATCACTGTCAGATACTCAGTCCATTAGTATTAAAGACTTTCGCTATCGTTTATTTACTCTAAATTTGCATGTGGGATGTATCTAGTTTAATAAAATGGGCACGGCCTATCACAACCCAACTCTGTACCAACCAGAATGGTGTGATGAACCGTCTATGATCCAACGGTTCAACCAGGATCTCGAATAGGCTGTGTCATTTAGCTTAAACCATACACTTCCACAACCATAATTAGAGTAAGTAAACAATAGCGGAAGTTTTTAATACTAATGAACTAAGAATCTAATAGTGATAACATGAATAAATCATCCAATTATCCCCAAATGACTAAGATATAAAATAAAATAAATTAATCAATTACATATTCTTAATAATCCAACAAATAAATCTAATCAAAGACGCATGAGTTGCACTCGCACGACGAATCATGCGACTCCATCATAGCTTCTGCATCCATCGCCGCAACTTTTCCGTACATTGGAGCATTCATATAATCCTCTACTATAGTACCTACATCATCAACTAAAAATATTCGACGTCGAAAGGGTAGGCACACATCACGGCTCAGTGAGCAAACAAAACAATGCAACAAACATATGCATGCATTCATTTCGTATCTTTGGTCTAGTTCATAAGTTTGCATTCTGCAATAGAAAGGATAGGTGGCCGCCGCACCTATATACACGAGTGTGTGAAGCTACCCAATGGATGAAACACCATTGCCCTCCCACATGCATCCATCATGGAATAGAGATAGAACTAAAGTGCCTGGATCAAACACCGCATGACACATCCCCTGATGCCCTACCCATACGAATACGTAAGCCCCTATTGGTGAGGGCTTGCAAACTGGGTGCACAACTAACCAATCCTAATGTCAAACATTATATCCAAGGCCTCATCCAAGCATCCTTCAATACTTCCATAGAGATATAGCTAAGGCCCTCCGGTAGAGTCAGAGACTATACGGTCCGAGACCACATCCCCTAATGCCTTACGATGTAATAATTCTGCTAAGGTAATGGCGATACGATGATGCAGTGGACATGACTTGAGTAGAGATAGAGCTAGAGTCTGGTGATCAGGATGAACGACAGTGTCACGTCCTCCCCCGATGCCCCACTCGCATCAAGTACAGTAACCACACACATACAATCACATGCCTATTCCTAGCATCATCATCAACATCATATTATAAATAAGTAAAAATTAAATATGCATGAGTAGTAATAACAGGAATATTGGATTACATGTGATATGCACATTACAAGCATACAAGCATAGATTCAATAATGGTATTGGACTCAATAAATAAAAATAATTTATTATTAGCCAATTAGTTTAGGTCTTGTTCCCTTACCTTTGATTGATAGTAGATCCTTGTTCAAGCTTTGTAATTCCCTCTTAGACCACTTGGAAACCTAACAAGTTGATAGATTCTTAATTAGAATTCATTTCCATGTGTTTATACTAACAGAAACTGAGGGGTTGCAGGTAGGGCAGCACCTGTGGTCTCAATTTCTATTACCACAGGGCGTGGGGTCGCAGGGTGGGGTCGGACATACTCCAACCACACGTGCGACCACACCATCCCTAGAAACTTCCCCAGGGCATGTGGTCAGACATGTATGTCTTGTGGGGTCGAACATCATGCAACCTCACATGCGACCACACGTGTTATGGTTGACCTTTCACTCTTAATTCCATTCCTTTACGTTTGAATCCTTTGGCTTATCATCATGGTCTTTCCTATGATTGTTATATGGCTCAAAACTATTATTTTATACATCATCCATTGTCCACATTATTTCCTCCATGGATTCTCTTGGAATTTGTCCATGGATGGATGATTTGGATTTCTCCTAAATCTATCTTCTTCATGAACTATTCTAGGATCTCAATTTATCATGGAAAATATGTTCATACCTTAAGCTTGCTGTAGATTTAGAGTTTTCTCTGAATTTTCTTCCTCCTTAGTCTTCCTCTTCAATTCTCCTTCTCTTTCTTCTCTTCTCTTTCTCTCACTTTTAATTAGAGTTCTGAAAGGAGTGAAAGAGGTTAAGGGACGTCTTACTTATAGAGGAAAACCCTCCATAATATGGCCCAATGAGTTTAGGAAAGATCCCCCTACCAATTAGGAAGGTTTCCTAAATTCGGTTTCTGACTGGGTTCCATAGGGAGAGGTGGGGTCGCAGAATCCGTCGACCACACCTTCTAAAATGTTTGACCACAGACATAAATTTGTGTGGTTGGACTCTTTTGAGGTGTGGTCGGTCACACCTATTTAGGCATGTGATCACATGCTCATAATTGATTTTTTTTGGATTGATTTCAAACCTAGTCTTTCTTCACGCACTTGGTCTACTTGGCTCGACCATGATAGGTAAACTTGGTAGAAGGTGGTAAGACCGGTTAGATCGATACAGGTCTTACAACTCCCCTCTCTTATTAGAAATTCCATCCTCAAAATTTGCACATACCTTATGAGTCGAAAAGGTGAGAATATTGCTTTCGCATAGCATTCTCTTCTTCCCATGTGATCTCTTTTATATCTCTACTCCTCCAAGTGACCTTAAAATAATAAATATCACAGTTGCATAGACGTTAAACCTTTCGGCTGGTGATTTCAGTTGGTGCTAGTTTGAATGTCAAATCATCAGTTAGACCTGGTGGATCCGCTGTTAAAATGTGTGTTGGATCTCTAACGTACTTCTTCAGTAATGAGATATGAAATACATCTTGCACACTTGACATAGATGGGGGTAGTGCTAACTGATACACCACTTTTCTATGTTTAGCTAGAATCTCATATGGTCGACATATCTTGGACTTAGCTTCCCTTTCTGTCCGAATCGTTTTAAGCCTCGCATAGGTGATACTTTCAAGAATACCTTATCACCTACGATGAATTCAAGGTCTCGGTGTCGAGTATCTGCATATTGTTTCTGACGATTCTAAACTGTTCTAACTCTTTCCTTGATAATATCGACTACTTAACAAGTCTCTTCAACAAATTCTGGTCCAACGATACTCTGTTCACCAACTTCATTCCAAAACAAAGGAGTTCGACACTTCCTACCATATAGTGCTTGATAGAGTTACATCTATATAGTAGCCTGATAGCTATTGTTATAGGCGAACTCGATCAATGGTAGTTTCTCATCCCATGATCCTTTGAAATCAATAACACAGGCTCGAAGCATGTCTTCTAAAATCTGAATGTTACGCTCCGACTGTCCGTCTGTCTGAGGGTGGAATGCAGTACTGAATTTTAATGTGGTACCCATAGCCTTCTATAATCCATCCCAAAACTTTGAGGTAAAGTGTGGGTCTCTATCAGACACAATGCTTTCAGGTACACAATGAAATCTTACAATATTATCCACATATAGCTTGGCTAATCTCTATAGGGTATATTGAAGTCGTATAGCTATGAAACAAGCTGTCTTAGTCAGACGATCTAGAATCACCCAGACCGTGTCAACTACTCGGGGAGTCAATGGTAACCCGGTGACGAAGTCTATAGTGATGCAGTCTCATTTCCATGCTGGTTCTGGCAGTGGCTGCAACAATCCTGCAGGTCTTTGCC
Source organism: Protea cynaroides (assembly GCA_028583415.1). Lineage (NCBI taxonomy): Eukaryota > Viridiplantae > Streptophyta > Magnoliopsida > Proteales > Proteaceae > Protea > Protea cynaroides. Next base: position 40,221,907 of record CM053265.1, read on the forward strand.
ATTCAGCCTTTACCCTCTAACAATTTAGGCATTGAGACACAAATTTAGCTATATCTGCTTTCATTCCTCTCCACCAATATAATTTCTTCAATTCATGATACATATTTGTACTTCGAGGATGTATCGAATAAGTGGTGGTGTAAGCTTCTTTCATTAGTCTGTGTCTAATGTCCAAGTTTTTCATTTCAGAAACACATACTCTTCCTTTGTACTTTAGTACCTTTTCATCGTCCAAGGTGAACTTAGAAATAGTCCTACCTTTTTCGATGTCTTCTTGTACTATTCTCAGATAAGGGTCTAATATAAGAGCGGCTTTCACTTAATCTATTATATCAGGTACAATCTTTAATGTTGCGAACATATTTAAAAACCGATGAATAAACCCTTGGTTGGTTGATCCGTCCGGTGCATCTATCATGAACAGCTCATTACCATGATGGAATACTTTTCCTATAACACACATTTCTGCAGTCGTGTTAACCTCTCCTTGGGATTTTATCATTTCTTTTCTGCTTAGCGCATCAGCAACTACATTAGCCTTCCCTGGATGATACTAGATATCGCAATCATAGTCCTTTAATAGTTCCAGCCATCTTTTTTGTCTCATGTTCAACTCCTTTTGATTAAAAAGTTAAGTAAGACTCTTATGATCTGATTTAATCTGAAATTTCTCTCCATACAAATAATGTCTCTATATCTTGACAGCATGTACTACCGCTGCTATTCCAAGTCTTGAGTAGGGTAATTCTTTTAATGCTCCTTCAGTTTTCTTAAAGCATATGCAATCACTTATTTACCTTGCATCAACCCGCATCCTAGATCCAATCTGAAAGCTTCGATGTATAGGGTAAAAGGTTTCCCTGGTGTCAGAATGATCAAGATGGGAGTTGATATCATCCTTGTTTTTAGAGTCTGGAAACATTCTTCACACTTGTCAGTCCAATTAAACTCTTCTCCCTTCCTGGTTAGCTTGGTAAGAGATTTTGCGATCTTAGAGTGGTCCTCCACAATCGTTTGTAATAACTAGCTAAACCCAAGAAACTTCTGATCTCTGTAATGTTCTTTAGGTGTTTCTCACCATATGATTACTTCTATCTTACTAGGGTCCACTTTAATCCCTTTTAATGATGCTATGTGATCTAAGAAGATCACTTTGTTTAATCAGGTCTCATATTTCTTGGACTTGGCATAAAGCTTTTCCCTTCTCAGCTGTTGTTAAGCTAATTTAAAATTCATTATAGGACTTTCTTCGTCTTTGGAATAAACCAATATATAGTCTATGAAACTGTAACCGACATATCCAACATATCATGAAACACTCGGTTCATAAGCTCCATAAAATATGCTGGAGCACTGGTTAATCCCAATGATATACCTAGGAACTCATAATGCTCATTCTTGGATTTGAAAACTATCTTCGTAATATTATTGTCCAAATTCTTCAGCTGATGATATCTTGAGTGAAGATCAATCATAGAAAATACCTTTTCTCCTTGCAACTGTTTAAACAAGTCATCGATCTGAGGTAGTAGATATCGATTCTTAATCGTGAGCTTATTTAGTTCCTTCATCTCTTATAATTTTTCAAAGACTATCATCAAAATCTCATATTGCACTCAGTAGCTTACATCTCTTTTATCACTACTGCTTTATCCTGATCTCTCTATCATATACTAAAAAAATATCTGTGATTGTTTACTCATTACATATCAAACATGTCCACATATAAACATTAGAGTATATACTTATAAATTCATTAATTCAGCCAAACTCTTTTGGTCTTTTCTTAATCATATCACTCGACATTGGGCATAACTCAATTATCATTGTATTAAACTGAGTACTATCAATGCCATGATTTTTGACTTTATGCTTTTAAAAATCTTCTGTTTTGTCAAAATTTATACCGATATAACCATCTTTAACTTTACTTGAGTGCTATCTTTTTCTTTATTGGCTACTCTTGATAGTTCTCCCTTCTTGCTCATACACTCTTTTATAGACATGACTCATATCCATCCATTCAGCAATCTCGAAATAGATCCTCTATTTCTTTATCTGAGGTTCCTTGGCTATAGAATCGAATCTAAATTTAATCATCTTACTTCCCATAATTCCTTATTAACTAAACATCTTATCAATGGATGTCAAGAAATGTAAGAATCAAAATGTTTAATCAAAAGCAATTCATTTCCTTCTTTCAATTTACCATAATGACAAACACTTGCTTTATCTAGTGAACTTAAGTTTAAAGGATCCGGAGTAAATCTATGGTAATCCAACCGGCATCAAAAGGTCTTTAAGTTGCACGGTGGTCCAAATACATGGAAATAGAGGTTTTACAATTCTTAACCTCATGGTTATTGGTTCTATCGAGTATATAATGCCATTGGTCAAGGCACTACAGGAGTAAATCTGGAGAAAGTTTTGGTACATTAATAATTCAGGTATAAATAAAAAAGATGTACTCTCAACATGATTAAACATTTAACTGGTCATTCAGTTCATATCTCTATTCATGTTGTCGATCATGAGAGTGGCTCAGATTGGTATAATGAGGACTAATACTAAAGAAACAATATCTATAACTCCAATTGACAGGTTGAATCAAGAAGGTATCCTGTCAAGACACGAGAATTTAAAATCAGGTATGTGCATCCTCTATAATCATAAGAGTAAGTCAATCATGCATCGCATCCTATATAAACCTATCTAGTTATATGGCCACAATAGATTTGATCCTTTTCTGAAAATGTTGGAGGCTTCATCTTTAGAAAATATTCCTCAACCCTGGTCGAATCATTCTGCCATGATGTAGCTATCCCCTACATTGGTGGCTGATAAGGGTAACCACCTTGATACACTGCTTGTTGTGCACCAAGCTTCTACACTGGGGTGCGTATTATTGGGACTTGCTATATGGTAGGCACTGTGTTATAGCGAACAGGTGCTGGGGGTACAGTGTTGCTGCCAATCGATACCGTACTTGGTTTGACCCGGAGGTGCTGATGTAGCATTGGCAACTTAGATAGTGATTCACATAGCAACTTGCATAGTCGGTCTCATCTGTTGTTGCTCTTGTATTTTGTCAGGCCAACTTTATTACAACCGTAGCCAAGGCATTTGGTAGTCCAGGTAGATTGGTTGGAGTGGTCTGGTTATTCACCTCCTTTGATTTGCTTCAATCTGATTATCATTATTTAGCATCTACTCAGATGAGTTTTCACTACCCGTTCTCGACCGAGATAATGGTGGGATCAAATTGCAACATCTTCTTAATGCTCAGTGGGCAATGGATCAGCGTATGGCGGATCTCACTCTGAGTCTCCACATCACCCAGGAGTATAACTATATCTTCTTTTATAGTTACTCTCATTTTTGGTGTATGACCATTGTTTTCATATCTCTGCTGGATTTAGCCCGAGATCTTCCCTTGACCTCTACAGGGATTTAGGCGTTACTAGCCATTTTTATTCTTTCTCTGTCATACATCGAGTTTCACATCTTGTGAGTACCAACTCAGTATCCCAATTTTTTTTGCTTTACAGATGCTTCCTTCTTGCTACTATACTATATCCTTTGTATACTCAGGCAACTATCCGACTTGTAGACCGTACCATATGTTATTTAATTATGGGGATACATTTAGATTCTCTTTTTCTTCTGTCTATATATACATATGGTTTCACCTTTTAAACGTATATTATTGTCTTCTTTAAGTTTTGTCACAACCAACACAGGAGCTTATGGTGTGTTTGTATTAAAGTTTTTAATTTATCCTAACTCAGTTCATAGACACAATCGTGAATCTATTTTGGTTTGATGGGCAAAGAGCTCTGATACCAATTTGTCAAACCCCAATTCTGTACCAACTAGAATGGTGTGATGAACCATCTATGATCCAATGGTTCATTCAGGATCTCGAATAGGCTGTGTCATTTAGCTTAAACCATACACATCCACAACCATAATCAGAGTAAATAAACAATAGCAGAAGTCTTTAATACTAATGAACTGAGAATTTAATAGTGATAACATAAATAAATTATCCAATTATTTCCAAATGACTAAGACATAAAATAAAATAAATTAATCAATTACATATTCTTAATAATCCAACAAATAAATCTAATCAAAGACGCATGAGTTGCACTCGCACGACGAATCATGCGACTCCATCATAGCTTCTGCATCCATCGCCACAACATTTTTATACATCGGAGCATTCATATAATCCTCTACTGTAGTACCTGCATCATCAACTAAAAATATTCGACGTCGAAAGGGTAAGAACACATCATGGCTCAATGAGCAAACAAAATAATGCAACAAATATATGCATGCATTCAATTCGTATCTTTGGCCTGGTTCATAAGTTTGCATTGTGCAATAGAAAGGATAGGTGGCCGCCGCACCTCTATACACGAGTGTGTGAAGCCGCCCAATGGATCAAACACCATTGCCCTCCTACATGCACCCATCATGGAATAGAGATAGAGTTAAAGTGCCCGGAACAAACACCACATGACACTTCCCATGATGCCCCACCCAAACCAACACGTAAGCCCCTATTGGCGAGGGCTTGCAAATTGGTCTCGCAACTAACCAATCCAATGTCAAACAATGTATCCAAGACCTCACCCCAGCATCCCTCAATACGTCCATAGAGATAGAGCTAAGGCCCCCCGGTAGAGTCAGAGACTACACGGTCCTGAGACCACCTTCCCTGATGCCTTACGACGTAATAGTTCTGCTAAGGTAATGGCGATACGACGATGTCAGTGGATAAGACTTGAGTAGAGATAGAGCTAGAGTTTGGTTACCAGGATGAACCACAGTGTCACGTCCTCCTCTTGATGTCCCACTCGCATCAAGTACACTAACCACACACATACAATCACATGCCTATTCCTAGCGTCATCATCAACATCATATTATAAATAAACAGAAATTGAATATGCATAAACAGTAATAATAGGAATATTGGATGACAAGTGATATGCACATTACAAGCGTACAAACATAGAATCATTCATGGTATTGGACTCAATAAACAAAAATAGTATATTATTAGCCAATTAGTTTAGGTCTTGTTCCCTCACCATTGATTAATAAGAGATCCTTATTCAAGCTTTGTAATTCCCTCTTAGACCATTTGGAAACCTAACAAGTTGATAGATTTTTAATTATAATTAATTCCCATGTGTTTAGACTAACAGAAACTACGGGGTTGTAGGTGGGGCAGCACCTGTGGTCTCAGTTTATGCGACCACAGGGCGTGGGGTAGCAGGGTGGGGTCGGACATACTTCGACCACACGTGCGACCAAACCCTCCTTGGAAACCTCCCGAGGGCATGTGGTCGGACATGTGTGTCTTGTGGGGTCGAACATCATGCGACCTCACGTACGACCACACGTGTTATGGTCGACCTTTCACTCTTAATTCCATTCCTTTGTGTTTGAATCCTTTGGCTTATCATCATGGTCCTTCCTATGATTGTTCTATGGCTCAAAACTATTATTTTATACACCATCCATTGTCCACATAATTTACTCCATGGATTCTCTTAGAATTTATCCATGGATGGATGGTTTGGGTTTCTCCTAAATCCTATCTTCTTCGTGAACTATCCTAGGCTCTCAATTTTTCATGGAAAATATGTTCATACCTTCAGCTTACTGAAGATTTAGAGTTTTCTCTTAATTTTCCTCCTCCTTAGTCTTCCTCTTCAATTCTCCTTCTCTTTCTTCTCTTTTCTTTCTCTCACATTCAATTAGAGTTCTAAAAGGAGTGAGAGAGGTTAAGGGACGTCTTATTTATAGAGGAAAACCCTCCATAATATGCCCCAATGAGTTTAGGAAAGACCCCCCTTCAGATTAGGAAGGTTTCCTAAATTTGTTTTCTGACTGGGTTCCGTGGGTTCGGAGGTGGGGTCGCAGAATCCGTCGACCACACCTTCTAAAATGTCCGACCCCACTACCTAAATTTTGTTTGGTTGGACACTTTTGAGGTGTGGTCGGTCACACCTGTTTAGGCATGCGACCACATGCTCATAATTGACCATTTTTGGGTTGATTTCATACCTGGTCTTGTGGTTTCTTCACACACTTGGTCCTCTTGGCTCGACCATGATAGGAAGACCTGGTACAACGTGGTAAGACCAGTTAGTTCAATATAGGTCTTACACGGCCTATATGAGATCCTGCTTGGACCATTGGTTTATAAACGGTTCATCACACCATTCTGGTTCGTTCAGAATTGGGGTGTGGCATATATAGTCGTATTATCTAGCACAACATTGTTCCTAGAAGTGGTCTTTGGGATGCCATTGTGCATTTCTACGAGCTTGTTGCTTATTATCTCCCTGTGCAATGGCAGTTCTGTCTACCATGTTTGGTTCTAAGAACACTGATTACTTCGGCACTTTATTCTTGGTTTGGCAATCTTCCTTATGCGAGGTTGCTTACTCACTTATTAATTAAGCTGGGGATAGACCTTCCTCAAGATGATTGTGTGGAGTTGTTTGTCCATTCTGATTTTTGGCTGGAATTCATTGTAAAGGCTGGGCCTTCACATTATTGTGCTTAGCGATGGTAAGTTAGAGGATTCCTCATCCAAATCTACAATCTTGGCAATGATCGGTAAAGCAAATTCAGTGTAGGGTAATCCTATCTTCATCTAGGATTTAGTCGACTTCAACAGAGGATAGCAGCGATCCGACATACATCCCTACAGATTTTTCTCTTGCTCAAAGCTCAGAAGATATGGCATTGTTCGCAATCGAATAAGAAGATATGCCACTACTGCGAGGGATTTACGATGATGTTTTATAGGTGATGGTTCCTCAAACATTGATTCTTGATGTTGCAAAGCTACAAGGTGTATTGGTAGATGCTCGCGCTCTTGTGTCTAAGTTACGTGAGTATCATCAAAAAGCACTCATAATATTTTTGTGTACCGAGTAGCACATACTACAAGGCATCTCAGGTGTGGATTGACATTTGATAGTGACTAAGAATATGGCATTGTAGTTACTCGACATCAGGAATTTTCAAAAAAAAAAAGTGTCCTCTTACAGCACACATTTATTTTGACAGGTCTTGTCTCTACTTTTGCCACTGGCAGTATGAGATGGTGAGACGATGGTTAAGCATAGGAGGATTTGCAAGTATAAAGTTATATCCATAGCTGGAGTCAAGTAGGTGGAAGGAGTCAGTGATAGCATCCTTTATCTGTTTTTCAGCTTGGTCCATTTAGCTTGTTCGATAGAATAAGTCTGATTTTCAAGATGGTTATCAAACTCATAGATAAGCTTGTGATTTCTTGTATCATAATGTCTAAGAGTAGAGATTACAACTTCAAACTATATACCATTCTCACTTAATTCTTGTCTCATTTGTTACAGATTATCTCATTTGGTTTATACACTATGCTCTTGAGTTCTGTAGTTATTCGCTGGTCTCTGCCTACAATTTATTTTTGAATGGAGTATTATTTTGTTTCACCTAATGTCAATGTTTATGTTTCATAGTATACGAATTGATCGTGGCATAGCGTGATGTACTTTGATACCAAACATTGTCACACCCTATTCCGAACGTATCGGTACTATGAAATGCAACAGGATCTCTCCATCCTATCTTGGCACAAGAAATCCCCTTCCAGAATCATACATCACGGTACTCTACAAGTCAATCCAGACAAAATAATTATCATAGTTAAATTTTCTGACTTATTATTAAAATGATGAATTATCCAAACTGAAAGAAAGCAAATTAGCGAAAGACTTACAAATTAAAATTATTTAATCAATGTTGATAAATTAATAAATAACTTATTATATTTAAAGTCTAGAGTTTTTCATAAATAAAGTTCATTGTTCAAATATTCTAAAATAAATAATCCAAATTAAATTGTTCCTAACCAATAAATATTGTTCATAGTTTATTCTCAGTGTAAACTCAAAATAAATAGAATATCCCAACTAAAAAGAAGAAACATGGGCACAGCCTAAGTCCATACTCAGCACTACGAATCGACCAAGAATCAAAGAGGTTTTCCTCAGGCTCAGTGTCCTCGTCGTCCACACTAGATAGAGGACAAATAGAAGAGTCACAAGAAATACCTGCAATATCTAAAAGAGTTTGTGTACATAAGGTAAGCTCAACCACCGAATTTAGAAAGAAAAATAAATGTGCAACAAACAATATGCATGCGACTATCAACTACGGTTAAGTATATAACTGTAAGTGTCAGTTCAAAACAACCTATCCATGGAGTCTCTAATCAGCACGGGTCATCCCCATTAGATGATATTGACTCACTCGGCGTACAGTATCACCCCCAATTATGGGTACATCATTTTGGTCCTCACATGACTGCAACTCATCTCAAGTCGACCTCGTGGCAGTTGAAGTAATGGTAATTCCACTAGTCGACTTGGCCACTCATCCATACTATGTCAGGTATGGGGAGCATCGCAGCTATGTTCATACCACCTTTTATTATACCCATGCCATTACATAACCTTCTAATGGGTAAGGGTACAGCTTTCTGGATAATCATGTTCTACTAGCCATGTCAACTTAATTAATCATATTACTGGATCATAATTTTGCCAAGTTATCAACCCTGTCCAATCCTTACTTAAGACATCGTGACTTGGCTAGGTTACATATGGTCAATGTAAAGTAACGCCAATAAGAAGTTGTCACACCCCAATTCTGCACCAACCAAAATGGTGTGATGAACCGTCAATAAACCAACGGTTCAACCAGGATCTCGAATGGCTGTGTTAGTTTGCTTAAACCATACACATCCATAATCATAATCAGAATAAATACACGATAGTGGAAGTCTTTAATATTAAATGAACTGAGAGTCTAGCAGTGATAAAGTAAATAAATTATCCAATTATCTCCAAATAACAAAGACATAAAATAAAATAATTTAATCAATTACATCGTCTGAATAATTTAAAGAAAAACTAATCGAAGACACATGAGAAGAACTATCCCACTTATGACATGGAATTAGCAGCAGTAGTACATGCTGTCAAGATATGGAGACATTATTTGTATGGAGAGAAATTTCAGATTAAATCAGATCATAAGAGTCTCACTTATCTTTTTAATCAGAAGGAGTTGAACATGAGACAAAGAAGAAAGCTGGAACTATTAAAGGACTATGATTGCAATATCCAGTATCATCCAGGAAAGGCTAATGTAGTTGTTGATGCGCTAAGCAGAAAAGCAATGATAAAATTTCAAGGAGAGGTTAACACGACTGCTGCAATGTGTGTTAGAGGGAAAGTATTCAATCATGATAATGAATAGTTCGTGATAGATGCACCAGGTGGATCAACCAACCAAGGGTTTATTCATTGGTTTTTAAATATGTTCGCAACATTGAATATTGTACCTAATATAATTGATGAAGTGAAAGCCGCTCTTAAATCAGACCCTTATCTGAGAATGGTACAAGAAGACATCGATAAAGACTATTCCTGAGTTCATCTTGGACGATGAAAAGGTATTGAAGTACAAAGGACTAGTATGTGTTCCTGAAACGAAAAACTTGGACATTAGATACAGACTATTGAAGGAAGCTCACACCACCGCTTATTTGGTACATCCTGGAAGTACAAAGATGTATCATGATTTAAAGAAATTATATTGATAGAGAGGAATGAAAGCAGATGTAGCTAAATTCGTATCTCAATGCTTAAATTTTTAGAGGGTGAAGGCTAAACAGCAAAGGCCTACAGGTTTGTTGCAGCCACTGCCAGAACCAGTATGGAAATGGGACTAAATCACTATGGACTTCGTCACCGGGTTACCCTTGACTCCTCGAGTAGTTGACGTGGTCTGGGTGATTGTAGATCGTCTGACTAAGATAGCTCGCTTTATAGCTATACGACCACAGTATACCCTGGAGAGGTTAGCCAACCTATATGTGGATAATATTGTCAGATTACTTGGAGTACCTGAAAGCATTGTGTCTAATAGAGACCCACGCTTTACCTCAAAGTTTTGGGAAGGATTACAGAAGGCTATGGGTACAACGTTGAAGTTTAGTACTGCATTCCATCCTTAGACAGACGAACAGTCAGAGCGTACCATTTAGATCTTAGAAGACATGCTTTGAGCCTGTGTTATTGATTTCAAGGGATCATGGGATGAGAAACTACCATTGATCGAGTTCACCTATAACAACAACTATCAGGCTACTATATAGATGTCACCCTATGAAGCACTATATGGTAAGAAGTGTCGAACTCCTTTGTTTTGGATTGAAATTGGTGAACGGAGTGTCGTTGGACCATAATTTGTTGAAGAGACTTGTCGAGTAGACAACATTATCAAGGAAAGAGTTAGAAGAGCTCAGAATCATCAGAAACAGTATGCAGATACTCGACGTCGAGACCTTGAATTTGTCGTAGGTGATAAAGTATTCCTAAATGTATCACCTATGCGAGGTTTAAAATGATTCAGACAGAAAGGGAAGCTAAGTCCAATATATGTCGGGCCATATGAGATTCTGGCTAAATGTGGAAAAATGGCGTATCAGTTAGCACTACCCCCATCTATGTCAAGTGTGCATGATGTATTTCATATCTCATTACTGAAGAAGTACGTCAGAGATCTAACACACATTTTGACAGCGGATCCACTAGATTTAACTGATGATTTGACATTTAAAGTAGCACCAACTGAAATCACCAGCCGAAAGGTTCAACGTTTACGCAACCGTGACATTTATTATGTTAAGGTCATTTAGAGGAGCTGAGATATAGAAGAGATCACATGGGAAAAAGAGAATGCTATGCGAAAGCAATATCCTTACCTTTTAGACTTGGAAGGTATGTGCAAATTTTGAGGATGAAATTTTTAAAAAGAGGGGGGAGTTGTAAGACCCGTGTCGAACTAACGGTCTTACCACCTTGTATCAGGTCTACCTATCATGGTCGAGCCAAGTGGACCAAGTACGTGAAGAAACCACAAGACCAGGTATGAAATCAACCAAAAAATAGTCAATTAGGAGCGTGTGGTCGCATACCTAAATAGGTGTGACCGATCCCACCTCAAAAGAGTCCAACCACACAAATTTAGGTCATGTGGTCGGACATTTCAAAAGGTAGGGTCGACAGATTCTGCGACCCCACCTCTGACCCCAAGGAACTCAATCAGAAACCGAAATTAGGAAATTTTCCTAATCCGAAGGGGGTTCTTTCCTAAACTAATTAGGGCATATTATGGAGGATTTTCCTCTATAAATAGGACATCCCTTAGCCTCTTTCATCCTTTTAGAACTTCAATTGAATGTAAGAGAGAGAGAAGAGAAGGAAGAGAAGGAAACTTGAACAAGAAGACTAAAAAAGAGGAAAATTTAGAGAATACTCTGAATCTTCAGGAAGCATAAGGTATGAACCTATTTTCCATGATTAATTAAGAGCCTAGAATAGTTCATGAAGAAGATAGGATTAGGAGAAACCCAAATCATTCATCAATGGATAAATTTCAAGAGAAACCATGGAGGAAATTATGTGGACAATGGATGGTGTATAAAATTATAGTTTTTAGCCAAAGAACAATCGTAGGAAGGACCATGATGATAAACCAAAGGATCCAAACATGAAGGAATGAAGTTGAAAGTGAAAGGTCGACCATAACACGTGTGGTCGCACGTGGGGTCACATGATGTCTGACCCCACAAGACACACATGTCCGACCACATGCCCTCGGGAAGTTTCCATGGAGGGTGTGGTCACACGTGTGGTCGGAGTATGTCCGACCCTACCCTGCGATCCCACACCCTGTGGTCGCAAAAACTGAGACCCCAGGTGCTGCCCCACCTGTGACCCCTCAGTTTCTGTTAGTCTAAATATATGGAAATTTGTTCTAATTAAAAATCTACGAACTTGTTAGGTTTTCAAGTGGTTTAAAAGTGAATTACAAAGCTTGAAAGAGGGTCTACTATCAATCAAAGGTGAGGGAACAAGACCTAAACTAATTGGCTAATAATAAACTATTTTTATTTATTGAGTCCATTACCATGAATGATTCTATGATTGTATGATTATAATGTGCATTTCACATGTCATCCAATATTTCTGTTATTAATGCTCATGCATATTTAATTCAGTTTATTTATAACATGATGATGATGATGCCAGGAATAGGCATGTAAATGTATGTGTGTGGTTAGTGTGCTTGATGCGAGTAGGGCATCAGGGGGAGGACGTGACACTGTGGTTCATCCTAGTCACCAGACTCTAGCTCTATCTCTACTCAAGTCTTGTCCATAACCATCGTCGTATCGCCATTACTTTAGCAGAACTATTACGTCGTAGGGCATCTGGTGAGGTGGTCTCGGACCGTCTAGTCTCTGACTCTGTCGGGGGCCTTAGCTCTATCTCTATGGATATATTGAGGGATGCTGGGGTGAGGCCTTGGATACACTGTTTGACATTAGGATTGGTTAGTTGTGAGCCTAGTTTGCAAGCCCTCGCCAATAGGGGCTTACGTGTTGATATGGGTAGGGCATCAGGGATGCGGTGTGGTCCTAACACTTTAGCTCTATCCCTATTCCATGGTGGGTGCATGTGGGATGGCAATGGTATTTGATCCATTGGGCGACTTTACACACTCATGTATAAAGGTACACCTATCCTTTCTATTGCACATTGCAAATTTATGAACCAGACCAAAGATATGAATTGAATGCATGCATATATTTATTGCATTGTTTTGTTTTGCCTACTGAGCCGTGATTTGTGCTCACCCTTTCGACGTCGAATATTTTTAGTTGGTGATGCAGGTACTACTGTAGAAGACTATATGAATGCTCCGATGTACGGACATGCTACGGTGATCGTTGCAGAAGCTGTGATGGAGTCGCATGATTCGTCGTGCTAGTGCAACTCATGCGTCTTTGATTAGATTTATTTATTGGATTATTAAGGACATGTAATTGATTAATTTATTTTATTTTATGTCTTAGTCATTTGAAGATAATTAAATAATTTATTTATATTATCACTGTTAGACTCTCAGTTCACTAGTATTAAAGACTTCCGCTATTATTTATTTACTCTAATTATGGTTGTGGATGTGTATGGTTTAAGCAAAGGACACATCCTATTCGAGATCCAGGTTGAACCGTTGGATCATAGACGATTCATCACACCATTCTGGTTGGTTCAGAATTGGGGTGTGACATAAGTGGTGCAAGCATCCCATTCCACTCACCTTCCTCCTTACAGACTTAATCAGACATCATGAATCATCAAGACCAGCTCTACCATTCATGGAGAGGTCACGAGGCATCCCATTCCACCCTGCTTCTAAATAACTACGAGTTTTACTGATCACACATAAGAGTATGCATATGCATGACCAAAAAATATAATTTATCAGATAGCATGTTATCACACACAAAAGCATATTATCAATCTCATAACATCACTTAGCATAATTTGAAAGAATTAATCTACCAACCAAGGTTTAGTTCCCTTACTATCAATTAGAGAGTAAATCCTCAGCAAGCCGATCAGCTAGCTATTTACCAGAGTCCTCGTAGCTAAGGATTCAAAACTGTAAACAATAATATTCATTAATGTGCTATTTAATGGAATTAATTAAACTTCTCTTTAAGTTCATTTTTCTAGTGCTCATAGCTTTAGTAGCTTATCTAATGTTCTATACCTTCCATTTACTAGTTTGTTTATCATGCCATAGCATATAGGTTTCATACTAAATTCATTTGTTATTGTTCATAACTCTCGGGTATGTCTACGCTTGTAAAAAGCCTGCTGTCCGTAGGAGTCAAGTGCTATAAACATCAATCTTCCATAAGACGGCATACTTTCTAGCAAGGATTTTCTTCTAAAAGCTTCAATACTAAGAAGGACTTCCTATCACGAAGTTAGGGGTTCTAGCGTCATACAGGGGTCTGGTTCCTAGCCCTTAAGGTTCCATATCTGATGTCCAAGGGTTACTTGCCAATTGAAATAGTAAACAGCAAGTTATCCAAGTATATTATTGTACAACCAGTTGAAACATCCTACATAACACTCATGAGCATTTGATTTCGGAAAACTAAGCCTATAAGTAAGCTCATAAAAATCCTATAAAGTCACTAGTCAAATATGGTCACCAACAAAGGTAAAAACCTCGTGCAGCACATGGTCGATCGCACGGTCATTGACCACCAGGTGTCTGGCATGTGATAGACCGCACGTAGAAACGTGATCACTTGATGGTGTTGACACCTCAGAAAATTACCTAACCTCTGTAGGGTTTGTCTTAGGTCTTAACTTGCAATAACAGTTCGTGATTAATTTATTCAAGGTGTAAACTAACACTTATTTCAGGTACACATGATGCGCGATGGATTTTCGCATCAAGACATATTATTACAGGGTTTCAATCCCTCAATAAATTCTAATCAATTAATAGAGAGTCACCGGGCAAGTTGGATCGAAGTCCGGTGTCAGAATGGCATGCAGCACATGTGCCACCGTACGTTATGATAGCCAGGTCGTACAACTCGTCATCGATTGCAAGTCAGAACATGGCTTTATGGTATCCAAATTATTTTCGACGTGAATTCTCATATTTTCCATGGTCTTTTATGGAATCTGATCACCAAAATAATTCCCCACAATTGATTTCAGATACTATTATGATTATCAATTTATCTGAGACATTAGATCTAGATTCCAAGTCTTTAGATCTGATCTCATAGCATTCGGATCCAACCATTTACACATGATCCGAGTCTCCAATGGTCAATTAAAGATCCCTAATAGTCATTTTATGGCTTCCAACATCCATGGATTCATTCGTTTACAATTTCCAATGATCCATTGCGAACTTACAGTTATGCCATGTTTACCATCGTCCAATATTTGAATCAGTGAACGATGGTCTACGCTCATGGCTCTGTCATGAATAATGGATCAATAATTTCTTCTTTTGCATTCGCCACAACCATCACATTATATTGGCACAAGCTATAATACATGAGATGTCGTCTCCCATTTATTTATCCTTTCATATCCATCTTACTACAATATTTGATCTATTCCTTCTGTAGAAGAATGCTTACAATGATCTGTCCATTCCATTACTTTGATGAACTCGTGCTTGTGGGGACAAGCTTCTTGCTGAGAAATTCATTACTGCAGGGGTAAGTTTTCTCCCTTCTCCTCTGTGATTTCTCCTTGCTGGGCGATAACAAGAGAAAATCTCTTCTCCTCTCTTCTTTTTCTTCTTCTTCTTCCCACTTCCACTTTTTCTTCTTCTTTTCTCTCTAGTCATGCGTCAAACTCTCTCAGAGCCTCTTTTGTTAATTGGATTGAGAGAATAGAGATTAAACTCTCTCTCGGTTCCAAATTGGTAAGTATGGGAAACAAAGATGGAAAGATGATGATTTCCCTCCCTTCCTTCCAATTTTTGGCTCAATCAAGGTCGACTACCATGAATGGAACCCAATCTTAGTCGGTTATGGAGGGAGAAGATGATTTTTTGAACCATGGGTCCCACTTTCGATCGGTCCTCAAAATAGTTTGTGCACAAGGGTGCAGCTGGACCATGCGGCAAGTGTTTGACTGCACATCCCTGGTTATGTGCTGAACCACTTGTTTGGCTGGCCAATTTAGGTCCGTACATGCAAGCTTTTGGGGTTTGTACGGGCTGGGTCCAAGACTTCTTCTAATGCATCCTTGTGTACTCTAGTGACCCAAGATGGTAAAGGTAGTGGCCAAATGTCACCACCCAATTATGCCTTCATCTTTGGACATGTAGATATGAATAGTTTGTACTTGGGAAGACCAGACATATGCCCAAAATAGATGTATCGTAACGGGATTTGGGCTTGGCTCTTACAGAAGCGACCAAGAATTCTTTCTATACATGACCATTTGGGACTTTGTCATGAAAAAGACCCTGGAGAAGCTCTAAGGCGAGTCGAAAATGCAAGAGCCAACCGTAGGGTTACAGAACTCCAAGACAATATTGATAGACTCATAGTAGAAAGAGCCAATGCTGCGAACACAAGAACTCTCGAACAATAGATTCGGGCAATGCAGAACAAGCTCAGAAATATGGAGAAGCAACAGGCGGAGAGGATGAACATCAATAGGAAGAGAAAATGCCATGCTGATATGGCTTTCTCTCAAGAAATAATGGAGGCTCCGAGACCAAAAAATTTTAGAATGCCAAAAATCAATCCCTATGATGGGACCATTGACCCACAATTGCATCTTGATAATTACTCTGCGATAATGCTCCTGTATTGGTATAAGGATGTGATACTTTGCAAAGCATTTCCATCTACTATATAGGAACCAGGATGGTTATGGTTCAACAACCTCCCCATCAACTCCATCTACAGCTTCGATGAGTTAAGCAATTGTTTCTATGAACATTTCCAACTTAAGCAACACTAAGGAAGGATGCCAAATATCTGATGTGTATAAAGCAGAAGCCGGGTGAGTCTTTAAGAAACTTCTTTGCCAGATTTAATAATGAGGCACTGGAAATAAAGAATCTTAGCCCAGATGTAAGGATGACCACCCTATATGATGGGGTAACAGATACCGACTTGTTCAAATCCTTGGCCAAAAGACTACCTATCGATCTAAATGATTTGAGAGCTCGGTGCGACAAATATGCCATAGCTAATAATGCGCTGCTCCTGAAGCTAGGAAAAGAGAAGACTGTGGGAGAAAACAAAAGAACCGACTCTCAAGCAGAGGTAGTGACGTCATCACAACCTTCAAAAAAGCAAAAATCAAGAAAAGACGGTTTTCTTAGGAAAAAAGTCGCACGAATATAATTCAACTGGGATGCCTTTACTTCCTTAAATTTACCCATGGCTGAGGTAATGTATGAGTTAAAAGGAACCGCCCTAAAGTTGAAGGATCCCTCAAAATTGAAGGCAGACCCAAAGCGCATATCAATAAAAAAAATACTGCAAGTACCACAAAGACCATGAACATGACATTAAAAAGTGTCAAGCACTCAGGTATGCAATCGAAGATGTGATAAAGAAAGGTCATGCCAAGTAGTATGTGGGTGAGGACAAAAATGAAGATCGACAAGGAAGGCAAACCGCTGAAGATCATGATGATGTGGACCCAAAGCACAAAAGGAAGGAGAGTGACTTAGAGGAAGAGCCTAACTCCCCACCTTTAAGGAAAATTAACGACACAAGATTAGGTTGCATCGGAACTATTTCAAAGAAACCAGGTGTGAACAACATGTTGGAACAATCATAGAACCAAGGTCATTCTGCGACTCGAAGTCATCTTGTAACTCAAATCGAAAAAGCAGTGAATGATCTGACAAGGCCCTTCTCGACATTCTATCCAGATCAGGAGCCAGAGGATATGAAGTGGGTCAAATACGAATCCGAAGAGGTAATTGCTAACCTCATAAAAAATTTCAGAAATTTTAGTCTAAGAGATGCAAAGTCGCAAGGCGACATTCAACTCACAGCAGAAGCACCAGTCCACCACTTAGGTGCATTGGCACACCAAGAAATCAAAAATCACCAACCAAGGAAGGAAGACTGGGACTCCCACAACATGATACTGGTTATTCCAAAGCATTACACATACACAATAATAGGGGGTCCCACCACTAGAAACATATCTAGGAGCGGCTGAGCTGCTTTTGCAAAAAGTGTATGCAATGTATCTTGGTCTACCAAACATTATCTTGCAGGAGACGTAATTACATTCTCCAATGAAGACTTAATAAATATCAAAGTCCCGCATGAAGATGCAGTGGTAATCATGATGGTGATAAACAAAGTCAATGACGTTGAGCGAGTTCTGGTAGACACGGTAGCTCCGTAGACATACTATACTACCACGCTTTCAAGGCGATGAACTTAGACGAGAAGCGACTGCAGCCAATTATATATTCATTGATCATTTTTTCAGGTGATATAGTGAAATTGAAAGGTGGAATAATACTCGAGACTTCAGTAGGGACCATGCCCAAGAGGAGAACATACCAAGCATCGTACCTCCTGGTGGACGTACCTTCAATTCACAATGTAATCTTAGGCCGTCCAAGGCTCAATGTACTAAGAGCTTGCGTCTCAACTTACTACCTCGTCATGAAGTTCCCAACCCAGAATGGCGTAGGTTCCTACAGGATCGACTAAAAGCTATCGCGTAGATGTTACGAAGCTGATCTTAACAACAGTGACAATAAGCTAACAGCCCAGATAATCGAAATTAAGGACCTTCGAGACAACTTCACCCAAGAACGAGGAACTCTTGTACAGGACCTAGATCAGATACCCATCTCGGAAGAGCAAGTGGATAAATATTTCCAAATTAGGTCCTTAATACAAGGCAAACAAAAAGAAAACTTGATCAAGTTCCTCAAAGAAAACTTCGATGTATTCGCTCGGTCAGCCTCAGACATGCCAGGGATACCAAGAAATCTAATAGAGCATCCACTGGAAATCGACCCCAAATTTAAGCCAGTCCACCAAAAGAAAAGAAACTTCACTCCTGAGCTAGAAGTTGTGATCAAAGAGGAGGTAAATAAATTGCTCGCTGCTGGGTTCATCAAGGAAGTTAAATACCCCGAGTGGGTTTCAAATGTAGTGATGGTGAAAAGTCCAACGAAAAATGATGCATTTGTATCTACTATTCGGATTTGAATAAACCTTACCCTAAGGACTACTACCCTTTCCCTAAAATTGATATGTTAATCGATGCTACAGCAGGCCATAAAATATTAACTTTCATGGATGCCTACTCGGGGCACAATCCGATAAGGATGTACGAACCGGACGAAATCAATATAGCTTTCATCACCTATAGCGGGCTATATTGCTACAAGACAATGCTATTTGGCCTTAAAAATGTGGGAGCAACCTATCAGAGGTTTGTAAACAAGGTCTTCGAAAACAAATCGGGTGAAACATGGAGGTTTATGAGGATGATTTTTTAGTAAAAAGTAAGAAGGACACCAGCCACATAGACCACTTAAGAGAAGCATTCGAAGTCCTTTAAAGCAACCACATGAGACTTAATCCTTTTAAGTGTGCATTCGGAGTCGGATCCAGAAAATTCCTCAACTTCATGGTATATAACAGGAGCATTGAAGCCAATCCAGCAAAGATCGATGCAATCATCCAAATGCCAACCCCAACAAAGCCGAAGCAGGTCCAAGAACTGACAAGATGAATAGCTGCCTTGGGGCTATTTGTATCAAGGTTGGCTGACAGATGCCAACCATTCTTCAAAACTTTAAAGGGAGCCAAACACTTTGAATGGATAGACAAATGTCAAAAGGCTTTCGATGATTTGAAAACCTTCTTGACTTTTCCTCCCCTACTTGCGTATCCCGAAGTCAGTGATAAACTACAAGTCTACCTCGCCATATCAAACGCAACTGTCAGCTCAGTTTTGATAAAGGAGGTCAACAAAGTTCAAAGACTAGTTTATTATGCTAGTACATAAAATATTACTCAACGCAGAGACCAGATACCGAATGGTTGAAAATTTTGCCCTTGCTCTGGTCACCATAGCCAGGAAACTCCGACCTTACTTTCAAGCACATACAATCTAGGTATTAACGGCCAAACCCTTAAAGAAGATACTAGCACGTCCAGATATCTCCAGATGACTTGTAAATTGGGTAATAGAGCTCGGAGAGTTCAACATACAACTTCACCCAACGATGACAATAAAAGCCCAGGTACTAGCTGACTTCATGTTCGAAACTACCAAAAAAGACAATGCCGACATAGAAAAAACACTAGCGGAAGAAGATATATGGTAGAAAAGAGGCAAAGGGTTGAACCCTCACTAGCCTGGACATTACACGTCGATGGATCCTCAAACGAAAAGTACTCAAGGGCCGGTGTGTTACTAACATGCCCTAAGAACTTCAAAGTACAAGTCACTCTCGTTTTGACTTTCATGCTACAAACAACGTTGCAGAATATGGAGCCCTTCTAGCAGGGCTCTGATTGGCAAAGTACCTGCTAGTGAAAAGTCTAAACATCTATAGTGACTCACAAGTTGTAGTTAGGCAAGTCTACGGTGATTATGAAGCCAAACAACCACATATGCAAGCATACCTCGAGAAAGCATAATCACAACTTGCTCTATTCGTAGGCTATCAAATGAGCAATGTGGACTGTAAAAATAATACCAAAGCAAATGCTCTATATCTACTTCTTGCAGAAGATCACTCTGATTTTGACAAATCGGAGTATATTGAAGTACTCAAACAAAAAAACATCGTTAAAGGACCTGATATCCTGAAAATCGATGGTGAATTGACTTAGATCGATCCTATAAGGACCTACATTGAAACCGGAGATCTACTTGAGGATAGGCTAGAAAGACGCTAAGTCCAAGCAAGGTTCCAATAGTATGTAGTTATGGACGGAAAACTATATAGTAAGTCTTTCACTCGTCCTTTCTTACTCTACCTTACTCCAGCAAAAGCCAATAAGGTGATGTGGAAGTGCATGAAGGAATCTATGAAAGTCACATAAGTTTCAGTGCTCTCTGGCAAAGAATACTCTGTCAAGGCTATTATTAGCCATCCATGCTTTCTAATTGCACTGAGTACATAACAAAGTACGAAGGATGCCAAAAGCATGCCATGGTTAGTCATCTACCCGCAATAGAGCGTCAGTCAATAAGCAGTCCCCTGCCGTTTGTGATGTGGGAACTAGACATCACCGGTCCAATGCCAAGAGCCAAGTCATCCAAAAGGTTTCTCTTAGTAGCAGTGGATTACTTTTCCATCTAGGCTGAAGCAAAAGTAGTTGTGTCAACAGACAGATTGGATCGAGACCTTCCTTCGAACAAACGTCATATTCCGATATGGCATCCCAAGAATATTGATAACTGATAATGGACCATAATTTGATTGACAACAATTCAAAGTCTTTTATGAAGGCTTCGGAATCGAACATAGGTTTGCAATAGTGTACCACCCAGAAGCCAACGGTCAAGTTAAAATCATAAATAAAACAATCTCTCGTGTAATAGTGTGCAGATTGGGAACGGCCAAAAGAAAATGGGCCGATGAGCTACCAAGTGTCCTATGGTCTTATTGAATAACCAACCGAACGCCCATGGGAGAAACACCCTTTATGTTGGCATATAGAGCGGAAGCAGTCACACTAGCTGAGGTTACTCATTTTACTTTCAGGATCTTCAGCTACGACGAGATCCAGAATGATGAGGAACTAAGAGTCAAGCTAGATTTTCTCCAAGAAGTCCGCGACAATGCTCTACAATGAATACAAGCATATCAACAAAGAGTAGCTAGGTACTGCAATTCACGTGTCTGAGCTAGGCAGATTAAGGTCGATGATTTAGTGCTTTACCGCTCTACAGTATCTAAACCCTCCGAACAAAGGCCTTATAGAGTTATTTGTGTGATGAGGCTAGGGACTTGCTACTTCGAAACATTAGAGGTAAAATATCTCTAAAACCCTGGCACTCAAAAAACTTGCAGAAATTCTATCAATGATATAACAGACATGAGAAAACTTCAATGAAATGTCTTACATCCCAAATCTTTTGTCTTTTGAATCTTTGAGAAAACTATTTAGTCAAGTCACAAGGGACCCTAAAAAGTGCTTAGGCTAATGCAAAGGTTAAAAAACTTATGACTAAATCTACTAGGATTTATGTTGCATGCACTCACTACTATTGGCTTGGAGAAATGAACACCATAAAAATCAATCATGATACCAAAGACAAAGGAACATGCAAGCTCGACACTAAAGCAAAAAGTTCCAAATATTAAGTTCCAATTTGGCAAAAACAAAAACATACGAGACATGGTATCAGACAAAAAAAAAAAAAAAAAAAACAACACCCAGCTTCCTTCATTTGCTCCAAAACCAAAAGAAGAAGACGGCATACCCTGCAAGTCAGAAAAATCAAAATTGGGAATTTTTGCCCGCACAAAATCACGAAGAGTGAAGAACTCCATTGATAGCTTAGTTTTCTCTTCCAGATGCTTCGCCTGTTCACCCTCTAAAATCGCTATCCTCTGCCTATACCTCCAAGCCTCCTCTCTTTGTGCACAAATCTGATCTCTTGCCCTATCTCTCTCCCTTGCAAGCACATCTTCTGCTATCTTCCACCTCAGTTCAACTCTTGTACACTTGGCCTCCAGAGAGTCAATTTTCACAGAGATGTCATGGAGAAAGTTGGTATGCTGAGACACAAAGAATAATGGTTAGCGAGCATGAGGAACGTTGTCAATATGAACCGAGACACAAGAAAAAAATTACACCTAGAAGCACCGAAGATATCCTCTCACTGAAAGGCCTAGAAGTTTCCCCAGGAACAGGATTCGGTGCAGTAAACTCTCAAGGTAGGGGTGTCTGAGGAGTAGTCCTGACTGGACTATCCACCCGAACACCACCATGACCAAGAGAATCCGCAATATCAATGACCAGAGATGGTGATCTCTCTTTTTGCTTTGAAGAAGAAGCCTGCACTGCTTTCTCTCTCTGACCCTGTGAAGCCCTAGCGACCCTACTAGAACTCGAAGCTTCCTTTGTAAGTCGGATCTCGGGGGAAGAATCAGCTTGAGATAAAAAAAGGAACAAATAGTTAATGTGGAAGTCCAAATCAGCTCGATGACATCACTTTCATATGAATGTGAAGGATCGTGGCCTGACGCAAATGGCTGCTCCAATGCGTGGCATCACCCTAGAGAATGCCAGACCAAAACCGCTCAAGCCAAAATCGTTATGTGATTACAAAGAGATGGAAAATCAAATTACCTTTTAGAGATTTTGAAAAAGATTTTTTTTGAATTTAATAGCGACGGCTGTGCACATACGATGACTTTAAGATTGAGTGGGAACCATTTTTCAGACCAAAAGTCCATAAGTCGCCACTGCATAAACTGGAGGGAGCGACCTAGAGATTGTTAATCCCACAGACTTTGAGATCACGAATCCCAATGACCTTGAGATCGTGAATCCTAGCAACCTTGAGACAGTGAATCTTAGAAACCTTAAACTCGGCTCCAAGTGACTTAAAAAAAAGAGGGTCAAGCACTCAAAAACATACCACAGCAGCCTGAGAGGAATACCTCGACGCGATAAGGTTGTTTCCCTGAACTCACCAACTCTGTAGAAGCAAGGGGCAACTATTGTTAACATATTCCTCTTAGCCTATTACAACGCGACATGTGTGTGTCCCCAGAATGTAATGGGGAGGCAACACGAGTCCAGCCAGGTGTCACCACTGAAATACTCCATCGGTGGGGTATGTAAGCAAATGATCAGCCATACGTGCGGATCTCTGGATCAATCGTCGGTGTACTACAAGAATTCCAATGGGAGCACGACCTGGAATCCTGTATCTAGATAGCCATTCCCACTCTTGGAGAATGCGCTTAGGAAATTCTAAGGGCCAAGGTGACGGCCTTGGGAGACCATAGGATCTTCATCCTATGGTAGCTCATGATAGCTGGATGATTCCCAACAAAATCATATGCAATCGTACACACTTGATTTTTGGCTAGTGTATTTACACCGATTCCAAATGAATCTACTATATAAACACTCAATGATTACAGGTATGGGCATCTGGATTACTTTGACACATGATTTTCTAAAATAATCATGGAGCCTACCTCTGTTAGGAGCTTACCACATCTATTGTAAGCCCCATATTCATTGCTCTGTTACTGACTTGATCGTCAAAGTGGACTCCAGGCATCACTGTCTGGCTCCGATAACTTTCTGTGTCATCTTGCAGGAAGAGAGACACGTCAGCTAGCCCAATTTCAGTAGCAACAATTTATTGATCAATAGTTTCATCCTCATTAATTTTTAAGTTCTCAAATTAAGCCCTGAATGTTTGCAGCTTTACTTTCTTGATTTTATTCTCTCCTTCATAGATGTTAATCAACCTGTCCCAGACCTCCTTTGTAGTCTTGCAGTGTCACACCCCAATTATGAACCAACTAGAATGGTGTGATGAACCGTCTATGATCCAACGGTTCAACCAGGATCTCGAATAGGCCGTGTCCCTTTGCTTAAACCATATACATCTACAACCATAATCAGAGTAAATAACAATAGCGGAAGTCTTTAATATTAATGAACTGAGTATCTAACAGTGATAATATAAATAAAGTATCAAATTATCTCCAAAAGACTAAGACATAAAATAAAATAAATTATTCAATTACATCTTCTGAATAATCCAAAAAATAATCTAATAAAAGTCGCATGAGTTGCACTCGCATGAAAAATCATGCGACTTTATGACAGCTTCTGCATCCATCGTCGCAATATGCCCGTACATTGGAGCATTCATTAAATCTTCAACTGTAGGACCTGCATCATAAACTAAAATATTCAACGTCGAAAGGGTGAGCACACATCATGGCTCAGTGAGCAAACAAATCAATGCAACAAATATATGCATGCATTCAATTCATATCTTTGGTCTGGTTCATAAGTTTGCAATGTGCAAGAGAAAGGATAGGTGGCCGCCACACCTCTATACACAAGTGTGTGAAGCCGCCCAATGGATCAAACACCATTGCCATCCCACATGCACCAACCATGGAATAGAGATGAGCTAAAGCGCCCGGATCAAACACCGCATGACACTTCCCCTGATGCCCTACCCATACCAACACGTAAGCCCCTATTGGCGAGGGCTTGCAAACTGGGCTCACAACTAACCAATCTTAATGCCAAACAGTGTATCCAAGGCCTCACCCTAGCATCCCTTAATACGTCCATACAGATAGAGCTAAGGCCCCCCAACAGAGTCAGAGACTACACGGTCCGAGACCACCTCCCTTGATGCCCAACGACGTAATAGTTCTGCTAAGGTAATGGCGATACGACGATGTCAATAGATAAGACTTGAGTAGAGATAGTGCTAGAGTTTGGTGACCAGGATGAACCACAGTTTCACGTCCTCCCCATGATGCTCCATTTGCATCAAGCACACTAACCACACAGATACATTCACATGCCTATTCCTAGCATCATCATCACATCATGTTATCACATTGTAATCTAAAGATTTGAGGGGTAGACTTAGCTTCATTCTAAATGACACATATATAAAAGAATGAGTAGCTCCAGAATCAAAGAGAACTCTGGTGGGTTTTCCAGTAATAGGTACGATACCTGTGATTTGATTTAATTTAGTCTACATGCTCACACAAGGTAATATAAATGAAATATTCAAGTCATACCTGTGACCACATCAGGCGATGCAGCAGCATCCTCATATGTAACTGCATAAACCTTTCCTTGTTGTAGCTGCTTCCTGGGCTTAGGACACTCCCTTGAATAATGTCCCATTTGATTACAGTTATAGCATTTTACTCCTTCATTGTTTTGCTTCCGTTGAGGATGGACTGTTGGAGTAGTCTTGGCTGTAGCATTAAAGCCTTGAGTATGGAAGGGTTTAAATGTCATTGTGTTCCCTCCGTTATATGAATTTCCATTCGGACATTTGATACCTCTATTCTGAGCGAAGTAGCTCTCCCTTTGGCTCGATTTTAGCACTCAAACAATCTGTACTGCTTTATTATAAACTTTCTTTTCTAGCCCCAAAGCATGCTCCTTAATGCTTTCCCTAAGTCCCATGACGAACTTTCGGGTTTTAGTATTTTTCTCCTGCATGCTAGAGGGAGCAAAGAAAAATAGCTCTTCATAACGCTGTTGATATGCATCCACAGTCATCTGTCCCTGATACAAACTCAGGAACTCTCTTTCCATAGTGTCTCTGAAACTTATGGGAAAATATTTCTCATAGAATGCCTCTTTTTAGATAGCCTAGGTCAATTGGGCGTGCTTGGTTAATAGATAACTCCGAGTAGACTTCCACCAGTGGTGTGCATTGCCTTTCAGCATAAATGTGGCACACAACACTTTTTCCTCCTCATTAATAGTCATCATCATGAAATTCCTTTCCATCTCGTCGATCCAATGAGCTGGCCACAAAGGATCCGCTAGCTTGACATTATATTCCTTAGGCTTCATTTTCAAAAAACGCTCGATCAGTTGAGAATGGTCCAACTGATACTGAGCATAGGCCCCATACATAGGTGGTTGATACGAGTAACTGCCTTGGGCTACCTCAGGGTTTTGTACTCAAGCTTGTACAACTGACGTTTGAGGTTCTTGGAGTACCATGTTACTACCCCCTGGTACTGTGCTAGCTTGTCTTGTCACACCCCAATTCTGGTCTATTCAGAATGATGTGATGAACCGCTAAATAACCAACGGTTCAACCAGGATCTCAAATAGGCTATCCCAGCGTTATCCAAACTTACACACATCCGTAATCATAATCAGAGTAAATACACAATAGCGGAAGTCTTATAATAACATGAACTGAGAATCTATGTGATATTAAAATTTAAATAACAATTTATTCTGTATCAACCGAAACATAAGTAAATATCAATACAAGTCTTAAATAAATCCAAATAAAGAAACTTATAAAAATATCTAATCAAATACACACGAGTTGCACTCACAAGAGGAGTCGTGTGTATCATCTTCAGCTCCAGCTTCCATCGCTGCTACATTCCCGTACGCAGACGCACCCATGTAGTCTTCAACCGTATAGCCTGCAACATCAACTAAAAATATTCGACGTTGAGGGGTGAGCACACATCATGGCTCAGTGAGTAGCCAAAACAATGCAATAATACATATGCATGCAAAAAGTCAATTTATATCTTTGGTCTGGTATATAAGTTTTCATTATGCAATAGAAAGGTTTAGGTAGTCAAAGGTCGCGTTTATTGACTCTGCCTCTATACACGAGTGTGTGACGTTACCCGAAGATTACGTTTATCGTCAACTCACATGCACCCAATCATGAACATTATATAACAAAGGTTACGTTTATTGCTATATAGTGCCATACCAACACGTAAGCCCCTATTAGCGAGGGCTGCAAACTGGGCTCGCAACTAACCAATCCTAATGCCAAACAGTGTATCCAAGGCCTCACCCCAGCATCCCTTAGAATGCCCATAGAGATAGAGCTAAAGCCCCTCGGTAGAGTCAGAGACTACAAGGACCGAGACCACCTCCCCTGATACTCTATGACATAATAGTTCTACTAAAGTAATGGCGATACGACGATGCTAATGCACAAGACTTGAGTTAGAGATAGAGCTAAAGTGCTGAGACCCGCCAAAGGTTAACGTTTATTGACGTTCACATCACACCTACCCTGATACTCGCTCGCATCAAGTACAACAACCACACACATACAAGCACATGCCTATTCCTATCATCATCATCATCATCATCATCATGTTATAAACAATAAAGTAAATATGCATGAACAAATAATAGAAATATTGGATGGCATGCTGTATGCACATTACAAACATATTCGCATAGAACAAACATAGCATAGGACTCAAGAAATAGAAAATAGTTTATTATTAACCAATTTAGTTTGGGGTTAAGGTTCCTCACCTTAGCTTGCTACAAGATACTTTTCCAAGCTTTATAATCACCTTTATATTGTTATTGTATTGCTAGAAGACCTAACACAATTGATAGAATTTAATTAGAATTTATTCGGAATTAAAAACCACTCTGTTAACTGAGGGTTGATGCTAGGGTCGATGGGTCTATTGACCCTCCCCTCTTTCTGGACTTCCCGAATGCTGAGGGTCGATGGTCAGGAATACCTAGGTTCGGATGGCCTATCGACCCTGGGTGCGACCCTTGGTGCACTCTGGTCCAATTCCCACTTTTAATCCATTCTTCGTGTTTGGGGTCCTATGGCTTTCTTCAACCTTTCGTTCTACATTCATTCCATGGTCTGAAACCATGTATAATCCATCTAGAATAGTTTTCATACATCTTCCTATGGTTTTCCATGAAAACCTAACCATAGATTGATGGTTTGGGTTTCTCTGAGATCACTCTCTCAACATTAACTAACCTAAGGTTTGTAGAAACTTATGGAATTAGTATCCATACCTGAGAAGATTAATCTTTCTCTGCAACTCTTCTCTTTTGGCTTAATTTTCTTCCTTGTTTCTCTTCTTCTTCTTTTCCTTCTCTTCTCTTTCTCTCAATTCAATTAGGGTTGTGAAAGGAGTGAAAGTGGCTTAGGGACATCCTTTAAATAGACTAGGAACATCCTAAATAAGTCCCTTTGAGCTTAAGAAAGAATCCCATTCGAAAATATGGAAATTTCCTAATTTCTATTTTCTACGGTAACCGAGGGTCGATGGGAGGGTCGATGATCCCGTCGACCCTAGGGTCTTAAGCTGTTTGACCCTCCCTTCAAAACTGAGGGTCTGACTTTCTATTTTGGGAGGTCCGACCCTGCTTAGCTGGGTATGCGACCCTTCCCCTATTTTAAGTGTTTTTGGGTCAATTTGATACTTGGGATCTCGATCTCCTTCACGCCCTTGGTCCATTTGACTCAACCATGATGGGTAAACCTGGTTCAAGGTGGTAAGACCGGGTTAGATTTACACGGGTCTTACAACTCCCCCCAACTTATAAAAATTTCGTCCTCGAAATTGTACGTACCTTCTGAATCAAATAAGTGAGGGTATTGCTTTCGCATAGCATTCTCTTTTTCCCATGTAATTTCTTCCATGTCTCTACTTTTCCATAAGACCTTAACATAGTAGATATCTCTATTGCGTAGACGTTGAACTTTTCGACTAGTGATTTCTGTTGGTGTTATTTCGAATGTCAAATCGTCAGTCAATTTTGCCAAATCTACTGTCAACACGTGCGTCGAATCCTTGACATACTTCTTCAGTAGAGAAATGTGAAATACGTCATGTACACTTGACATAGATGGTGGTAGTGCTAACTGATAAGCTACTTTTCCACGCTTGGCTAGAATTTCATACGGCCCGACATATCTTGGACTTAGCTTCCCTTTCTGTCCGAACCTCTTCAATCCTCGCATAGGCGATACTTTCAAAAATACTTTATCACCTACGGCGAACTCCAGATCTCTTTGTTGAGTATCTGCATATTGCTTCTGATGGTTCTGAGCTGTTCTCAATCTTTCCTTGATGATTTTGACCACTCGACAAGTCTCTTCAACAAATTCCGGTCCAACAATACTACGTTCTCCAACTTCATTCCAAAACAAGGGAGTTCGACACTTCCTGCCATACAGTGCTTCATAAGGTGACATCTGTATAGTAGCCTGATAGCTGTTGTTATAAGCGAACTCGATCAGTGGTAATCTTTCGTCCCATGATCCCTTGAAATCAATTACACATGCTCGTAGCATATCTTCTAGAATCTGAATTGTACGCTCCGACTGTCCATCTGTCTATGGGTGGAATGCAGTACTGAACTTCAACGTTGTACCCATAGCCTTTTGCAATCCTTTCCAAAACTTGGAAGTAAATCGTGGATCTCTATCCGACACAATGCTTTCTAGAACACCATGTAATCGAACAATATTATCCACATACAGCTTCGCTAACCTTTCCAGTGTATACTGAGGTCGTATAGGTATGAAGTGAGCTATTTTAGTCAGACGGTTCACAATCACCCAAACTGTGTCAACTACTCAAGGAGTCAATGGTAGTCCCGTGACGAAGTTGATAGTGATGCAGTCCCATTTCCATGCTGGTTCCGATAGTGGCTGCAACAGTCCTGCGGGTCTTTGTCGTTCAGCCTTTATTTTCTAACAATTTAGGCATTGAGACACGAACTTAGCTACATCTGCTTTCATTCCCCTCCACCAATAAAGTTTCTTCAGATCATGATACATTTTTGTACTTCCCGGATGTATCAAATAGATGGTGGTATGGGCTTCTTTCATCAGTCGGTGTCTAATGTCCATACTTTCTGTTTTAGGTACACATATTCTTCCTTTATATTTTAGTACCTTCTCGTCATCCAAGGTGAACTCAGGGTTGGTCCTACCTTTCTCCATATCTTCTTGTATTGTTCTCAGATAAGGATCTGCTTTGATAGCTGTCTTCACTTCATCCACTATAACCGATAAAATCTCCAATGCTGCGAACATATTCGAAAGCCGATGAATAAAGCCTTGGTTGGCTGATTCATCCGTTGTATCTATCACATACTGCTCGTTGCCGTGATTGAATACCATTCTGGTGGTACACATTGCTACAGTCGTGCTAACTTCTCCTTGAGATTTTATCATTGCTTTTCTGCTTAATGCATCCGCTATTACGTTCGCTTTTCCTGGATGATACTAGATATCACAATCATAGTCTTTCAATAGTTCCAGCCATCTTCTTTGTCTCATATTCAACTCCTTCTGATTAAATAAATAAGTAAGACTTTTATGGTCCGACTTAATCTGAAATTTCTCTCCGTATAGGTAATGTCTCCATATCTTGACAGCATGTACTACTGCCGCTAGCTCCAGATCATGAGTAGGATAATTTTTCTCATGTACCTTTAACTGTCTTGAAGCATAAGCAATTACTTGCTCTCCTTGCATTAGCACACATCCTAGTCCCAGTCCCGATGCATCAGTGTATAAAGTAAACGTCTATCCTGGAACGGGGATGGTCAAAATCGAGGCCGATATCAATCTGGTCTTCAATGTTTGGAAACTCTTCTCACATTTATCAGTCGACACAAACTTTTCACCTTTCTTAGTCAAACTGGTGAGAGGTACGGCAATCCGAGAATAGTCTTCTACAAATCTCCAATAATAACAAGCTAGACCCAGAAAACTTTTGATTTCCAAAACGCTCTTTGGTACTTCCCACTTTACAATAGCCTCGATCTTGCTGGAGTCCACTTTGATTCCTTCAACGGATACTACATGGCCTAGGAATGCGACTTCACTTAACCAAAACTCGCACTTTGAAAATTTGGCATATAGCTTCTCTTTCCTTAAACGTTGTAGGGCTGCGTTTAGGTTCTTGATATGGGTTTCCTTGTCCTTGGAGTATACCAATATATCATCAATGAATACTATAACCGATGTATCAAACATATCGTGGAAAACTAGGCTCATAAGTTCCATGAACGTTGCTGGTACATTAGTTAATCCGAAAGACATAACCAAAAATTCATAATGTCCATATATGGTCCTGAATGCTGTCTTTGGAATATCACCTTCTTTAATCTTCAGCTGATGATAGCCTGATTGAAGATCAATCTTAGAAAATACTCTTGCTCCTTGTAACTGATCGAACAAGTCATCGATCCGAGGTAGTGGATATCGATTCGAGATTTGTCAGTTTGTTCAACTCCCGATAGTCGATACATAATCGAACACTACCATCCTTCTTCTTCACGAACAACATCGGTGCCCCCCATGGAGATATATTGGGTCGAATATAACCCTTGTCCAGTAATTCTTGTAATTGCACCTTCAGTTCCTTCAGTTTCGTAGGAGCCATTCTATAAGGTGCTTTTGATATGGGTGCGGCTCCAGGTATCAGATCTATTACAAACTCCGTGGTCCGGTCGGGTGGTAACCCAGGTAGTTCCTCCAGAAATACGTCAGGATACTCCCTCACGACATCAATGTCTTCCATTCATGGTGCTTCCTTGGCTAGGTCAACCACTGATACTAGATACCCGATTGCTCCTTTGTCAAGGCACTTCTTAGCCTTTAATGCTAAAAGTATGAGCTTGTGCCTCCGGGGAAGTTTGGTTCTCGAGAAACTGAATTCTGCTCCTTCTTTGTCTTTGAACGTTAGCTTCTTTTCGGCGCAATAACAGATTTGCAGAATGCCGAGCTAACCAGTCCATTCCCAAGATGACATCAAAGTCTGCCATCTCAAGTTGTATCAAGGTTGCATCTAAAGTCTTCTCTCCAATGAGAACTGGAAATGGTCCATAACCTTTCTCTAGTTCCACTTCTAACCCCATCGGTGACCGTACAAATAATTTGTAGTCTAACATTTTGATGGGTAATTTGGTCTTCTTTCCAAATGACACAGATATAAATGAATGAGTAGCTCCGGAATCGAAGAGTACTCTGACGGGTACGCCATTTATAGGTACAATACCTGTGATTTATCTTTACTTAGTCTACATGCTCATTTAATGTAATTACAACTTTAAAAGTTTCAGTCGTACCTGTGACCACATTGGGTGATGTGGCCGCATCCTCAGACGTGACAGCATATACACGCCCCTGATGGAATTGCTTCCTGGGATTTGGGCACTCCCTTGCCATATGCCCGGGTTGGTTGTAGTTAAAACACTTCGGGGCTTTAGAATTTGGCTTTGGCTGAGGTTGAGCTGCTGGAGTAATCTTGGTTGCAGCATTAAAATTCTGAGGATGGAAAGGCTTATACGTCCTGTTATTGCCTCCGTTGTAGGAGTTTTTAGCTGGTCTCTTGATGCCTCTGTTCTGTGTAAGGTAACTCTCCTTCTGGCTCAATTCAATCACTCGAGCAATCTAGACAGCTTCGTTGTAAATTCTCTTCTCTAAACCCAGAACATTTTCTCTGATGCTTCCTCTAAGTCCCACGACGAACCTACGGGTTTTGGTATCTTCTTCTTGCATGCTAGCCGGTGCAAAGAAAAACAGCTCTTCGTAGCGCTGTTGATATGAATCTACAGTCAGCTGTCCCTGGTACAAGCTTAGGAACTCCTTCTCCATTGAATCTCTGAAGCTTCGTGGAAAATATTTCTCAAAGAATGCTTCTTTATATATAGCCCATGTCAGTAGGGGGTGCTTGGTCAGTAAATATGTCTTCGTGGATTTCCACCAATGGTGTGCGTCGCCCTTGAGCATGAAGGTGGCACATAGTACTTTCTCTTCTTCTGTAATAGTCATCATGAGGAAGTTTCTCTCCATCTCGTCTATCCAGTGTGCTGGCCACAATGGGTCAGACGGCTTGCCATTGAATTCTCTGGGTTTCATCTTCAAAAATCGCTCCACTAGTCGGGAGTGGTCCAGCTTATTTTGGGGGTTTGCCCCAAACATATAAGGTGGATACTGGTGATTCCCTTGAGTTACTTCTGGAGCCTGCACTGGAATCTATGCAGTCGGTTGTTGAGGGGTCTGATGAGCTGGGTGGTTACCCACCGGGGCTGCACTGGCTTGTCCAGTGTGCATGGGTGCGGCCTGAGTAGCTTGAAACATAATTCCCATGGCGACCTGCATTTGAGCCTGTGCGTGTTGCATCTGCTGCAGCTGCTGTGCCAGGTTCAACACCACTGTTGCTAGCTCTGGTGGTGGAGGTGGCAAATTTATAGGGTTTGCCGGTTCCGGATTCCCCGGTGCGTAGTTATTCTCTTGACTAGTCTCCTCCACTGGTGGTGGTGGTGGGACTGCGTTTCGGGTCTGTCGGGTCACCCTACGACCAGACATAATTCTTTTTTGTGATTGGTGGTGCCTGAAAATCATCAAAATAGGTGAGAAGTCATTTATATTTCATGTAGGCACGCTAACCAATAATCAATCCAATTCTAGCTCATTTTATAAACAAAATGCTATCTTTTCTATGCAGGGTCGACGGTGAGGTTCGCTGGTATGTCCGACCCTTAGTTTCCGACCCTGGAAATGACCTGTTCTTCCCAAGAGCTGAGGGTCGAGTCGAGGGTTGATGGATATCCGACCCTCGGTATCCGACCCTTAGTTTCCTGACAGATTACCGAGAGCTGAGGGTCGATGCGAGGGTCGATGGGTGTCCGACCCTTAGTTCCGACCCTTAGTTTTCTATCAGGTTCCCGAGAGCCGAGGGTCGATGGGAGGGTCGATTCGAGGGTCGATGGATCCAGTCGAATTGTCCGACCCTCGGACCAAAAATCAGATTTTTAAGTTCCGATTCTGGGTCATTTCTCACTATTCCTCCTCCGTTTCGACTCGTCTCTCCTCTCTGAGTTGCTACAGTGCTACTCTACCGTTTTCGATCGATTTGACTCCGGGTTTCGACGTCTACGTCATCCGTATAGGTATGTTCTCTCATTTTTACCTGTTTTTAGGTTTTCTTTTCTAGGTTTTTGTCCATTTAACTTGTTTTTTTCAAATTAAACTTTTTTCAACCGTAAAAATTCGATTTTTATTGGGGGCTTTTGTTATTGGTGTCTTGAGGAACGAAAGCCCCCAAAAATTTTTGAGTTTCATCGGTTGGTTATCGAGAAACTTGAAATTTTCTCTTTTTGCCCTAATTTGTCGAAAATTTTGATTTTTCTTGAATTTCTTCAAATTGAGCTTTGTCAGTTAAAATTTCCTACTGTATGTGGGTTGTAGGATGTATTTTAACCTACGTAAGTTCTCATGCCCACTTGTATGGTGAGAATTGGGGCTTTATGGTCAACTTACGTCGTTATTAAAATCATGTTTCGGATTTTTATCCTATTAACTCCTTGTTTTCCTTCTCTTTCTTATTTTGCAGATACAATAGCTCGTACTAAGGTACCCCGAGTTCGTGATCCCCTTCGCTTCCGTTCCAATGAGGCCGAGGCACGGTATGCTAACTATGCCCGTAAGAAGGTTGAGGGTGGTCGTATGGTGAACTTGGCTGAGTTAGCCGTGTTCAACATAGAGGGAGCCTTTGGTGACATGGGGTGGCTTCCTATCATTACATACGATGTGTGCACCTGCCCGGATTTGGTGCGTCAGTTCTATTGTAATCTCCAGGTGGTGGGGAATTACAATGACGTTGAGCATGGTCAGGAGTTGCGCATCACCAGCTACATCAAAGGGGTAGATATCTCCTTCGACTATCGTCAGCTGGCCGACTTATTGGGCATTCCTTATGATGGCCCCATGGTATACTGTGCGCCTGGAGAGCCACAGTTTGTTGAGATGGAGATGAGGGCAGAGATTGATAATCAATTGCTTCGTCCTGATCATTGGCAGATGAGAGCTTGTTATCTGCGTCCAGCTCCACGGGTCTTCTGTAAGATTATCCAGCATAATCTGATTCCACAGAGTGGGCACTATGAGAGGGTTTCTCAGCTGACCCAGTTTTTGATCTATAGCATCTGCACTCGTCAGCCTGTCTGTCTTCCCTACATCATCATGCGGACTATGATTAGTGCTACATTGGCCGGGCATAGGGGTAATCTACCCTATGGGCGCATGATTACAGTCCTTCTGACCCGTCTGGGGGTTGACCTGTTAGATGAGAAGATCCAGGAGAAGACCTTCTCGTCGCCTCTAGATTGGGAGGCTATCTACAAGATGGGGCTACGAGATGCTGAGGTTAGTGATGAGGAGATGAACGCGATGGTGCACCCTCACACTCGGGTCAAGATGGCTGATGCTGAGGCTGCTGCGGCTGCTGCTAGAGCTCGGGTGGATCTGCTCGACGATGACGATCATATGTATATGGACGTCGACTCGATACCACTGCCTTCACCTATACATGTGGCTGGAGTTGGTACTTCTTCTGCGGCGGACCCTGTACCTGAGGCTGGTCCTTCGCATGCGGCTGGTCCTTCACTTCCACCTTCATCCATGATGGAGATGTTGCAGGAGATCATGGATGCTCAGTGCAGATCTGATCTGAGGATGGATGAGCTGTTGGTTGCTCAGCATGCATCAAACGCGCGGATGGGAGATCTCCTAGAGGTGCAGCGCGCGACTGATCAGAGGATAGCCGGTCTCACAGCTAGTCTACAGACGACCCAGACTTAGATAGTCTGGTTGACTAGAGTCTATGCTGAGGACTATGACAGAGACCGTGAGGCACCGCCTCCTCTTACGCCTCCTGCTTCCTAATTGTACCTTTATTTCTTGTACTTCAGAGTAACTGTCCGGTTTGTGGACTGTACTCTGCTTTCATTTATGTATATATTTTGTTTCGATCTCATTGTTATGTAAACTTGTTTCCCTTTTTAATAGATGCACTATTCTCTTTTAAATTTTGTCTCAGACATCACTGGTGCTTACAATGTGTTAATATTACTGTTTTACTTTTATCCTATCCCAGTTCACAATTGTCTCGAATGTATGTTAGTTCGGCGGGCAAGGCCTGAGATGCTCTGATACCAAGTTGTCACACCCCAATTCTGGTCTATTCAGAATGATGTGATGAACCGCTAAATAACCAACGGTTCAACCAGGATCTCAAATAGGCTATCCCCGCGTTAGCCAAACTTACATACATCCGTAATCATAATCAGAGTAAATACACAATAGCGGAAGTTTTATAATAACATGAACTGAGAATCTATGTGATATTAAAATTTAAATAACAATTTATTCTGTATCAACCCAAACATAAATAAATATCAATACAAGTCTTAAATAAATCCAAATAAAGAAACTTATAAAAATATCTAATCAAATACACACGAGTTGCACTCGCAAGAGGAGTCGAGTGTATCATCTTCAGCTCCAGCTTTCATAGCTGCCACGTTCCCGTACGCAGACGCACCCATGTAGTCTTCAACCGTATAGCTTGCATCATCAACTAAAAATATTCGACGTCGAGGGGTGAGCACACATCACGGCTCAATGAGTAGCCAAAACAATGCAACAATACATATGCATGCAAAAAGTCAATTTATATCTTTGGTCTGGTATATAAGTTTGCATTATGCAATAGAAAGGTTTAGGTAGCCAAAGGTCGCGTTTATTGACTCCGCCTCTATACACGAGTATGTGACGTTACCCGAAGATCACGTTTATCGTCAACTCACATGCACCCATTCATGAACATTATATAACAAAGGTTACGTTTATTACTATACTCTAGCAGAACTATTATGTCATAGAGTATCAGGGGAGGTGGTCTCGGTCCTTGTAGTCTCTGACTCTACCGGGGGGCCTTAGCTCTATCTCTATGGGTGTTCTGAGGGATGCTTGGGTGAGGCATTGGATACACTGTTTGGCATTAGGATTGGTTAGTTGCGAGCCCAGTTTGCAGCCCTCGCTAACAGGGGCTTACGTGTTGGTATAGCACTATAATGGTGATACGATGATGCTAATGCACAAGACTTGAGTTAGAGATAGAGCTAAAGTGCTGAGACCCGCCAAAGGTTAACGTTTATTGACGTTCTCATCACACCTCCCCTGATACTCGCTCGCATCAAGTACATCAACCACACACATACATGCACATGCATATTCCTATCATCATCATCATCATCATGTTATAAACAATAAAGTAAATATGCATGAACAAATAACAAAAATATTGGATGGCATGCTGTATGCACATTACAAACATATTCGCATAGAATCAAACATACATAGGACTCAAGAAATAGAAAACAATTTATTATTAACCAGTTTAGTTTGGGGTTAAGGTTCCTCACCTTAGATTGTTACAAGATACTTTTGCAAGCTTTATAATTACCTTTATATTGTTATTGTATTGCTAGAAGACCTAACACAGTCGATAGAATTTAATTAGAATTTATTCAGAATTAAAAACCACTCTGTTAACTGAGGGTCGATGGTAGGGTCGATGCTCGGGTCGATGGGTCTATCGACCCTCCCCTCTTTCTGAACTTCCCGAATGCTGAGGGTCGATGGTCAGGAATACCTAGGGTCGGATGGCCTATCGACCCTGGGTGCGACCCTTGGTGCACTCTGGTCCAATTCCCACTTTTAATCCATTCTTCGTGTTTGGGGTCCTATGGCTTTCTTCTACCTTTCGTTCTACATTCATTCCATGGTCTGAAACCATGTAGAATCCATCTAGAATAGTTTTCATACATCTTCCTATGGTTTTCCAAGAAAACCTAACCATAGATTGATGGTTTGGGTTTCTCCGAGATCACTATCTCAACATTAACTAACCTAAGGTCTGTAGAAACTTATGGAATTAGTATCCATACCTGAGAAGATTAATCTTTCTCTGCAACTCTTATCTTTTGGCTTAATTTTCTTCCTTGTTTCTCTTCTTCTTCTTTTCCTTCTCTTCTCTTTCTCTCAATTCAATTAGGGTTGTGAAAGGAGTGAAAGTGGCTTAGGGACATCCTTTAAATAGACTAGGAACATCCTAAATAAGTCCCTCTGAGCTTAGGAAAGAATCCCATTCAAAAATATGGAAATTTCCTAATTTCTATTTTCTACGGTAACCGAGGGTCGATGGGAGGGTCGATGATCCCGTCGACCCTAGGGCCTTAAGCTGTCCGACCCTCCCTTCAAAACTGAGGGTCTGACTTTCTATTTTGGGAGGTCCGACCCTGCTTAGCTGGGTATGGGACCCTTCCCCTATTTTAAGTGTTTTTGGGTCGATTTGATACCTGGGATCTCGATCTCCTTCACGCCCTTGGTCC
Source organism: Protea cynaroides (assembly GCA_028583415.1). NCBI lineage: Eukaryota > Viridiplantae > Streptophyta > Magnoliopsida > Proteales > Proteaceae > Protea > Protea cynaroides. The sequence continues at coordinate 40,260,101 of CM053265.1, forward strand.
ATTTGACTCAACCATGATGGGTAAACCTGGTTTAAGGTGGTAAGATCGGGTTAGATTTACACGGGTCTTACATGTCTGGCTGGTATAGGTGTAGTATGTACAGCTAGAAAAGCCATTCCCATAGCAGCTTGCATATTGGCTTGTACTTGCTGTATTTGCTGCAGCTGTTGTGCTAGGTTCATTACTGCTGTAGCCAAATCTATAGGTGGGGCTAGCAAGTTTGCAGGATTAGTCTGGCCATTAGCTTCTGGTGGTGGCACATTCTGATTCAATTGTCCTTCAGGATTTTCATCGCTATCTTCCTCTACAGGTGATGGTAGTGGAATTGGGTTACGTCCTCGTCTGGTTACTCTTCGCCCAGCCATTTCTTGTTTTGGTGGTGGTAGTGTCTGAAAAATCATAGAACATGTGAGGAAATCATAATATACATCATTCCCATGTCAAAATCCAGTTAATCAATGTAAAATTCAAATTTTGCATGTCATTCAGTCAAAATACTATATTTTCCATCGTGTGGTCGATGGTGGGGTCGTAATATGTTCGACCATAGGGTATGCGACCTCACAAAACCCTATCAGCTTACTGAGAGCCTGTGGTTGATCATGTGGTTGCAATAAGTTCGACCACAGGGTCCGACCCCATGAAGTCTGTCAATTCACGGAGAGCCTGTGGTCGATCGTGGGGTCGGTCGTGTGCTCGAATATTTGGTCGAATTCTGCGATCACACGACCCCAAATCAGGTTTTTAAACCTGATTTTTGGAGTCATTTCCCAGTTTCTCTTTTGATTTCAACTCAACTCACTTCCACTGAGTTGCTACAGTGTCGACCACTCGTGTTTGGAGATTGTTTCTTCCATTCACAACCTCCGCTCCAATCCTTCAGGTTTGTTCTCTACTGGTCCTCACTTTTAAGCTTTCAAAACTAGGTTTTTCTCCATTTATAGCGTTTTTCTCAAATTAAAATTTTTCTAACGGTAAAAATTTGATTTTTATTTTGGGATTTTACTATTGGCCACCCAATGGATGAAAGCCCTCAAGAAATTTTGAGTTTCATCGGTTAGTTTTTGAGAAACTTGAAATTTTTCATTTTTGACCTAATTTTTGGGATTTCAAAATTTCATCAAATTTGATCTTCCTAGTTTAAATTTCCAACTGTATGAGCCTTGCAGGATGGTTTGGAATATATATAAGTCCTCCTACCCAACTGTTTGGGTGAAAAGTGAGGCTTTTGGCCAAATCATGTCGTTATAATGCCAAAATTTTGAGTTTTTCTCTATAACTAATATCTTGCTATTTGTCTATGTCTTTGCAAATAGCATGGCTCGCACCAAGGTTCCCAGAGTTCATGATCCTATTCGCTTCCGATCTAATGAAGTAAGGGCTCAATATGCTCGAGCGTTAAAAGGTAGAAGGGGGACGTTGTGTAAACCTGGCTAACTTAGCCTTGTTTAATGTGGAGGGTGCCTTTGGTGATATGGGTTGGCTCCCTATGATATTATATGAGGGTTGCACCTATCCTGCTCTGGTGAAGCATTTTTATTGCAATCTTCAGGTAGTGGGTGATCCAAATGATACAGGCAGGGGTAGGAAGCTCAGGATCACCAGTTATGTTAAAGGGGTGGAGATCTCCTTGGCTGATCTCCTAGGTATATCAAACGATGGCCCCTTAGTATATTGTGCACCTAAGGAACCCCAGTTCCTATCTTTGATGATGAGTGCAGAGATTGACCTCCAGCTTCTTAGGGATGATTGCTGGGAGATGAAGGCAATCAACCTACGGCTGGAACCTTGAGTGTACTGCAAGATTATTCAGCACAACCTGATTCCTCAGAGTGGGCACTATGAGAAGATTTTCCAGTTAACCTAGTATATCTTGTACTGTATCTGCACTAGGCAGCCCATCTGTCTTCCATATATTATCATCAGGACGATGATCCGTGTTGCGATGCCTGGTCAGATGGGAAACCTGCCCTATGGGCATCTGATCACTACCCAGTTCACTCGCCTGCATGTTGATTTAGTTGATGAGAGGATTCATGAGGATACCTTCTCGTCTGACCTTGACTGGGAGGCCATCTATAAGATGGGGAAGCGAGATGCATAGGTCAGTGACGAGGAGAGGAACGCTATGGTGCGTCCCCGTACTAGGGTAGAGATAGTAGATGCTAAGGCGATAGCAGCAACAGCAGCAGTAGAAGCAGCAACAGAGGTCCATGGGGGTGATGCTGAGGATGTTGATCATATGTTCATGGATATAGACGCCATACCTCCTCCATCACCACTGCATTCCACTGGAGCTGACCTTTCTCGGGTTCCTTTACACTCAGCTGGTCCATCGCACCCATCATCTGATGACGTGATGGGGCTGCTGCATGAGATTCGGGAGGCCCAACGTGTGACTGATCAGAAGGTGGCTGATCTAGCAACTAGTCTCTAGGTGACCCGGACTCAGGTAGCCTGGCTTACGAGGGTGTATGCTGAGGATTATGATCGAGATAGTGAGGCACCTCCTCCTACAGCACCTCCAGCTCCATGATGCATTCTTTTGATTTTCCTTGTACTACAGAGTAACTGTCCAAATTGTGGATCGTACTCTGATTTGGATATATATATATATTGTTTTTTTATTCAATGTGTACATGAAACTTGTTTCTCATCTTAATAGTATATTATTTTCTTTCTTAATTTTTGTCTCATACAACACATGTGCTTATGCTGTGTTCATATTAAAGCTTTTAAATTTTTATCCTAACTCAGTTCACAAACTTTTGTAGAAGTGTACAAGTTTAATAGACAGAGCCCGAGAGCTCTGATACCAGGTTGACAAACCCCAATTCTGAACCAACAAGAATGGTATGATGAACCGTTTATAATCCAACGGTTCAACCAGGATCTCGAATAGACCGTGTCCCTTTGCTTAAACTATATACATCCACAATCATAATCAGAGTAAATAAACAATAGCGGAAGTCTTTAATATTAATGAACTGAGTATCTAACAGTGATAACATAAATAAAGTATCCAATTATGTCCAAAAGACTAAGACATAAAATAAAAAATTAATTAATTATATCTTCTGAATATTCCAACAAATAATCTAATCAAAGATGCATGAGTTGCACTCACACGACAAATCATACAACTCCATCATAGCTTCTGCATCCATCGCCGCAACATGCCCCTTCATTGGAGCATTCATTAAATCTTCTACTATAGGACCTGCATCATCAACTAAAATATTCGACGTCGAAAGGGTGAGCACACATCATGGCTCAGTGAGCAAACAAAACAATGCAACAAACGTATGCATGCATTCAATTCATATCTTTGGTCTGGTTCATAAATTTGCAATGTGCAATAGAAAGGATAGGTGGCTGCTGCACCTCTATACACGAGTGTGTGAAGCCGCCGAATGGATCAAATACCATTGTCGTCCCACATCCACCCATCATGGAATAGAGATAGAGCTAAAGTGCCTGGATCAACCGCATGACACTTTCCCAGATGCCCTACCCGTACCAACACATAAGCCCCTATTGGCGAGGGCTTACAAACTGGGCTCGCAACTAACCAATCCTAATGTCAAATAGTGTATCCAAGGCCTCACCCCAGCATCCCTCAATACGTCCATAGAGATAGAGCTAAGGCCCCCAGGTAGATTCAGAGACTATATGGTCTGAGACCACCTCCCCTGATGCCCTACAACATAATAGTTCTGCTAAGGTAATGGCGATACGACGATGTCAGTGGACAAGACTTGAGTAGAGATAGAGATAGTGTCACACCCCAATTCTGATCCAACCAGAACGGTGTGAGTGAACCGTTATTGAACCAACGGTTCACACCAGGATCTCGAATAGGCCGTGTCCACCCATACAAACCATTACACATAACCACAATCAGATTATAAATATACAACGGAAGACTTTAAATAGAATGAAGTGAGTATCTATTGATAATTTAAATAAATATTCCATTATCCAAATTTAAACACATAAAATAAATATATTTTACATCCCTTTAATATCAAACGAAAATAACTGAAACAACTAAATAAAATCCATCACAAGTACACACAGAAAGGGCACTCGCATGAAGCATCATGCTCGTCCTCCCCTGCTTGTACATCCAGAGCAACCACACCTCCATACGCCGGAGCGTTCACATAGTCGTCCATAGTATAACCTGCATCAACATCTAAAAACAATGTGTACACAAAGGGTGAGCTACCAACATAGCTCAGTAAGACAATCAGACAGTTTCACAATATTATGCATGAGTAACAATCAATTTTATGCTGTGGTCTGGTTTTAAGTTTCCAAATGTGCTATAAAAAGGTTTGGTGGCCCCCGCACCTATATACAAGAGTGTGTGGCACCTCATGGATCACACCCCCATCGGCCCACATGCACCCATCATGGAATAGAGATAGAGCTAAGATACCCACGTACCTCCCCTGATACTCTACCCATACCAGTACCTAAGCCCCTACTGGCCAGGGCTCGCAAACTCGGCTCGCAACTAACCAATCCTATATGTCATCAATGTATGATCTATCCCAGCACAGCCGTCTACGGCATAGAGATAGAGCTAAGGCATTCTCACACCTCCCCTGATGCCCTATCCACAACTAACTCACTAGGATAAAAACATAACGCAGGTAGACCCTATCCCAACATAACTCCCTACAGCATAGAGATAGAGCTAAAGCATCGTGGACAAGACATCGTCGACTCGGAATCCAAAGTACCACATAACAATGGCCGGGACAACATCAATATCGGAGACCACCGTACCACGACCTTCCCCTGATACCCCACCCGTACCAAGCATGTTAAGATATATATTCCACAAAAGATGCTAATGTGAAGAGCGATCCCAGGCCCATGCCCCACTCCACACACTAATGAAAACAATCACATCCTATCAATGCATTAACAGTAATAATAGCTGAAAGTAAAGGATGGCATGTGAATATGCACAAACATCACATCATAGATATTTAATGATTAACAACGATTTACTGTCCATTAATTATTAGGTTTAGGTCAGATTCCCTTACCTGACGCTCGTTTGATAGCTTGCTCCACGTCACAAGATCCAAACGGAAAGTCACAAAGTCCTACAACATTATTAGGGTTTCATTAAAAATAACATTCTTAGAGTCTCACGTTGATCGGAAACCAACAGGGTTACAAAATACCCTCACAGAGCTGACCGGTGGCATATACCGGTCGTAGCTCTGTGGGAAAGACTGGCGACCGGTATGGTTAGCCGGTCCCCATAGATAACCTCCCGAGAGGTAGCGGTCGCAACATACCGGTCGCACTATGTGCAACCGGTATAGTCGACCGGTATGTCTCCGAAAGATCATACATGGGTTTTTCGACTTCCGACGATCACCCTCCATGGATTTTCAGGGTTTCTCCTATCCATTCTAAGTCTAGGCTTTGAGTTAGAGTTATCCCCAACTCATTCAAGTTTCGTTTCAATGAATATCATCTCGAAACTCGAATCTAGGGTTTGATGGCAACTTAGGGTTTATTGGCCAATTTAGGGTTTTAGATCAATACCTACTTTGCATGGTATTGATCCACCCACACAACTAACATAGGATAAGAAGATGGATTCAAGCACTTCCGTTGACTGGCGTAATGAGAGCGTCGTCGAACGGTAATGGCGGCACCTCCTTCTTCTTCCTAGCCCCTTCTCCTTTCCAACCTCTTTCTCTTCTCTAGGGTTTGCGAGAGACAATGGAAAGGATTTGAGGAGGTTTAAGGGTGTATCTATAAGCTAGAAATAGGGTTTAGTAACCCTACTAGGATTAGGAAACTTCTAGGATTCGAAATCAGGAAAGCGGGACCCGCAGAGACCAATTTCCAAATTCCCGCACATAGCTGCGCAGGCCATACCGGTCGACCGGTACCAAGACCGGTACCATCGACCGGTATACCTAAAATCAGGTATAATTGGTCGACTTCGGTCCGATTTTGTACCTGTTTGTTATCCGCTTGCCCCGTCTGGCCCGGTGATGATCGGAAGACCTGTAATGACACAAAACCAAGGTTTAGACCGGCTTTTAAGAGTGCGGGTCTTACAACTCCACCACCCTTCAAAGAAATTTCATCCCGAAATTTGCATGTAGGTTCTACAACTCCCCCACCCTTAAAAGAAATTTTGGCCTTGAAATTTGAACGTACCTTGATCGTCAAAAAGGTTAGGGTACCCCTTCCTCATCGCGCTCTCTTCTTCCCAAGTAATTTCCTCCACATTTTGGCTTCTCCAATGCACCTTCACATAGTGGATATCCTTGGTTAGAAGTTGCTGAACTTTTCGGCTTGAGAGCATTACAGGCACCACTTTGAAAGTTAAGTCTTCAGTCAAGTCTAGAGGATCAGCGATCAAGATATGCGATGGATCTATGACATACTTCTTCAGTAATGATACATGGAACACATTATGAACGCTAGACATAGATGGTGGTAGAGCCAATTGATATGCTACATTACCACGTCGATTCAATATCTCATACGGTCCCACATACCTGGGGCATAGCTTCCCCTTTTTACCAAACCGTTTCAGACCTCGCACCGGTGATACCTTCAAGAATACTTTGTCACCCACTGCAAACTCCAGATCTCGACGTCGGTTATCCGCATATTGCTTCTGTCGAATTTGAGCTGTCTTTACTCTCTCTTGGATTTGATCAATCACTCGGCAAGTTTCTTCAACAAACTCCGGTCCTATAATTCTTATTTCCCCCACTTCGTTCCATAACAGAGGTGTACGACACTTCTTTCCATAGAGAGCTTCATATGGGGCCATCTGAATTGTAGCCTGATAGTTGTTGTTGTAAGCAAACTTGATAAGTGATAGCTTTTCATCCCAAGCTCCTTTGAAATCCAATGCACAAGCTCGGAGCATATCTTCCAAAATTTGAATAGTTCGCTCTGACTGTCCGTCCGTCTGAGGGTGAAAAGCTGTACTGAACTTCAACTTGGTTCCCATAGCTTTCTGTAATCCTTCCCAGAACTTCGATGTAAAACGGGGGTCTCGGTCAGATACTATACTCTCTAGAACGCCATGAAGTCTGACTATAATATCAACATATAACTTGGCCAGTTTCTCCATGGTATACTGAGGTCTGACCGTAATAAATCGAGCTGTCTTGGTGAGTCGATCCACTATAACCCAGACCGCATCCACTGACCTTGGTGTCAAAGGTAGGCCAGTGACGAAATCCATGGTGATACAATCCCACTTCCACGCAGGTTTTGGTAATGGCTGTAGCTTGCGGGTCTTTGCCTTTCCGCTTTAACTTGTTGACAATTCAGACACTGGAACACAAAACGAGCTATATCTGCTTTCATACCCCTCCACCAATATAGTCTCCTCAAGTCATGGTACATTTTGGTACTTCCTGGATGTACCGAATATGGAGTGTAATGAGCTTCAGTAATAACTCGGTCTCTGATATCGCAGTCTTCGCTCTCAGGTATACATAACCGTCCACGATACTTGAGTACCTTGTCTGAATCCAAGGTAAAGTCCGGATTGCACGTACCCTTCTCTTAGTCTTCCTGCACTGTCTTGAGATATGGATCCTGTAGGATTGCTACCTTGACTTCATCAATTAGATCTGGTGAGATCATCAATGCGGCGAACATCATAGTGAACTTATGAATCAAGCCTTGCTCAACTGGATCTTCTACAGTTTCGATAATATGTTCTTCATCAATTTCTATTGAACTCGAGGCTGCAGCACACAGTGCAACATTTGTACTTGGTCCTGCCTCAGGTTTCGATGCCCACTTTCTGCTTAAGGCGTCAGCCACCACATTTGCTTTACCTGGATGGTACTGGATGTCGCAATCATAATCTTTTAACAATTCCAGCCATCTCCTCTATCTCATATTCAGATCCTTCTGAGTGAAGAGATAAGTTAAGCTCTTGTGATCTGACTTGATCTGAAACTTCTCACCGTACAAGTAGTGTCTCCAAGTTTTGATCGTGTGAATAACCGCTGCCAGCTCCAAGTCATGCGTAGGATAGTTCTTTTCATGCTCTTTTAACTGTCTTGATGCGTAAGCAATCACCTGTTCTCCTTGCATCAATACACACCCAATTCCCAACCCTGAAGCATCCGTATATAAAGTAAACGGTACACTTGGTTCTGGGATGGTCAAGATAGGTGCAGAGACTAGTCTTGACTTCAAAGTCTGAAAGCACTTCTCGCACTCCTCTGTCCATATGAATTTCTCTCCCTTCTTGGTCAATCTAGTGAGTGGAACAGCGATCCTGGAGTAATCTTCCACGAATCTTCTATAATAACCAGCTAACCCAAGGAAACTACAAATCTCCACAACAGATTTTGGTGCTTCCCATCCTACTATAGCAGCTATCTTACTTAGATCAACCTTGATACCGGCTTCAGATACAACATGGCCCAAGAAAGCCACTTCCTTCAGCCAAAACTCACACTTTTTGAACTTTGCATAAAGCTTCACATCTCTCAGCCGTTGTAGGGCTGCCCTCAAATGCGTTGTATAAGTTTCCATGTCCTTAGAGTAAATCAATATGTCATCGATGAATATGATGACCGAAGTGTCCAACATATCATGAAACACTCGGTTCATCAGTTCCATAAACGACGCTGGAGCATTGGTCAACCCGAAAGACATAACTAGAAACTCATAATGCCCATACCTCGTCCTGAAAGCAGTCTTCGGAATATCTCCGGCCTTGATCTTCAATTGGTGATACCCCGATCGGAGATCGGTCTTCGAGAAAACCTTTGCACCCTGCAGCTGATCGAACAGATCATCGATCCTAGGCAAAGGATACCGATTCTTGATCGTCAACTTGTTCAGCTCACGGTAGTCAATACATAGCCGTACACTTCCATCCTTCTTCTTGACGAATAATACAGGTGCTCCCCAAGGCGATATACTAGGTCGTATGAAGCCCTTATCCAGCAATTCTTGTAATTGGGTCTTCAACTCCTTTAACTCGGTCGGGGCCATCCTGTATGGTGCTTTAGACACCGGCGCCGAACCTGGCATAAGGTCTATCACAAATTATGTAGCCCCTGTCGGTGGTAAACCCGGAAGCTCCTCTGGAAACACATATGGGAACTCCCGAACCACATCTATATCTTCCATCTTGAATGACTCTGCCGTGAGATCGACTACAGATACGAGATAACCCACTCCCCCTTTCTCCAAGCATCTCTTAGTTTTTAGGGCGGAGAGGATCATCTTCCGCTTCCTAGATAGCTTAATCCCAGCGAAACTATATTCCCTTCCCTTTTTGTCAGTAAGCATAAGCTTCCTTTCATCACATAAAAGGACGGCCGAATGATGGCCTAGCCAATCCATCCCCAAAATGACATCAAAATCTGCCATCTCAAGTATTACTAGGCTTGCTTCTAAGTCTCGGCCCTCAATACATACAGTACATGGTCCATAATATTCAGTCAAAAGCCACTTCGACTCCTAGTGGAGAGTGAACTATCAAGCTTGGGTTCAAATGCTTGATTGGTAACTCCATTCGCTTCCCAAAAGAAATAGAAACAAAGGAGTGCGTGGCCCCAGAGTCAAATAATACTGGCGGGTAAACCAGCTACATTTACAATTCCCGGAATATATTGCCCCTTAGTTCTACATGCTCATGCAACTGAAAGAATAAACCAAATAGTAAGGGATAGAGTCGTACCAGTTACCACATCAGGTGATGCGGCTGCCTCCTCAGTGGTGACCGCATACACTTTTCCTTGCTGGGGAGCTTGCTTCTTAGGTAGAGTGCAGTTCCTTGCGACATGTCCCAGCTGCTGACAGTTATAACATTTGATATTTGGGTTGTGTCCAGCGAACTATGGCACAGGTGGTGCCGGGTTGTTTCTCGCAAGTGTTGTAGCGGTCTGTGCCCTGTATGGGCGGAATGGTCTGGTATTACCGCCACCCGAGCTCTCACCAGCGGATCTCTTCACTCCCCTGTTCTGAGCGAAGAAGCTGTCCCTCTGACTGGACTCTATCACCCTCGCAACCCGCACAGCCTCGTTGTAGGTCTTCTTGTCCAGACCCAAAAGGTGCTCTCTCGATGCTTCCACGTAGTCCCATGGTGAACCCACGTGTCTTGGTCTCCTCCTCTTGCATACCGGCCGGTGCGAAGAAAAATAGCTCTTTGTACCTCGCTGATAAGCATCTACGGTTGACTGAGACTGCTGCAGATTGAGAAACTCTCTCTCCATTTGATCTTTGAAACTCTTTGGGAAATATTTGTCGAAGAAAGCCGCTTTAAACACTTCCCAATCAACTAGTGTATACTTATTCTCTAGATATGCCCGAGTAGAATTCCACCAAGCATTGGCGTCTTCTTTCAACATATGAGTGGCAAACAGAACCTTTTCCTCCACAGTACAAGTCATCAATCGGAAGTTCTTTTCCATCTCAGCTCGCCCGTGAACGATGAAGGTTTCAACTTCAAGAATCTGTCCACTGACCTGCTCAGATCATACTATCCATGTGTGTCTGCTCCGTACCATGGTGGTGGATATGGATAAGCCCCCGGGTACGCATAAGGCGACGGAAACCGATGCGGTGGTGGTACGTTCTATGCTTGGCCCCTTGGCCTTGGGCTACTCTGCATCGGTTGGGTAGTATTAATTCCTCCTGACTCGGGCATATTTCCAGCGGGAACAGAACCTGTTGGCCTGAGCATCTTCAGTACCTCGCTCAGAAATTCCTTTTGTTGAGCTTGCATCTGATAGACCAAGTTTGTAACAATGGTCTCAGAATTCCTGTGAGGTGGGCCAGGTAAATTTGTCGGCACTTCTGGGACCTGTTCCTCCTCCACTTCAGGACTTGGTTCTCTAACCTGGTATTGTTCGACTTGCTCTTCTTCTAGGCGCATCCTGGCCTGATGACGCTTTCGCCCCCTTCGACCGTTTTCGCCTACCATCTTAGACTATTTTTATTTGGATCTGAGAAGAAGACATAACACGTGAGAACATCAATAATAGTAGTGTTAGTCTTTAATAATGCAAGGGGTAATAGTCGAGAAGTAACATTTCAATTTACACAATTTTTGAAATTTTAAATTAAATTTTTTTCTGGCTCTTTGGTGCGTACCGGTCGCAATATACCGGTCGCACCCCTATGGAATATGCTGCGACCGGTATAGTCGACCGGTCAGAATTAAAATTCTGGCCGAGACATAGCGGTCGCATGTCTGGGAGATACCGGTCGACACTCTGTATACAGTGTTGCGACCGGTATAGTCGACCGGTCAGAATAAATTTTCTGACCGAGACATAGCGGTCGCATACCTGGGGATGATACCAGTCGACCGGTATAGGCAAAACCGTCGACCGGTATGCCCAAAACTGGCTTTAAATCGTGAAAAGTGAGAAAATTTCTCACTTTTCTTCTTCTTTTCCCTCCGGTGGCGATTTTCCTCTGGGTTCTGAGTTGCTACAGTCCAACCGATGCCATTTGAAGCCGATTCCTTCCATTCCAAGCGTAGAACATCGTCTCCAGGTAGGTCTCTTCCCTCTCTCTCATGTTTTTACAAGTTTCCCATATCATCTATATGTAGAAATTTAGGTTTTTCTTTGTTCGAGATGTTTTAACCGTAGGAACTCTTTTCCTTCGGCTTGGAAAGGGTTTAGGGACCCCCAAGAGCAAAAGCCCTCAACTAATTTGGGGTTCCACCGAATGGTTTACATAAAAATCAAATTTTTTCATATTTTGACCTAGGTTTTCAAAAAAAATTCGAAATTTCTAATTTTTTCTTAAATTCTTGAAATTTCTCCTTTTAATTGCTTGTGATTGGTTTGTTGAAGAGTGTGGGGGTTATGTAAGTCCTCCTCCCCATGTTTTTGGGTGAGTTCGAGGCTTTCTCCCAAAATGCTATCGTTATGCTGCCAAAATTTTGAAAATTTCTAACTTTTATCTTATTTTCTTTTGTTTTGCAGTTTAAAATGGCTCCTAGACGCGCTCTCGGGAAACGCTCACATCCTCACCACCAGTTCCACAGCTAGATGAGCTATGGTTTTGCTCCTTGGAAGCTCAAGCTCGGTTTCCATGGTTTGATAATAAAAGTATTGAATCAGGGCGCCGGGTCAACATGGAACAACTGCACCGATTCAATGTGGAGACGGCTTTTGGCGCTCAAGGTTGGTTGCCGGTTATTTCATACACGGAGACCACACGCCCTAACTTGGTCAAGCACTTCTATGCGAACTTGGAACTCGAAGGGGATGTCGAAGATCTGAACCAGTGTAGGGATCTACGCATTACCAGCTACGTCTGAGGTGTACATATTTCATTTAACACCCACCAGTTGGCTGATCTTCTTGGGGTTCCCAATGATGGAGATTTGGTGTACTGCGCCCCCAAGGCGAAAGGTTATTTGACTGATGATTTGCGCCGAGAGATAGCGCATCAGATCTTAAACCCTGGAGCCCCTATGAAGGCGGCTAGCCTGAGGCCTATACCTCGGGTATATAGTCGCATTATTCAGCACAACATAGTACCACAGAGCGGCCACTACAGCGAGTTATCCTAGCTCACCCAGTACGTCACTTATTGCGTCTGCACAGGGGAGCGGATCTCACTTCCCTACCTCATCATCCGGACTATGCATCGCGCGGCCGTGGCCGATCGGGCCAGCAACCTTCCATATGGCCGTCTCGTCACTTTCCTTCTTCGCCGTCTGGGCGTGAGCTTCAGAGGAGAGGTAGCCGCTGAGGACACCATGACATCCGACATCGACTGGGATGCTATACAGAGGATGCAGATGGTCGATATGCCGGTTAGTGACGACGAGTTGGAAGCTCGCCCTCGTCCACTAGGGAGAGTAGCAGCAGCAGCCGCGGCCAATGCGGCCTATGCGGCAGAGATGGGTGATGACGATGTTGACGATATGGCTGGGGAAGCACCAGTGCCTGCCCCACAGCCTGCACCTGCTCTACCACCATCTGTCCCCACAGCTAGACCATCTCAGCCTCCTCCCGACTCGGTGATGGGTATGTTTATGGAGCTCAGGGACGCTCAGCGGGAGATGAGCCGTGACTTAGCACAGTTGACTCGCAGCCTCCGAGTCACACAGGATCAGGTGCACTGGCTCAGGGTCGCTTACGAGCGAGACTATGATATAGCGGACCCCATACCTCCTAGGCCCCCTACCCCATGATTTTCCTTTTATCTACTCATGACTATTTATAATACAAGGTAACTGTCCGGTTTGTGGACTGTACCCTGTAACACTATATCATTTGCTACAATTTTCTTAATTAATGAAAATTTTCATGGTTTTTCCTAACTAGTGTATGCGCACATATTAAGTTTCATATTTAACATAGTATATTGTTCTCTTTCTTAGTCCGTCTCAGGTATCAAACAATGCTTAAGGTGCGTTTGTATTAAGATTTTTTATTTTTCCTAACTCAGTTCATCAACTCAGTTAAGTGCAACATGGTTTGTTGGAACAGAGCCCAATGCTCTGATACCAAGTTGTCACACCCCAATTCTGATCCAACCAAAATGGTGTGAGTGAACCGTCATTGAACCAACGGTTCACACTAGGATCTCGAATAGGCCGTGTCCACCCATACAAACCATTACACATAACCACAATCAGATTATAAATATATAGTGGAAGACTTTAAATTGAAGAACTGAGTATCTATTGATAATTTAAATAAATATTCCATTATCCAAATTCAAACACATAAAATAAATATCTTTTACATCCCTTTAATATCAAATGAAAATAACTGAAACAACTAAATAAAATCCATTACAAGTACACACAGAAAGGGCACTCGCATGAAGCATCATGCTCGTCCTCCCCTGCTTGTACATCCAGAGCAGCCACACCTCCATACGCCGGAGCGTTCACATAGTCGTCCACAGTATAACCTGCATCAACATCTAAAAACAATGTGTACACAAAGGGTGAGCTACCAACACAGCTCAGTAAGACAATCAGACAGTTTCACAATATTATGCATGAGTAACAATCAATTTTATGCTGTGGTCTGGTTTTAAGTTTACAAATGTGCTATAGAAAGGTTTGGTGGCCCCCGCACCTATATACACGAGTGTGTGGCACCTCATGGATCACACCCCCATCGGCCCACATGCACCCATCATGGAATAGAGATAGAGCTAAGATACCCACGTACCTCCCCTGATACTCTACCCATACCAGTACCTAAGCCCATACTGGCCAGGGCTCGCAAACTGGGCTCGCAACTAACCATTCCTATATGTCATCAATGTATGCTCTATCCTAGCACAGCCGTCTACGACATAGAGATAGAGCTAAGGCATTCCCACACCTCCCTTAATGCCCTATCCGCAACTAACTCACTAGGATAGAAACATAACGCAGGTAGACCCTATCCCAACATAACTCCCTACAGCATAGAGATAGAGCTAAAGCATCGTGGACAAGCCAGCGTCGACTCCAAATCCACAGTACCACATAACAATGGCCGGGACAACATCAATATCGGAGACCACCGTACCACGACCTTCCCCTGATACCCCACCCGTACCAAGCATGTTAAGACAGAATACTACAAAAGGTGCTAATGTGAAGAGCGATCCCAAGCCCATGCCCCACTCCACACACTAACAAAAACAATCACATGCCTAACAATCACATCCTATCAATGCATGAACAGTAATAATAGCTGAAAGTAAAGGATGCCATGTAAATATGCACAAACATCACATCATAGATATTCAATGATTAACAACGATTTACTGTCCATTAATTATTAGGTTTAGGTCAGATTCCCTTACCTGATGCTCATTTGATAGCTTGCTCCACGTCACAAGATCCAAATGGAAAGTCACAAAGTCCTACAACATTATTAGGGTTTCATTAAAAATAACATTCCTAGAGTCTCACGTTGATCGGAAACCAACAGGGTTACAAAATACCCTCACAGAGCTGACCGGTGGCATATACCGGTCGCAGCTCTGTGGGAAAGACTGGCGACCGGTATGGTCAGCCGGTCCCCACAGATAACCTCCCGAGAGGTAGCGGTCGCAACATACCGGTCGCACTATGTGCAACCGGTATAGTCGACCGGTATGTCTCTGGAAGACCATACATGGGTTTTTCGACTGTCGACGATCACCCTCCATGGATTTTCAGGGTTTCTCCTATCCATTCTAAGTCTAGGCTTTGAGTTAGAGTTATCCCCAACTCATTCAAGTTTCGTTTCAATGAATATCATCTCGAAACTCGAATCTAGGGTTTGACGGCAACTTAGGGTTTATTGGCCAATTTAGGGTTTTAGATCAATACCTACTTTGCATGGTATTGATCCACCCACACAACTAACATAGGATAAGAAGATGGATTCAAGCACTTACCGTTGACTGGCATAATGAGAGCGTCGTCGAACGGTAATGGCGGCACCTCCTTCTTCTTCCTAGCCCCTTCTCCTTTCCAACCTCTTTCTCTTCTCTAGGGTTTGCGAGAGACAATGGAAAGGATTTGAGGAGGTTTAAGGGTGTATTTATAGGCTAGAAATAGGGTTTAGTAACCCTACTAGGATTCAAAATCAGGAAAGCGGGACCCACAGAGACCAATTTCTAGATTCCCGCACATAGCTGAGCAGGCCATACCGGTCGATCGGTACAAAGACCGGTACCATCGACCGGTATACCTAAAATCAGGTATAATTGGTCGACTTCGGTCCGATTTTGTACCTGTTTGTTATCCGCTAGCCCCGTCTGGCTCGGTGATGATCGGAAGACCTGTCATGACACAAAACCAAGGTTTAGACCGGGCTTTCAGAGTGCGGGTCTTACAGATAGAGTCTGGTGACCAGGATGAACCACAGTGTCATGTCCTCCCCCTGATGCTCCACTCGCATCAAGCACATTAACCACACACATACATTCACGTGCCTATTCCTAGCATCATCATCACATCATGTTATCACTAAATAAAATTAAGTATGCATGAGCAGTAAAAACGATGTATCATGGAGCTAGAGGTGCTAAAGGAGGAGTTGCCTCACGATCTCGGTCATAGTCCTCAGCATACACACTAGCTAGTCAGCCAGGCTACCTGAATCTGGGTCACCTGGATACTAGCTGCCAGATCGACCATCCATTGATCAGATGCTCGTTGGGTCTCTCTAATCTCACGCAGAAACCCCATCACATCATCTGGTGGTGGGTGCGAAGGACCAGCTGAGTGAGAAGGAACCCGAGAAGGGCCAGCTCAAGTGGAATGCAAGGCTGATGATAGAGGTATGGCGTCCACATCCATGTACATACAATCATCAACCTCAGCATCAACCCCATAGACTCTTGCTACTGCTGCTGCTGCCGCCTTAACGTTTGCTATCTCAACCCGAGTGCGGGGACTCACCATAGAGTTCCTCTCCTCGTCACTGACTTGCGCATCTCGCATCCCCATCTTGCAGATGGCCTCCTAGTCAAGGTCAGACGAAAAGGTGCACTCATGGATCCTTTCATCAACCAACTCGACATGCAGGCGTGTGAGCAGAGTAGTGATCAAACGCCCATAGGGAAGGTTGCCTATCTGACCAGGCATCGCAGCATGGATCATCGTCCTGATGATAATATATGGGAGACAGATGGGCTGCCTAGTGTAGATGTAGTATAGGAGATACTAGGTCAACTGGGAAATCTTCTCATAATGCCCACTTTGAGAAATCCGGTTGGGCAGAATAATCTTGCAGTACACCCGAGGTTCCGACTGTAAGACCTGTATCGAACTAACCGGTCTTACCACCTTGTACCAGATTTACCTATCATGGTCAAGCCAAGTGGACCAAGTGCGTGAAGAAACCACAAGACCAGAAATTTAACTCAAAAACAGTCAAATATGAGTGTATGGTCGCATGCCTAAACAGGTGTGACCGACCCCACCTCAAAAGAATCTAACCCCATGAAATTAGGTCATGGGGGTCGGACAATTTAAAAAGGTAGGGTCACGGATTTTGCAAGCCAACCATCGACCCCACGGAACCCAGACAGAACCGAAATTAGGAAACCTTCTTAATCTGAAGGGGGTCTTTCCTAAACTCATTAGGGTATATTATAGAGGGTTTTTCTCTGTAAATAGGACGTCCCTTAGCCTCTTTCACTTCTTTAGAACCCTAATTGAAAGTGAGAGAAAGAGAAGAGAAGGAAGAGAAGGAAAATTTAAGACGAAGACTAAGGAGGAGGAAAATTCAGAGAAAACTCTGAATCTTCAGCAACCATAAGGTATGAACCTATTTCCCATGATTAATTAAGAGCC
This sequence comes from Protea cynaroides, assembly GCA_028583415.1. Lineage (NCBI taxonomy): Eukaryota > Viridiplantae > Streptophyta > Magnoliopsida > Proteales > Proteaceae > Protea > Protea cynaroides. The sequence continues at coordinate 40,277,400 of CM053265.1, forward strand.
TAGAATAGTTCATGAAGAAGATAGGATCTAGGAGAAACCCAAATCATCCATCCATGGGAAAATTCCAAGAGAATCCATTAGGAAATTATTGTGGACAATTGATGGTGTTTAAAATTGTTGTTTTGAGCCATAGAACGATCATAGGAAGGACCATGACGATAAGCCAAAGGATCCAAACACGAAGGAATAAAGTTGAGAGTGAAAGGTCGACCATAACCATGTGATCGTATGTGGGGTCGCATGATGTCCGACCCCACAAGACCCACATGTCCGACCACATGCCCTCAGAAAGTTTCCAGGGAGGGTGTGGTCGCACGTGGGGTCGGAGTATGTCTGACCCTACCCTACAACCCCACACCCTGTGGTCACAGAAACTAAGACCCCAGGTGCTACCCCACCTGCAACCCCTCAGTTTCTGTTAGTATAAACACATGAAAATTTATTCTAATTAAAATCTATCAACTTGTTAGGTTTTCAAATGGTTAAAGAGTGAATTACAAAGCTTGAACAAGGATCTATTATCGACCAAAGGTGAGGGAACAAGACCTAAACTAATTGGCTAATAATAAACTATTTTTATTTATTGAGTCCAATGCCATGAGTATTTCTATGTTTGTATGCGTGTATTGTGCATTTAACATGTCATCCAATATTCCTACTATTAATGCTCATGCATATTTAATTTTTGTTTATTTATAATATGATGATGACGATGATGCTAGAAATAGGCTTGTGAATGTTTGTGTGTGGTTAGTGTACCTGATGTGGGTAGGGCATCAGGGGAACTGTGATGCGGTGCGGTCCTAAGCACTTTAGCTCCATCTCTACTCAAGTCTTGTCCACTGACATCGTCGTATCGCCATTACTTTAGCAGAACTATTACGTCATAGGGCAACAGGGGAGGTGGTCTCGGACCATCTAGTCTCTGACTTTGCCGGGGGGCCTTAGCTCTATCTCTTTGGAAGTATTGAGTGATGTTGGGGTGAGGCCATGGATACACTGTTCGACATTAGGGTTGGTTAGTTGCGAGCCCAGTTTACAAGCCCTCGCCAATAGAGGCTTACGTGTTGGTATGGGTAGGGCATCAGGGGAAGTGTGATGCGGTGTGGTCCTAAGCACTTTAGCTCTATCCCTATTCCATGGTGGGGTGGATGTGGACGACAATGGTGTTTGATCCATTGGGTGGGCTTACACACCCGTGTATAGAGGTGCGACGGCCACCAAACCTTTCTATTGCACATTGCAAACTTATAAACCAGACCAAAGATATGAATTGAATGCATGCATATGTTTGTTGCATTATTTTGTTTGCTTACTGAGCCATGATGTGTGCTCACTCTTTCAACGTCGAATATTTTTAGTTGATGATGCCGGTACTACTGTAGAAGACTATATGAATGCTCCGATGTATGGACATGCTACGGTGATGGATGCAGAAGCTATGATGGAGTCGCATGATTCACCATGCAAGTGCAACTCATGCGTCTTCGATTAGATTTATAGTTGGATTATTAAGAACATGTAATTGATTAATTTATTTTATTTTATGTCTTTGTCATTTGGAGATAATTGGATAATTTATTTATTTTATCACCGTTAGACTCTCAGTTCATTAAATATTAAAGACTTCCACTATTGTGTATTTATTCTGATTATGGTTGTGGATTTGTATGATTTAAGCAAAGGGACACAACCTATTCGAGATCCTAGTTGAACCGTTGGATCATAGACAATTCATCACACCATTCTGGTTGGTGCAGAATTGGGGTGTAACAACTTGGTATCAGAGCTCTCATGCCCTGTCTAATAAACCAATATACTTCCACAAGAGTTTGTGAACTGAGTTAGGATAAAAATTTAAAAGCTTTAATAAGAACACACTATAAGCACCGTGTTGTATGAGACATAAATTAAGAAAGAAAATAATGCATATAAAAAAGGAGAAACAAGTTTCATATATACATCGAATAAAAAGCAACATATACATATCCAAATCAGAGTACGGTCCACAACCCCGACAGTTACTCTGTAGTACAAAAAAAATAAAAATAAAAATAAAATATACATCATGGAGCTGGAGGTGCTGGAGGAGGAGGTGCCTCATGATCCCGGTCATAGTCCTTGGCATACACTCTAGTCAACCAAGCTACCTGAGTCTGGGTCACCTGGAGACTAGTTGTCAGATCGGTCATCCACTGATCAGACACGTGCTGGGAATCTAGAAGCTCTCCTACTCTCCAATCAGTCACACATTGGGCCTCCCTAATCTCACGCAACAGCCCCATCATATCATCAGATGGTGGGTGTAAAGGACCAGCTGTGTGTGAAGGAACCCGAGATGGGCCAGCTCCAGTGGAATGCAGTGGTGATAGAGGAGGTATGTCATCTACATCTACATACATATGATCATCATCCTCACCATCACCCCCATGGACTCTTGCTGCTGCTGCCGCCTCAGCGTCTGCTCTCTCGACTAGAGTGCGGGGACGCACCAGAGTCTTCCTCTCTTCCTCACTGAGCTGCGCATCTCGCATCCCCATCTTGCAAATGGCCTCCCTGTCAAGGTCAGAAGAAAAAGTATCCTCATGAATCCTCTCATCCAATAAGTTGACATGCAGGCGTGTGAGCAGGGTGGTGATCAAACGCCCATAGGGCAGGTTGCCTACAGACCAGGTGTCGTACCACGGATCATTGTCCTGAAGATAATGTATGGCAGGCAGACGGGCTGCCTAGTGCAGTTGCAGTATAAGAGGTACTGGGACAACTGGGAAATCCTATCATAATGCCCACTCTGAGGAATGAGGTTGTGCTGAATGATCTTGCAGTACACCTGAGGTTCCGATCGTAGGTTGATTGCCTTCATCTCCCATCGATCACCTTTAAGAAGCTGGCGATCAATCTCAGCACGCATTATCAAGGAAAAGAACTGGGGTTCCTTGGGTGCACAGTATACCAAGGGGCCGTCATTTGATATACCCAAGAGATCAGCCAAGTACTGGCAGTTAAAGGAAACTTCCACCCCTTTCACATAACTGGTGATCTTGAGCTCCCTACCCCTGTCTGTATCATTGCGATCACCCACTACCTGAAGGTTGCAATAGAACTACTTCACCAGAGCAGGACAGGTGCAATCCTCATACGTTATCACGGGGAGCCAACCCATGTCCCTAAAATCTCCCTCTACATTAAACAAGGCTAGACTAGCCAATTTTACACAGCGATCCCCTTCCACCTTTTTACGCTCATAACAAGCATACTAAGCCTCTGCCTCATTAGAACACAAACGAATGGGATCATGACCTCTAGGAACTTTGGTGTGAGTCATGTTATCTGCAAAGACACAGACAAATAGACAAGATATTAGAAATGGTGACAAACTTAAAATTTTGGGCATTATAACGGCATGATTTGGTGAAAAACCTCACTTTTCACCCAAACAATTGGGCAGGAGGACTTACATATGTTCCAAACCACCCTGCAAGGTTCATACAGTCAGAAATTTAAACTAAGAAGTTCGAATTTGAAGAAATTTCAACAATTTGGAAAAAACCCCAAAAATTAGGTCAAAAATGGAAAATTTCAAGTTTCTAAAAAACTAACCGATGAAACTCAAATGCTCTTGAGGGCTTTCGTCCATTGGGTGGCTAATAGCAAAAGCCCCCAATACAAATCAAATTTTTATGGTTAGGAAAATTTTAATTTGAAGAAAACGCTATAAATGGCGAAAAACCTAGCTTTCAAAGCTTAAAAGTAAGGACCAGTAGAGAACATACCTGAAGGAAATGAACGGAGGTCGTGAATGGAAGAAATAATCACCAAAAATGAGGGGTCGATACTGTAGCAACTCAGGGGAAGCAAGTTGAGTTGAAGGAAAAAGAGAAAGTGAGAAATGATTCCAAAAATCAGGTTTAAAAACCTGATTTGGGATCGTGCGGTCTCAGAATTCGACTAAACATGTGACCCTACGACCGACCCTAGGATCAACCCTAGGCTCTCGGTGAGCTGACAGACATCGTGTGGTCGGACCCTATGGTGAGACATATACCGACCCCAGGATCAACCCTAGGCTCTCGGTGATCTGACAGACATCGTGTGGTCGGACCCTGTGGTCGGACATATACCGACCCTACGTCCGACCCAAGGCTCTCTGTGAGATGACAGGGTTTTGTGAGTCGCATACCCTGTGGTCGGACACAGTGCGACCCTACCATCGACCCTACGATAGAAAATTCAGTATTTTGACTGAATGACTTGGAAAGTTGGAATTTTACATTGATTAGTTGGATTTTGACATGAGAATGACTTATAATGATTGCCTCACATGTTCTATGATTTTTAAAGACACTACCACCACCATAATAGGAAATGGCTGGGCGAAGAGTAACTAGGTGAGGTCGTAACCCAATTCCACCACCACCACCTGTAGAGGAAGACAGCCATGAAAATCCTGAAGGACAAGAGAAACAGAATACAGCAACACCAGGAGCTAATGGCTAGGCAAATCCTACAAACTTGCCTGCCCCACCTACAGAATTGGCCACAGCAGTAATGAACCTGGCACAACAGCTGCAGCAAATACAGCAGGTGCAAGCAAATATGCAAGCTGCTATAGGAATGGTTTTTCCAGCTGCACATACGACATCTATGCCAGCCGAACAAGCTGGCATAGTCTTAGGGGATAGCAACACGGTACCCCAAGCACCTCAAACGCCAGTTGTGCAAGCACCAGTACAGAACCCTGAGGTAGCCCAAGGTTGCTATCAGTACCAACCACCTATGTATGGGGCCTATGCCCAGTATCAGTTGGACCACTCTTGACTGATCAAGCATTTTTTGAAAATGAAACCTGAGGAATATAATGGCAAACCAGCAGATCCTTTGTGGCCAACTCACTAGATCGACGAGATGGAAAGGAATTTCATGATGATGATAGTTAATGAGGAGGAGAAAGTACTGTGTGTAACATTTATGCTGAAAGGAGGTGCACACCACTGGTGGAAGTCCACTCGGACTTATCCTTTAACAAAGCACGCCCAATTTACCTGGGCTATCTATAAAGAGGAATTCTTCGAGAAGTACTTTCCCAGAAGTTTCAGAGATGCTATGGAAAGAGAGTTTCTGAGTCTGTATCAGGGACATATGACGGTGGATGCATACCAACAGCGTTATGAAGAGCTATTTTTCTTTGCTCCCTCTAGCATGTAGGAGGAAAATACTAAAACCCGAAGGTTCATCTTGGGATTTAGGGGAAGCATTCGAGAGCATGTTTTGGGGCTAGAAAAGAAAGTTTATAATGAAGCAGTGCAGATTGCTCGAGTACTAGAATCGTACCAAAGAGAGAGCTATTTTGCTCAGAATAGAGGTATCAAGAGGCCAATCGAAAATTCTTATAACAGAGGAAACACAAAGACATTCAAACCCTTCTATACTCAAGGAATTAATGGTGCAGCCAAAACTACTCCAACAATCCAACCTCAACAAAAGAAAAATAATGAAGGAGTGAAATGCTATAACTGCAATCAAGTGGGACATTATTCCAAGGAATGTCCTAAACCCAGGAAGCAGCTACAACAAGGAAAGGTTTATGCAGTTACATCTTAGGATGCTGCCGCATCACCTGATGTGGTCACAGGTATGACCTGAACCTTTCATTTTGTGTTACCTTGTGTGAGCATGTAGACTAAATTAAAACAAATCATAGGTATCGTACCTATTAATGGCAAACCCGCTAGAGTACTCTTTGATTCTGGAGCTACTCATTCTTTTATATCTATATCATTTGGAAAGAAGCTAAATCTACCACTCAGATCTTTAGACTACCAATTTCTTGTACGATCGCCTATGGGTTAAAAGTGGAATTAGAAAAAGGTTATGGACCATGTCCAGTTCTTATCGGCGAGAATATTTTGGATGCAACCCTGATTCAACTCAAAATGGAAGACTTTGATGTTATCTTGGGAATGGATTGGTTAGCTCGGCATTCTGCAAACCTATTATGTGCAGAAAAGAAGCTGACATTTACAGATAAGGAAGGAGCAGAGTTTAGTTTTGTGGGAACCAAACTTCCTCATAAACGAAAACTCATCCTCTCTTCATTAAAGGCTAGAAAATGCCTCGAGAAAGGAGGAGTTGGGTATTTAGTATCCGTGGTCGACCTTACCAAGGAAGCACCATGAATGGAAGATATTGATGTTGTGCGTGACTTTCCAGATGTATTTCTTGAAGAACTACCAGGACTACCACCCGATTGAGCGACAGAGTTCGTTATAGATCTTATACCCGGAGCCGCTCCAGTATCTTAAGCACCCTATCGAATGGCTCCTACTAAACTGAAGGAACTGAAGGTACAGTTATAGGAATTACTAGACAAAGGTTATATCAGACCCAGCATATCACCATGAGGAGCGCCAGTATTGTTTGTGAAGAAGAAGGACGGTAGCGTTCGACTGCGTATAGACTATCGAGAATTGAATAAGTTTACAATCAAGAATTGGTACCTATTGCCTCGGATTGAAGACTTGTTCGATCAGTTGCATGGTGCCAAGGTGTTCTCCAAGATTGATCTTCGGTCAGGATACCATCAGTTGAAGATTAAAGAAGGTGATATTCTGAAAATAGTATTCAGAACAAGATATGGACATTATAAATTTTTAGTTATGTCTTTTGGATTAACTAATGCACCCGTAACTTTTATGGAACTCATGAATCGGGTATTCCATGATATGTTGGATACGTCAGTCATTGTATGGACATTATAAATTTTTAGTTATGTCTTTTGGATTAACTAATGCACCCGTAACTTTTATGGAACTCATGAATCGGGTATTCCATGATATGTTGGATACGTCAGTCATTGTATTTATTGATGATATATTGGTCTATTCCAAGGACAGGGATACTCATGTCATGAAACTAAGAGCCGCTCTGCAGCGACTAAGAAAAGAGAAGCTTTATGCCAAATTTACAAAGTGTAAGTTTTGGCTAAATGAGGTCACTTTCGTAGGCCATGTTGTATTCGCTGAGGGAATTAAAGTGGATCCTAGCAAGATTGAAGCCATTGGGAAGTGTGAAGCACCTAAGAGTGTCACAAAAATTAGAAGTTTCTTAGGTCTAGCTGGGTATTCTTGACGATTCGTGGAAGACTACTCCAGAATTGTTGTACCCCTCACCAGTTTGACTAAGAAAGGAGAAAAATTTGTTTGGACCGACAAATGTGAGAAAAGTTTCCAAACATTGAATTCTAGAATGATATCTGCTCCCATCTTGACTATTCCTATTCCAGGACAATAATTTACCTTGTACACTGATGCGTCTGGATTTGGTTTTGGATGTGTACTTATGCAAGGAGAACAAGTAGTTGCGTATACCTTAAGACCACTGAAGACACATGAGAAGAACTATCCCACTCATGACTTAGAATTAGTGACAGTAGTACATGCTGTCAAGATATGGAGACATTATTTATATGGAGAGAAATTTTAGATTAAATTAAATCATAAGAGTCTCACTTATCTTTTTAATCAGAAAGAGTTGAACATGAGACAAAGAAGATGGCTGGAACTATTAAAGGATTATGATTGTGATATCCAATATCATCCAGGAAAGACTAATGTAGTTGCTGATGCGCTAAGCAGAAAAAAACAATGATAAAATCAGAAGGAGAGGTTAACACGACTACGGCAATGTGTGTTACAGGAAAAGTATTCAATCATGGTAACGAGTAGTTCGTGATAGATGCTCCGGGCGGATCAACCAACCAAGGGTTTATTCATTGGTTTTCAAATATGTTTGCAACATTGAAGATTGTACCTGATATAATTGATGAAGTGAAAGCCGCTCTTAAATCAGACCCTTATCTGAGAACAGTACAAGAAGACATCGAAAAAGGTAGGACTATTCCTAAGTTCACCTTGGACGATAAAAAGGTATTGAAGTACAAAGGAAGGGTATGTGTTCCTAAAACAGAAAACTTGGACGTTAGACACAGACTAATGAAGGAAGCTCATACCACTGCTTATTCGGTACATCTTGGAAGTACAAAGATGTACCATGATTTGAAGAAATTATATTGGTGGAGAGGAATGAAAGCAGATGTAGTTAAATTTGTGTCTCAATGCCTAAATTATCAGAGGGTCAAGGCTGAACGGCAAAGACCTGCAGGATTATTGCAGCCACTGCTAGAACCAGCATGGAAATGGGACTGCATCACTATGGACTTCGTCACCAGGTTACCATTGAATCCCCGAGTAGTTGACTTGGTATGGGTGATTGTAGATCGTCTGACTAAGATAGCTCGCTTTATAGCTATACAACCACAGTATACCCTGGAGAGGTTAGCCAAGCTATATGTGGATAATATTATCAAATTACATGGAATACCTGAAAGCATTGTGTCCGGTAGAGACCCACGCTTTACCTCAAAGTTTTGGGAAGGATTACAGAAGGCTATGGGTACAACTCTGAAATTCAGTACTGCATTCCATCCTCAGACAGACGGACAGTTGGAGCGTACCATTCAGATTTTAGAAGACATGCTTCGAGCCTATGTTATTGATTTCAAGGGATCATGGGATGAGAAACTACCATTGATTGAGTTTGCCTATAACAACAGCTATCAGGCTACTATACAGATGCCATCCTATGAAGCACTGTATGGTAGGAAGTGTCAAACTCCTTTATTTTTTAATGAAGTTGGTGAATAGAGTATTATTGGATCAGAATTTGTTAAAGAGATTTGTCGAGTAATCGACATTATTAAGGAAAGAGTTAGAATGGCTTAGAATCGTCAGAAACAATATGCAGATACTCGACGTCGAGACCTTGAATTTGTCATAGCTGATAAGGTATTCTTGAAGGTATCACCTATGCAAGGTTTAAAATGATTCGGACAAAAAGGTAAGCTAAGATCGAGATATGTCGGGCCCTATGAAATTCTTGCTAAACATGGAAAAGTGGCGTATTAGTTAGCACTACCACCATCTATGTCAAGTGTGTATGACGTATTTCATATCTCATTATTGAACAAGTACGTCAGAGATCCAACACACGTTTTAACAGCGGATCCACCAGATCTAACTGAGGATTTCACATTCGAAGTAGAACCAACTGAAATCACCAGCCAAAAGGTTCAACGTCTATGCAATCGTGACATTTATTATGTTAAGGTCACTTAGAGGAGCCAAGATATAGAAGAGATCACATGGGAAGAAGAAAATGCTAAGCGAAATCAATATCCTCACCTTTCCGAGTCAGAAGGTATGTGCAAATTTCAACGATGAAATTTCTAACAAGAGGGGGGAGTTATAAGACCCGTATCAAACTAACTGGTCTTACCACCTTGTACCAGGTCTACCAATCATGGTCGAGCCAAGTGGACCAAGTGCGTGATGATACCACAAGACCAGGTATGAAATTTAACTCAAAAATGGTTAAATATGAGTGTGTGGTCGCATGCCTAAACAGATATGACTGATCCCACCTCAAAAGAGTCCAACCCCACAAAATTAGGTCCTGGGGTCAGACATTTTAAAAAGGTAGGGTCGCGGTTTCTACGACCCACCTCCCACCCCACGGAACCCAGACCGAACCGAAATTAAGAAACCTTCCTAATCCAAAGGGGGTCTTTCCTAAACTCATTAGGGCATATTATGGAGGGTTTTCCTCTATAAATAGGATGTCCCTTAGCCTCCTTCACTCCTTTAGAACCCTAATTGAAAGTGAGAGAAAAAAAAGAGAAGGAATAGAGTGAAAATTTAAGAAGAAGACTAAGGAGGAGGAAAATTCAGAGAAAACTCAGAATCTTCAGCAAGCATATGGTATGAACCTATTTTCCATGATTAATTGAGAGCCTAGAATAGTTCATGAAGAAGATAGGATCTACGAGAAATCCAAATCATCCATCCATGGGTAAATTCCAAGAGAATCCATAGAGGAAATTATTATAGACAATGGATGGTGTATAAAATTATAGTTTTGAGCCATAGAACGATCATAGGAAGGACCATGATGATAAGCCAAAGGATCCAAACATGAAGGAATGAAGTTGAGAGTGAAAGGTCGACCATAACACGTATAGTCGCACGTAGGGTCACATGATGTTCGATCCCACAAGACCCACATGTCCGACCACTTGCCCTCGAGAAGTTTTCAGGGAGGGTGTGGTCGCACGTGGGGTCGGAGTATGTCCGACCCTACCCTGCGACCCCACACCCTGTGGTCGCAGAAACTGAGACCCCAGGTGCTACCCCACCTGTGACCCCTCAGTTTCTGTTAGTCTAAACACATGGGAATTTATTCTAATTAAAATCTATCAACTTTTTAGGTTTTCAAGTGGTCTAAGAGTAAATTACAAAGCTTGAACGAGGATCTATTATCGACCAAAGATGAGGGAACAAGACCCAAACTAATTGGGTAATAATAAATTATTTTTATTTATTGAGTCCAATGCCATGAATGATTCTATGTTTGTATGCATGTATTGTGCATTTAACATGTCATCCAATATTCCTGCTATTAATGTTCATGCATATTTAATTTTTATTTACTTATAATATGATGATGATGATGATGCTAGGAATAGGCTTGTGAATGTTTGTGTGTGGTTAGGGTACCTGAAGCGAGTAGGGCATCCAGGGAAGTGTGATGCAGTGCGGTCCTAAGAACTTTAGCTCTATCTCTACTCAAGTCTTGTCCATTGACATCATCGTATCACCATTACTTTAGCAGAACTAATACTTCGTAGGGCATTAGGGGAGGTGGTCTCGGACCGTGTAGTCTCTAACTGTACCAAGGGGCCTTAGCTCTATCCCTATGGATATATTGAGTGATGTTGGGGTGAGGCCTTGGATACAATGTTTGACATTAGGATTGGTTAGCTGCGAGCCCAGTTTGCAAGCCCTCACCAATAGAGGCTTACGTGTAGGTATGGATAGGGCATCAGGGGAAGAGTGATGCAGTGTGGTCCTAAGCACTTTAGCTCTATCCCTATTTCATGGTGGGGTGGATGTTGACGACAATGGTGTTTGATCCATTGGGTGGGCTTATACACCCGTGTATAGAGGTGCGGCGGCCACCAAACCATTCTATTGCACATTGCAAACTTATGAACCAGACCAAAGATATGAATTAAATGCATGCATATGTTTGTTGCATTGTTTTGTTTGCTCATTGAGCCGTGATGTGTGTTCACCCTTTCGTCGTCAAATATTTTTAGTTGATGATGCAGGTACTAATTTAGAAGACTATATGAATGCTCTGATGTACAGACATGCTGCGGTGATGGATGCAGAAGCTATGATGGAGTCGCATGATTCATTGTGCGAGTGCAGCTCATGCATCTTCGATTAGATTTATAGCTGGATTATTTAAGAACATGTTATTGATTAATTTATTTTATTTTATTTCTTTGTCATTTGGAGATAATTGGATAATTTATTTATTTTATCACCGTTAGACTCTTACTTCATTAAATATTAAAAACTTCCGCTATTGTTTGTAGATGTGTATGGTTTAAGAAAACGGACACAGCTTATTCGAGATCCTGGTTGAACCGTTGGATCATAGACGGTTCATCACACCATTCTATGGTACGGAATTGGGGTGTGACACTGACCGTAGGTTGATTGCCTTCATCTCCCAGCGATCATCTCTAAGAAGCTGGTGGTCAATCTCTACACGCATCATCAAAGATAAGAACTGGGGTTCCATGGGTGCACAGTATACCAAGGGGCCATCCTTCGATATTGTAAGACCCATGCCAATCTAACCCGGTCTTACCACCTTGAACCAGGTTTACCCATCAGGGTCGAGTCAAATGGACCAAGGGAGTGAAGTAGATCGAGATCCCAGGTATCAAATCAACCCAAAAACACTTAAAATAGGGGAAGGGTCGCATATCCAACTAAGCAGGGTCGGACCTCCCAAAACAGGATGTCAGACCCTCAGTTTTGAAGGGAGGGTCGGACAGCTTAAGACCCTAGGGTCGACGGGATCATCGACCCTAGGTTGCCGTAAGAAAATAAAATTAGGAAATTTCCTAATTTTCGATTGAGATTCTTTCCTAATCTCAATGGGACTTATTTAGGATGTTCCTACTCTATTTAAAGGACGTTCCTAAACCACTTTCACTCCTTTCAAAACCTAATTGAATTGAGAAAAGAGAGGAGAAGGAAAAGAGGAAGAAGAAAGGCAAGGAAGAGAACTTAGCAAAAAGGAGAACAATTTCAGAGAAAAAGTAATCATCTCAGGTATGGATACTAATTCCATGAGTTTCTACAGACCTTAGGATAATTATTAGTGAGAGTGTAATCTTGGAGAAATCCAAACCATCAAGCTATGGTTAGGTTTCCATGGAAAACCATAGAAGAATGCATGAAAGCTATCTAGGTGGGTTATACATGGTTTCAGACCATGGAATGCATGTAGAATGGAATGTAGGAGCAAGCCATAGGATTCCAAACACGGAGAATGGATTAAAAGAGGGAATTGGACCAAAGTGTACAGAGGGTCGCACCGAGGGTCGATGACCATCCGACCCTAGGTGATCCTGACCATCGACCCTCAGTGTTCGGGAAGTTCAAAATCTGGGGAGGGTCGCACCCAGGGTCGATCAGGATTCCGACCCTACCTCCGACCCTCAGTTAACAGCATGATTTTTAAATTCAGAATTAATTCTAATTAAATTCTATCGACTTTGTTAGGTCTTCTAGAAATACAATAACAATATAAAGGTGATTATAAATCTTGGAAAAATATCTATTAGCAAGCTAAGGTGAGGAACCAGAACTCCAAACTAAATTGGTTAATAAGAAAAACTGTTTTCTATTTCTTGAGTCCTATGCCATGCTTGATTCTATGCGAATATGTTTGTAATGTGCATACAGCATGCCATCCAATATTTCTATTATTTATTCATGCATATTTACTTTATTGTTTATAACATGATGATGATGATGATGATGATAGGAATAGGCATGTGCTTGTATGTGTGTGGTTGATGTACTTGATGCAAGCGAGTATTAGGGGGGGTGATGAGAACGTCAATAAATGTTAACCTTTGGCGGGTCTCAGCACTTTAGCTCTATCTCTAACTCAAGTCTTGTGCATTGGCATCGTCGTATCGCCATTACTTTAGCAGAACTATTATGTCGTAGAGTATCAGGGGAGGTGGTCTCGGTCCTTGTAGTCTCTGACTCTACCGGGGGGCCTTAGCTCTATCTCTATGGACATTCTGGGGGATGCTAGGGTGAGGCCTTGGATACACTTTTTGGCATTAGGATTGGTTAGTTGCGAGCCCAGTTTGCAGCCCTCGCTAACAGGGGCTTACGTGTTGGTATGGCACTATATAGCAATAAATGTAACCTTTGTTATATAATGTTCATGATTGGGTGCATGTGAGTTGACGATAAACATGATCTTCGGATAACGTCACACACTCGTGTATAGAGGCGGGGTCAATAAACGTGACCTTTGGCTACCTAAACCTTTCTATTGCATACTGTAAACTTATATACCAGACCAAAGATATAAATTGATTGCATGCATATGTACTGTTGCATTGTTTTGGCTACTCACTGAGCCGTGATGTGTGCTCACCCCTCGACATCGAATATTTTTAGTTGATGATGCAGGTTATACCATTGAAGACTATATGAATGCGTCTGTGTATGGAAACGTGGCAGCAATGGAAGCTGAAGCTGAAGTGGATACACACGACTCCTCTTGCGAGTGCAACTCATGTGTATTTGATTAGCTATTTTATAGGTTTCTTTATTGGATTTATTAAGACATGTATTTGATAATTAATTATGTCTCAGTTGGAAACAGAATAATTTACTATTAAATTATTAATATCATTTTAGTTTCTCAGTTCATGTTATTATAAGACTTCCGCTATTGTGTATTTACTCTGATTATGATTATGGATGTGTGTGAGTTTGGATAACGCGGGGATAGCCTATTGAGATCCTGGTTGGACCTTTGGTTTATTAGCGGTTCGTCACACTATTCTGAGATGTGTGGAATTGGGGTGTGACAGATATACCCAGGAGATCAGCCAACTCCTGACAGTTAAAGGAGATCTCCACCCCTTTAACATAACTGGTGATCCTGAGCTCTCTACCTCTGTCTGTATCATTTAGATCACCCACTACCTGAAGGTTGTAATAGAACTGCTTCACCAGAGCAGGACAGGTGCATGCCTCATACAATATCACGGGAAGCCAACCCATGTCACCAAAAACACCCTCTACATTAAACAAGGCTAGATTAGCCAAGTTTACACAACAGTCCCCTTCCACCTTTTTACGCTCATAACGAGCATACTGAGCCTCTGCTTCATTAGATCGGAAGCGGATAGGATCATGAGCTCTGGGAACTTTGGTGTGAGCCATGTTATCTGCAAAGACACAGATAAATAAGAAAGATATTAGATATAGTGAAAACTCAAAAATTTTGGCATTATAATGGTGTGGTTTGGCCAAAAGCCTCACTTTTCACCCAACCAGTTGGGCAGAAGTACTTACATAGGTTTCAAACCATCCTGCAAGGCTCATACAATTGGAAAATTTAAACTAGGAAGATCGAATTTGAAGAAATTTCGACAAATTGGAAAATTTCCAAAAATTAGGTTATAAAGGGAAAATTTCAAGTTTCTCAAAAACTAACCGATGAAACTCAAAATTTCTGGAGGGCTTTCATCAATTGGGTGGCCAATAGCAAAAGACCCCAATAAAAATCAAATTTTTACGGTTAGAAAAATTTTAATTTGAAGAAAACACTATAAATGGAGAAAAACCTTGTTTTAAAAGCTTAAAAATGAGGACCAGTAGAGAATATACCTGAAGGAATGGAGCGGAGGTCGTGAATGGAGGAAGGAATCGCCAGACACGAGTAGTCGACATTGTAGCAACTCAGTGGAAGCGAGTTGAGTTGAGAGCAAAAGAAGAAGTAGGAAATGACTCCAAAAATCAGGTTTAAAAACCTGATTTGGAGTTACGTGGTCGCAAAATTCGACCAAATCTGAGACCACACGACCGACCCCACAATTGACCATAGGCTCTCCGTGAGTTGATAGACTTTGTGTGGTCAGACCTTATGGTCGGACATATTCTGACCCCACAATCGACCACAGGCTCTCGGTGAGATGATAGGGTTTTGTGAGATCGCATACCCTATGGTCGAACATAGTGCAACCCCACCATCGACCCCACGATGGAAAATACAGTATTTTGACTTATTGACTAGGAAAATTGGAATTTTACATTGATTAGTTGGATTTTGACATGGGAATGACTTATATAATGATTGCCTCACATGTTCTATGATTTTTCAGACACTACCACCATCGGAACAGGAAATGACTGGACGAAGAGTAACCAGGCGAGGACGTAACACAATTCCACTACCACCACCTACGGAGGAAGATAGGCAAGAAAATCCTGAAGGACAAGGGAATCAGGATATGGCACCCCCAGGAGCTAATTGTCACACCCCAATTCTGCACTATTCAGAATGATGTGATGAACCGCTAATAAACCAATGGTTCAACCAGGATCTCAAATAGGCTATCCCCGCGTTATCTAAACTTACACACATCCGTAATCATAATCAGAGTAAATACACAATAGCGGAAGTTTTATAATAAAATGAACTAAGAATCTACGGTGTTATTAATAATTTAATAGCAAATTATTCTGTTTCCACTGAGACATAAATAAATATCAAATACATGTCTTTATTAAATCCAAATAAAGAAATCTAGAAAATATCTAATCAAATACACACGACTTGCACTCACAAGAGGAGTCGTGTGTATCCACTTCAGCTTCAGCTTCCATCGCTGCCACGTTCCCGTACGCAGACGCATTCGTATAATCTTCAACTGTGAAACCTGCATCATCAACTAAAAATATCCGACGTCGAGGGGTGAGCACACATGTGCTTGTATGTATGTGGTTGATGTACTTGATGCGAGCGAGTATCAGGGGGGATGTGATGAGAACATAAATAAACGTTAACCTTTGGTGGGTCTCAGCACTTTAGCTCTATCTCTAACTCAAGTCTTGTGCATTGGCATCGTCGTATCACCATTACTTTAGCAGAACTATTATGTCGTAGAGTATCAGGGGAGGTGGTTTCGGTCCTTGTAGTCTCTAACTCTACCGGGGGGCCTTAGCTCTATCTCTATGGACATTCTGAGGGATGCTGGGGTGAGGCCTTGGATACACTTTTTGGCATTAGGATTGGTTAGTTGCGAGCCCAGTTTGCAGCCGTCGCTAATAGGGGCTTACGTGTTGGTATGGTACTATATAGCAATAAACGTAACCTTTGTTATATAATGTTCATGATTGGGTGCATGCGATTTGACGATAAACGTGATCTTCGGGTAACGTCACACACTCGTGTATAGAGGCGGGGTCAATAAACGTGACCTTTGGCTACCTAAACCTTTCTATTGCATACTGCAAACTTATATACCAGACCAAAGATATAAATTGATTGCATGCATATGTACTGTTGCATTGTTTTGGCTAGTCACTGAGCCGTGATGTGTGCTCACCCATCGACGTCGAATATTTTTAGTTGATGATGCAGGTTATACCGTTGAAGACTATATGAATGCGTCTGCGTACGGTAACGTGGCAGCAATTGAAGCTGAAGCTGAAGTGGATACACACGACTCCTCTTGCGAGTACAACTCGTGTGTATTTGATTAGATATTTTATAGGTTTCTTTATTGGATTTATTAAGACAGGTATTTGATAATTAATTATGTCTCAGTTGGAAACAGAATAATTTACCATTAAATTATTAATATCATTTTAGTTTCTCAGTTCATGTTATTATAAGACTTCCGCTATTGTGTATTTACTCTGATTATGATTATGGATGTATGTGAGTTTGGATAACGCGGGGATATCTTATTGAGATCCGGGTTGGACCGTTGGTTTATTAGCGGTTCATCACACTATTCTGAGATGTGCGGAATTGGGGTGTGACAACTTGGTATCAAAGCATCTCAGGCCTTGCCCGCCGAATTAACATACATTCAAAGCAATTGTGAACTGAGATAGGATAAAAGTAAAAACAGTAATATTAACACACTGTAAGTACAAGTGAAGATTGAGACCAAATTTAAAAAGACAATGATGCATCTATTAAAGGGGAAACAAGTTACATACAATGAGTGAGAGAAACAAAATGTAATTACATAACTAAAGCAGAGTACAGTCCACAACCCGGACAGTTACTCTGTAGTACAAGAAAATAAAGTACAATCAAGAAGCTGGAGGTGAAGGAGGAGGCGGGCCCTCACGATCTCGGTTATAGTCCTCAGCATAGACCCTAGTCAACCAGCCCACCTGGGTCTGGGTCGTCTGGAGACTAGCTGCAAGATCGGCTACCCTCCTATCAGTCGCCCGCTGGACCGATAACAGCTCATCCACCCTCATACGCTGAGCGTCTAGCAACTCCTCCATCCTCAGATCAGATCTGCACTGAGCCTCCCTGATCTCCTACAACATCTCCATCATATCAGCAGGTGGGCGTGAAGGACCAGCCACATAAGAAGGACCAGTCTCAGGTACAGGATCCACCGCAGAAGAAGTACCAACACCAGCCGCATGAGTAGGTGAAGGCGGTGGTATCGCATCAACATCCATATACATGCGGTCATCATCATCGACGGGATCCACATGAGCTCTAGCAGCGGCAGCAGCAGCCTCAGCATCAGCCATCTCGATATGAGTGTGAGGGCGCACCATCGCGTTCCTCTCCTCATCACTAACCTGGGCATCCCGCATACCCATTTTGCAGATTGCCTCCCAATCTAGAGGTGACGATAAGGTCTTCTCCTCGAATCTTCTCATCTACCGAGTCAACCCCCGACGGGTCAGGGAGGGACTGTAATCATGCGTCCATAGGGTAGATTACCCCTATGATCGGACAATGTGGCACTAATCATAGTCCGCATGATGATGTATGGAAGGCAGATGGGCTGGCGAGTGCAGATACTGTAAATCAGAAACTGAGTCAGCTGAAAAACCCTCTCATAGTGCCCACTCTACGGGATCAATTTATGCTGGATAATCTTGCAGAAGACCCATGGAGTTGGACGCAAATAACAAGCTCTCATCTGCCAACGATCAGGACGAAGCAACTGATTATCGATCTCTGCCCTCATCTCCATCTCAACAAACTGTGGCTCTCCAGGTGCATAGTACACCATGGGGCCATCATAGGGAATGCCCAATAAGTCGGCCAGCTGTCGATAGTCGAAAGAGATATCTTCCCCTTTGACGTAGCTGGTGATGCGTAACTCCTGACCATGCTCAACGTCATTGTAATTCCCCACCAGCTCGAGATTACAATAGAACTGGCGCACCAAATCTGGACATGTGCATGCATCATATGTAATGACAGGAAGCCACCCCATGTCACCAAAGGCTCCCTCTACGTTGAACACGGCTAACTCAGCCAAGTTCACCATACGATCACCCTCAACCTTCTTACGGGCATAGTCAGCATACCGTGCCTCGGCTTCATTGGAACAAAAGCGAAGGGGATCGCGAACTCTGGGTACCTTGGTACTAGCCATGGTATCTGCAAAATAAGAAAGAGAAGGAAAACAAGGAGTTAATAGGATAAAAATCCGAAACTTGATTTAATAACGACATGAGTTGACCATAAAGCCCCATTTCTCACCATACAAGTGGGCATGAGAACTTACGTAGGCTAAAATACATCCTAAAACCCACATACAGTAGGAAATTTTAACTGACGATGTCCAATTTGAAGAAATTCAAGAAAAATAAAAAATGTCGACAAATTAGGGCAAAAAGAGAAAATTTTAAGTTTCTCGATAACCAACCGATGAAACTCAAAAATTTTTGAGGGCTTTCATTCCTCGAGACACCAATAACAAAATCCCCCAATAAAAATCAAATTTTTACTGTTGGAAAAAGTTTAATTTGAAAAATACAAGTTAAATGGACAAAAACCTAGAAATAGAAACCTAAAAACAGGTAAAAATGAGAGAACATACATGTATGGATGACGTGGACGTCAAAACTCGGACTAAAATCGACCAACAACAGTGGAGTAGCACTGTAGCAACTCAGAGTGGAGAGGCGAGTCGAAACGGGAGGGAAATAATAAGAAATGACCCAGAATCGGATCTTAAAAATCTGATTTTTGGTCCGAGGGTCGGACAATTCGACTAGCACAATCGACCCTCGAATCGACCCTCCCATCGACCCTCGGCTCTCGGGAATTTGACAGAAAATCAAGGGTCGGAACTGAGGGTCGGATACCCATCGACCCTCGCATCGACCCTCAGCTCTCGGGAAGAACAGGTCATTCCCAGGGTCGGATACTAAGGGTCGGACATACCATCGACCCTGCATAGAAAAGACAGTATTTTTTTTATAAAATGAGCTAGAATTGGAATTGATTATTGATTAGCGTGCCTACATGAAATATAAATGAATTCTCACCTATTTTGATGATTTCCAGGCACCACCAACCACAGAAGAGAATTATGTCTGGACGTAGGGTGACCCGACAGACCCGAAATGCAGTCCCACAACCACCACCCGTGGAGGAGACTAGTCAAGAAAATAACTTTGCACCGGGTAATCTAGAACCGACAAACCCTACAAATTTGCCACCTCCACCACCAGAGCTAACAACCGTGGTAATGAATCTGGCACAGCAGCTGCAGTAGATGCAACACGCACAGGCTCAGATGTAGGTTGCCATGGGAATCATGTTTCAAGCCACTCAGGCTGCACCCATGCACACAGGACAAGCCAGTGCAGCACCGGTGGGTAACCACCCAGCTCCTCAGACACCTCAGCAACCGGCTGCACAGATTCCAGTGCAGGTTCTAGAAGTAGCTCAAGGGAATTACCAGTATCCACCCCATATGTTTGAGGCAAACCCCCAAAATCAGCTGGACCACTCCCGACTAGTGGAGAGATTTTTGAAGATGAAACCCAAGGAATTCAATGGCAAACCGTCTGATCCATTGTGGCCAGCACACTGGATAGACGAGATGGAGAGAAATTTCCTCATGATGACTATCACAGAGGAAGAGAAAGTACTATGTGCCACCTTCATGCTCAAGGGCGACGCACATCATTGGTGAAAATCAACGAAGGCATATCTACTGACAAAGCACGCCCTACTAACTTGGGCTATAGATAAAAAAGCCTTCTTTGAGAAATATTTTCCATGGAGTTTCAGAGATTCGATGGAGAAGGAGTTCCTGAGTCTTTATCAGGGACAGATGTCAGGTGATACGTACCAACAGCGTTATAAAGAGCTGTTTTTCTTCGCACCACTGAGTATGCAAGAAGAAGAAACCAAAACCCGTAGGTTTCTCACGGGACTGAGAGGAAACATCAGTGAACATGTTCTGGGCTTAGAAAAGAGAATTTATAATGAATCTGTCTAGATTGCTCGAGTTATAGAATCGAGCCAGAAGGAGAGTTATTTTACTCAAAATCGAGGCATCAAAAGGCCAGCCGAAAATTCTTACAACGGAGGCAATAACAAGACATATAATCCTTTCCGTCCTTAGAATTTTACTGCTGCAACCAAGACTACTCCAGCAGCTCAACCTCAGCCAAAGCCAAATTCTGAAGTCCTGAAGTGTTTTAACTGCAACCAGCCGGGACATATGGCAAGGGAGTGCCCTAAGCCCAAGAAGCAATTCCATCAGGGACGTGTATATGCTGTTACGTCCGAGGATGCGGCCGCATCACCCGATGTGGTCACAGGTATGACTGAAACTTTTTAAATTTACAATTACATGAATGAGCATGTAGACTAAGTAAAGATAAATCACAGTTATTGTACCTATAAATGGTGCACCTGCTAGAGTACTCTTTGATTCAGGAGCTGCTCATTCATGTATATCTGTGTCATTCGGAAAGATGATAAACTTACCCATCAAAACATTAGACTACAAATTACTTGTACGGTCACCGATGGGGTTAGAAGTGGAACTAGAGAAAGGTTATGGACCATGTCCAGTTCTCATTGGAGAGAAGACTTTAGATGCAACCTTGATACAACTTGAGATGGCAGACTTTGATGTCATCTTGGGAATGGACTGGTTAGCTCGGCATTCTGCAAATCTGTTTTGCACCGAAAAGAAGATAACGTTCAAAGACAAAGAAGGAGCAGAATTGAGTTTCTCGGGAACCAAACTTCCCCGAAACGCAAGCTCATACTTTCAGCACTAAAGGCTAAGAAGTGCCTTGAGAAGGGGGCAATCGGGTATCTAGTATCCGTGGTCGACCTAACCAAGGAAGCGCCACGAATGAAAGATATTGATGTCGTGCGGGACTATCCTGACGTATTTTCGGAAGAACTACCGGATTACCACCCGACCGAGCCACGGAGTTTGTGATAGACCTTATACCTGGAGCCGCACCAATGTCAAAAGCACCTTATACAATGGCTCCTACTGAACTGAAGGAATTAAAAGTGCAACTACAAGAACTGCTGGACAAGGGTTATATTCGACCCAGTATATCTCCCTGGGGGGCACCGGTGTTGTTCGTAAAGAAGAAGGATGGTAGCGTTCGATTATGTATCGACTATCGGGAGTTGAATAAACTGACAATCAAGAATCGATACCCACTACCTCGGATCGATGACTTGTTCAATTAGTTACAAGGAGCAAAAGTATTTTCTAAGATCGATCTTCGATCGGGCTATCATCAGTTGAAGATTAAAGAAGGTGATATTCCGAAGACAGCTTTCAGGACCAGATACGGACATTATGAATTTTTTGTTATGTCTTTCGGATTAACTAATGCATCGGCAACGTTCATGGAACTTATAAACCGAGTTTTCCATGATATATTGGATACGTTGGTTATAGTATTTATTGATGATATATTGGTATATTCCAAGGACAAGGAAACCCATATAAAGAACCTAAACGCAGCCCTATAGTGTTTAAGGAAAGAGAAGCTATATGCCAAATTTTCCAAGTGCGAGTTTTGGCTAAGTGAAGTTGCCTTTCTAGGCCATGTAGTATCCGCTGAAGGAATCAAAGTGGATCCCAGCAAGATCGAGGCTATTCTGAAGTGGGAAGCAACAAAGAGCGTTTTGGAAATCAGAAGTTTTCTGGGTCTAGCTGGTTATTATCGGAGATTCGTAGAAGACTATTCTTGGATTGCCGTACCTCTCACCAGTTTGACTAAGAAAGGTGAAAAGTTTGTGTGGATGGATAAATGTGAGAAGAGCTTCCAGACATTGAAGTCCAGATTGATATCCGCCCCGATTTTGACTATTCCTATTCCAGGACAGATGTTCAACTTATACACTGATGCGTCGGGATTGGGATTGGGATGTGTGCTTATGCAAGGAGAGAAAGTGATTGCTTATGCTTCAAGACAGTTGAAGGTACATGAGAAAAACTACCCCACTCATGATTTGGAGTTAGCGACAGTAGTACATGTTGTCAAGATATGGAGACATTACTTATACGGAGTGAAATTTCAGATTAAGTCGGACCATAAAAGTCTTACTTATTTATTTAATCAGAAAGATTTGAATATGAGACAAAGAATATGGCTGGAACTATTGAAAGACTATGATTGTGATATCCAGTATCATCTGGGAAAAGCGAACGTAGTAGCGGATGCATTGAGCAGAAAAGCAATGATAAAATCTCAAGGAGAAGTTAGCACGACTGCAGCAATGTGTACTACCGGAAGGGTATTCAATCACGGCAACGAGCAGTATGTGATAGATACAATGGATGGATCAGCCAACCAAGGGTTTATTCATCGGTTTTTGAATATGTTCGTGGCATTGAAGATTATACCGGATATCATGGATGAAGTGAAGACAGCTATCAAAGCAGATCCTTATCTGAGAACAGTACAAGAAGATATCTAGAAAGGTAGGACTAATCCTGAGTTCACCTTGGACGAAGAGAAGGTACTGAAATACAAAGGAAGAAAATGTGTACCTGAAACAGAAAGTGCAGACATTAGACACCGATTGTTGGAGGAAGCCCACACCACCATCTATTCGATACATCCTGGAAGTACAAAAATGTATCATGATCTAAAGAAACTATATTGGTGGAGGGGAATGAAAGCAGATGTAGCTAAATTCGGGTCTCAATGCCTAAATTGTCAGAAAGTAAAGGCTGAATGACAAAGACCCGCAGGACTGATACAGCCATTACCGGAACCCACATGGAAATGGGACTACATCACTATGGACTTCGTCACAGGGCTACCATTGACTCCTCGAGTAGTTGACGCAGTTTGGGTGATTGTGGACCGTCTGACTAAAATAGCTCATTTCATACCTATACGACCTCAGTATACACTGGAGAGGTTAGCGAAGCTGTATGTGGATAATATTGTTCAGTTACACGGTATACCAAAAAGCATTGTGTCTGGTAGAGATCCACGATTTACTTCCATGTTTTGGGAAGGATTGCAAAAGGCTATGGGTACAACGTTGAAGTTCAGTACTGCATTCCACCTATAGACAGATGGACAGTCGGAGCATACAATCCAGATTCTAAAAGATATGCTACGAGCATGTGTAATTGAGTTCAATGGATCATGAGATGAAAGGTTACCACTGATCGAGTTTGCTTATAACAATAGCTATCAGGCTACCATACAGATGTCACCTTATGAAGCACTGTATGGCTGGAAGTGTCGAACTCCCTTGTTTTGGAATGAAATTGGAGAACGTAGCATTGTTGGACTGGAATTTGTTGAGGAGACTTGTCGAGTGGTCGATATTATCAAGGAAAGGGAGAGAACGGCTCAATACCGTCAGAAGCAATATGCAGATACTCGACGCAAAGATTTGGAGTTCGCCGTAGGTGGTAAAGTAATTTTGAAGGTATCGTCCATGCGATGATTGAAGAGGTTTGGACAGAAAGGGAAACTAAGTCCAAGATATGTCAGGCAATATGAAACTCTAGCTAAGCGTGGAAAAGTGGCTTATCAACTAGCACTACCACCATCTATGTCAAGTGTGCATGACGTATTTCACATTTTCCTATTGAAGAAGTATGTCAAAGACCCAACGCATGTTTTAACAGTGGATTTGCCGGAATTGACTAATGATTTGACATTTGAAGTAACACCAACAGAAATCACTAGTCGAAAGGTTCAACGTCTACGCAACAAAGATATCTACTATGTTAAGGTCACATGGAAAAGTAGAGACATGGAAGAAATTATATGGGAAGAAGAAAATGCTATGCGGAAGCAATACCCTCACTTATTTGATTCAGATGGTACGTACAATTTCGAGGATGAAATTTTTATAAGTTGGGGGGAGTTGTAAGACCCGTGCCAATCTAACCCGATCTTACCACCTTGAACCAGGTTTACCCATCATGGTCGAGTCAAATGGACCAAGGGCGTGAAGGACATCGAGATCCTAGGTATCAAATCGACCCAAAAACACTTAAAATAGGGGAAGGGTCGCATACCCAGCTAAGCAGGGTCGGACCTCCCAAAACAGAAAGTCAGACCCTCAGTTTTGAAGGGAGGGTCGGACAGCTTAAGACCCTAGGGTCGACGGGATCATCGACCCTCCCATCGACCCTCGGTTGCCATAAGAAAATAAAATTAGGAAATTTCCTAATTTTCGATTGGGATTCTTTCCTAATCTCAATGGGACTTATTTAGGATGTTCCTACTCTATTTAAAGGACGTTCCTAAGCCACTTTCACTCCTTTCACAACCCTAATTGAATTGAGAGAAAGAGAGGAAAAGGAAAAGAGGAAGAAGAAAGGCAAGGAAGAGAACTTAGCAAAAAGGAGAACAATTTCAGAGAAAAAGTAATCTTCTCAGGTATGGATACTAATTTCATGAGTTTCTACAAACCTTAGGATAGTTATTGGTTAGAGTGTGATCTCGGAGAAATCCAAACCATCAAGCTATGGTTAGGTTTCCATGGAAAACCATAGAAAAGTGCCTGAAAGCTATCTTGGTGGGTTATGCATGGTTTCAGACCATGGAATGCATGTAGAATGGAATGTAGGAGCAAGCCATAGGATTCCAAACACGAAGAATGGATTAAAAGAGGGAATTGGACCAAAGTGCACAGATGGTCGCACCGAGGGTCGATGACCATCCGACCCTAGGTGTTCCTGACCATCGACCCTCAGTGTTCGGGAAGTTCAGAATCTGGGTAGGGTTGCACCCAGGGTCGATCAGGATTCGGACCCTACCTCCGACCCTAAGTTAACAGCATGGTTTTTAAATTCAGAATTAATTCTAATTAAATTCTATCAACTTTGTTAGGTCTTCTAGCAAAACAATAACAATATAAAGGTGATTATAAAGCTTGGAAAAGTATCTACTAGCAAGCTAAGGTGAGGAACCAGAACTCCAAACTAAATTGGTTAATAAGAAAAACTGTTTTCTATTTCTTGAGTCCTATGCCATGCTTGATTCTATGCGAATATGTTTGTAATGTGCATACAGCATGCCATCCAATATTTCTATTATTTGTTCATGCATATTTACTTTATTTTTTATGACATGATGATGATGATGATGATAGGAATAGGCATGTGCTTGTATGTGTGTGGTTGATGTACTTGATGTGAGCGAGTATCAGGGGGGGTGTGATGAGAACGTCAATAAACGTTAACCTTTGGTGGGTCTCAGCACTTTAGCTCTAACTCTAACTCTAGTCTTGTGCATTGGCATCGTCGTATTGCCATTACTTTAGCAGAACTATTATGTCGTAAAGTATCAGGGGAGGTGGTCTCAGTCCTTGTAGTCTCTGACTCTATCGAGGGGCCTTAGCTCTATCTCTATGGACATTCTGAGGGATGCTGGGGTGAGGTCTTGGATACACTTTTTGGCATTAGGATTGGTTAGTTGCGAGCCCAGTTGCAGCCCTCGCTAACAGGGGCTTACGTGTTGGTATGGCACTATATAGCAATAAACGTAACCTTTGTTATATAATGTTCATGGTTGGGTGCAAGCGAGTTGACGATAAACGTGATCTTCGGGTAACGTCACACTCTCGTGTATAGAGGCGGGGACAATAAACGCGACATTTGGCTACCTAACCTTTCTATTGCATACTACAAACTTATATACTAGACCAAAGATATAAATTGATTGCATGCATATGTACTGTTGAATTGTTTTGGCTACTCACTGAGCCGTGTTGTGTGCTCACCCCTCGACGTCGAATATTTTTAGTTGATGATGCAGGTTATACCGTTGAAGACTATATGAATGCGTCTGCGTACGGGAACGTGGCAGCAATGGAAGCTGAAGCTGAAGTGGATACACACGACTCCTCTTGCGAGTGCAACTCGTGTGTATTTGATTAGATATTTTATAGGTTTCTTTATTGGATTTATTAAGACATGTATTTGATAATTAATTATGTCTCAGTTGGAAACAGAATAATTTGCTATTAAATTATTAATATCATTTTAGTTTCTCAGTTCATGTTATTATAAGACTTCCGCTATTGTGTATTTACTCTGATTATGATTATGGATGTGTGTGAGTTTGGATAACGCGGGGATAGCCTATTGAGATCCTGGTTGGACCGTTGGTTTATTAGCGGTTCATCACACTATACTGAGTCTCTGCTTCATTAGACCAGAAGCGGATAGGATCATGAGCTCTGGGAACTTTGGTGTGAGCCATGTTAACTGCAAAGACACAGATAAATAAGAAAGATATTAGATATAGTGAAAACTCAAAAATTTTGGCATTATAACGGCGTGGTTTGGCCAAAAGCCTCACTTTTCACCCAACCACTTGGGCAGGAGGACTTACATAGATTCCAAACCATCCTGCAAGGCTCATACAATTGGAAAATTTAAACTAGGAAGATCGAATTTGAAGAAATTTCGAGAAATTGGAAAAATCCCAAAAATTAGGTTAAAAAGGGAAAATTTCAAGTTTCTCAAAAACTAACCGATGAAACTCAAAATTTCTTGAGGGCTTTCATCAATTGGGTGGCCAATAGCAAAAGCCCCCAATAAAAATCAAATTTTTACGGTTAGAAAAATTTTAATTTGAAGAAAACGCTTTAAATGGAGAAAAACTTTGTTTTAAAAGCTTAAAAATGAGGACCAGTAGAGAACATACCTGAAGGAACGGAGCGGAGGTCGTGAATGGAGGAAGGAATTGCCAGACACGAGTGGTCGACATTGTAGTAACTCAGTGGAAGCGAGTTGAGTTGAGAGCAAAAGAAGAAGTAGGAAATGACTCCAAAAATCAGGTTTAAAAACCTGATTTGGAGTTATGTGGTCGCAAAATTCGACCAAATCTGAGACCACACGACCGACCCCACAATTGACCACAGGCTCTCCGTGAGTTGATAGACTTTGTGTGGTCAGACCCTATGGTCGGACATATTCCAACCCCACAATCGACCACAGGCTCTCGGTGAGATGATAGGGTTTTGTGAGGTCACATACCCTATGGTCGGACATAGTGCAACCCCACCATCGACCACACGATGGAAAATACAGTATTTTGACTGATTGACTAGGAAAATTGGAATTTTACAATGATTAGTTGGATTTTGACATGGGAATGACTTATATAATGATTGCCTCACATGTTCTATGATTTTTTAGACACTACCACCATCAGAACAGGAAATGACTGGGCGAAGAGTAACCAGGCGAGGACGTAACCCAATTCCACTACCACCACCTGTGGAGGAAGATAGCCAAGAAAATCCTAAAGGACAAGGGAATCAGGATATGGCACCACCAGGAGCTAATTGTCACACCCCAATTCTGCACTATTCAGAATGATGTGATGAACCGCTAATAAACCAAAGGTTCAACCAGGATCTCAAATAGGCTATCCCCGCGTTATCTAAACTTACACACATCCGTAATCATAATCAGAGTAAATACACAATAGTGGAAGTCTTATAATAAAATGAACTGAGAATCTACGGTGATATTAATAATTTAATAGCAAATTATTCTATTTCTACTGAGACATAAATAAATATCAAATACATGTCTTTATTAATTCTAAATAAAGAAATCTAGAAAATATCTAATCAAATACACACGAGTTGCACTCGCAAGAGGAGTCGTGTGTATCCACTTCAACTTTAACTTCCATCGCTGCCACGTTCCCGTATGCAGACACAGTCATATAATCTTCAACTATGAAACCTACATCATCAACTAAAAATATTCAACGTCGAGGGGTGAGCACACATCACGGCTCAGTTAGTAGCCAAAACAATGCAACAATACATATGCATGCAAATCAATTGATATCTTTGGTCCGGTTTAAAGTTTACAGTATGCAATAAAAAGGTTTAGGAAGTCAAAGGTCGCGTTTATTGACCCCGCCTCTATACACGAGTGTGTGATGTCACCCGAAGATCACGTTTATCGTCAACTCACATGTACCCAATCATGAAAATTATATAACAAAGGTTACATTTATTGCTATATAGTGTCATACCAACATGTAAGCCCCTGCTGGCGAGGGCTGCAAACTGGGCTCGCAACTAACCAATCCTAATGCCAAAAGTGTATCCAGGGCCTCACCCCAGCATCCCTCAGAATGTCCATAGAGATAGAGCTAAGGCCCCCGGTAGAGTCAGAGACTACAAGGATCGAGACCACCTCCCCTGATACTCTACGACATAATAGTTCTGCTAAAGTAATGGCGATATGACGATGCCAATGCACAAGACTTGAGTTAGAGATAGAGCTAAAGTGTTGAGACCCGCCAAAGGTTAACGTTTATTGACGTTTTCATCACACCTCCCCTGGTACTCGCTCGCATCAAGTACATCAACCACACACATACATGCACATGTCTATTCCTATCATCATCATCATCATCATGTTATAAATAATAAAGTAAATATGTGAACAAGTAATAGAAATATTGGATGGCATGTTGTATGCACATTACAAACATATTCGCATAGAATCAAGCATAGGATAGGACTCAAGATATAGAAAACAGTTTTTGTTATTAACCAATTTAGTTTGGAGTTCTGGTTCCTCACCTTAGCTTGCTATAAGATGTTTTTCCAAGCTTTAGAATCACCTTTACAGTGTTATTATATTGCTAGAAGACCTAACAAAGTCGATAGAATTTAATTAGAATTAATTCCAGATTTAAAAACCACTCTGTTAACTGAGGGTCGGAGGTAGGGTCCTAGTCATGATCGACCCTGGGTGCGTCCCTCCCCAGATTCTGAACTTCCCAAACACTAAGGGTCGATGGTCAGGAACACCTAGGGTCGGATGGTCATCGACCCTCGGTGCGACCCTCTGTGCACTTTGGTCCAATTCCCTCTCTTTAATCCATTCTTCGTGTTTGGGGTCCTATGGCTTGCTTCTACATTCCATTAAACATTCATTCCATGGTCTGGAACCACGAATCAACCACCTAGATAGCTTTCATGCATTCTTCTATGGTTTTCTATGAAAACCTAACCATAGCTTGATGGTTTGGGTTTCTCCAAGATCGCACTCTCTCCAATAACTATCCTAAGGTCTATAGAAACTCGTGGAATTCGTATCCATACCTGAGAAGATTACTTTTTCTCTGAAATTCTTCTCCTTTTTGCTAAGTTATCTTCCTTGCCTTTTTCTTCCTCTTCTCCTTCTCT
The DNA here is from genome assembly GCA_028583415.1 of Protea cynaroides. Classification (NCBI taxonomy): domain Eukaryota; kingdom Viridiplantae; phylum Streptophyta; class Magnoliopsida; order Proteales; family Proteaceae; genus Protea; species Protea cynaroides. The sequence continues at coordinate 40,307,040 of CM053265.1, forward strand.
TCTCTTTCTCTCAATTCAATTAGGGTTGTAAAAGGAGTGAAAGTGGCTTAGGAACCTCCTTTAAATAGAGTAGGAATATCATAAAATAAGTCCCTTTGAGAATAGGAAAGAATCCCAATCAAAAAATAGGAAATTTCTTAATTTTATTTTCTTACGGCAACCGAGGGTCGATGGGAGGGTCGATGATCCCATCGACCCTAGGGTCCTAAGCTGTCTGACCCTCCCTTCAAAACTGAGGGTCTGACTTTCTGTTTTGGGAGGTCCAACCCTGCTTAGCTGGGTATGCGACCCTTCCCCTATTTTAAGTGTTTTTGGATGGATTTGAAACCTGGGATCTCGATCTCCTCCACGCCCTTGGTCCATTTGACTCGACCATGATGGGTAAACCTGGTTCAAGGTGGTAAGACCGGGTTAGATTGACACGGGTTTTACAACTCCCCCCAACTTATAAAAATTTCGTCCTCGAAATTGTACGTACCTTCTGAATAAAAAAAGTGAGGGTATTGCTTCCGCATAGCATTTTTTTCTTCCCATGTAATTTCTTCCAAGTCTCTACTTTTCCATGTGACCTTAACATAGTAGATATCTCTGTTGTGTAGACGTTGAACCTTTCGACTATTGATTTCTGTTGGTGTTACTTCAAATGTCAAATCATCAGTCAATTCCGGCAAATCCACTGTCAAAACATGCGTTGGGACTTTGACATACTTCTTCAATAGGGAAATGTGAAATACGTCATGCACACTTGACATAGATGGTGGTAGTGCTAACTGATAAGCCACTTTTCCATGCTTAGCTAGAATTTCATACGGCCCGACATATCTTGGACTTAGTTTCCTTTTCTGTCCGAACCTCATCAATCCTCGCATGGGTGATACCTTCAAAAATACTTTATCACCTACGGCGAACTCCAGATCTTTTCATCGAGTATCCGCATATTGCTTCTGACGGTTCTGAGCTATTCTCACTCTTTCCTTGATGATGTCGACCACTCGATAGGTCTCTTCAACAAATTCTGGTCCAACAATACTACGTTCTCCAACTTCATTCCAGGATAAGGGAGTTCGACACTTCCTGCCATACAGTGCTTCATAAGGTGACATCTGTATAGTAGCCTGATAGCTATTGTTATAAGCGAACTCGATCAGTGGTAATCTTTCATCCCATGATCCCTTGAAATCAATTACACATGCTCGTAGCATATCTTCTAGAATCTGAATTATACGCTCCGATTGTCCATCCGTGCGTGGGTGGAATGCGATCTTGAACTTCAACGTTGTACCCATAGCCTTTTGCAATCCTTTCCAAAACTTGGAAGTAAATCGTGGATCTCTATCCGACACAATGCTTTCGGAACACCATGTAATCGAACAATATTATCCACATACAGCTTCGCTAACCTTTCCAGTGTATACTGAGGTCGTATAGGTATGAAACGAGCTATTTTAGTCAGACGGTCCACAATCACCCAAACTGCGTCAACTACTCAAGGAGTCAATGGTAGTCCCGTGACGAAGTCGATAGTGATGCAGTCCCATTTCCATGCTGGTTCCGGTAATGGCTGTAACAGTCTTGCGGGTCTTTGTCGTTCAACCTTTACTTTCTGACAATTTAGGCATTGAGACACGAACTTAGCTACATCTGCTTTCATTCCCCTCCACCAATATAGTTTCTTTAGATCATGATACATTTTTGTACTTCCGGGATGTATCGAATAGATGGTGGTGTGGGCTTCCTTCATCGGTCGGTGTCTAATGTCTACACTTTCCTTTCGTGTACACATATTCTTCCTTTGTATTTCAGTACTTTCTCGTCATCCAAGGTGAACTCAGGATTAGTCCTACCTTTCTCAATATCTTCTTGTACTGTTCTCAGATAAGGATATGCTTTGATTGCTATCTTCACTTCATCCACTATATCCGGTATAATCTTCAATGCCGCGAACATATTCGAAAACCGATGAATAAACCCTTGGTTGGCTGATCCATCCATTGTATCTATCACATACTGCTCGTTGCCATGATTGAATACCATTCCGGTAGTACACATTGATGCAGTCGTGCTAACTTCTCCTTGAGATTTTATCATTGTTTTTCTGCTTAATGCATCCGCTACTTCGTTCGCTTTTCCCGGATGATACTGGATATCACAATCATAGTCTTTCAATAGTTCCAGCCATATTCTTTGTCTCATATTCAACTCCTTCTGATTAAATAAATAAGTAAAACTTTAATGGTCCGACTTAATCTGAAATTTCTCTCCGTATAAGTAATGTCTCCATATCTTGACAGCATGTACTACTGTCGCTAACTCCAAATCATGAGTGGGGTAGTTTTTCTCATGTACCTTCAACTGTCTCGAGGCATAGGCTACTTGTTCTCCTTGCATAAGCACACATCCTAATCCCAGTCTCGACGCATCAGTGTATAAGGTAAACGTCTGTCCTAGGATAGGAATAGTCAAAGTCAGAGCGGATATCAATCTGGTCTTCAATGTCTGGAAGCTCTTCTCACATTTATCCGTCCACACAAACTTTTCACCTTTTTTAGTCAAACTGGTGAGAGGTACAATAATCCGAGAAGAGTCTTCTACGAATCTCCGATAATAACCAGCTAGACCCAGAAAACTTCTAATTTCTGAAACGCTATTTGGTGCTTCCCACTTCACAATAGCCTCGATCTTGCTGGGGTCCACTTTGATTCCTTCAGAGGATACTACATGGCCTAGAAAGGCGACTTCACTTAGTCAAAACGCGCACTTTGAAAATTTGGCATATAGCTTCTCTTTCCTTAAACGCTGTAGGGCTGCGTTTAGGTTCTTGATATGGTTTTCCTTGTCCTTGGAATATACCAATATATCATCAATAAATACTATAACCGACGTATCCAACATATCGTGGAAAACTCGATTCATAAGTTCCATGAACGTTGCTGGTGCATTAGTTAATCCGAAAGACGTAACCAAAAATTCATAAAGTCTGTATCTGGTCCTGAAAGCTGTCTTTGGAATATCAACTTCTTTAATCTTCAACTGATGATAGCCTGATCGAAGATTGATCTTAGAAAATACTTTCACTCCTTGTAACTGATCGAACAAGTCATCGATCCGAGGTAGTGGATATCGATTCTTGATTGTCAATTTATTCAACTCCCGATAGTCGATACATAATCGAACGCTACCATCCTTCTTCTTTACGAACAACACCGGTGCCCCCCATGGAGATATACTGGGTCGAATATAACCCTTGTCCAACAGTTCTTGTAGTTGCACTTTTAATTCCTTCAGTTCCGTAGGAGCCATTCTATAAGGTGCTTTTGACACTGGTGCGGCTCCAGGTATAAGGTCTATCACAAACTCCGTGGCTCGGTCGGGTGGTAATCCGGGTAGTTCCTCCGAAAATACATCAGGATAGTCCCGCACGACATCAATATCTTCCATTCGTGGCGCATCCTTGGTTAAGTCGACCACGGATACTAGATACCTGATTGCCCCCTTCTCAAGGCACTTCTTAGCCTTTAGTGCTGAAAGTATGAGCTTGCGTCTCCGGGGAAGTTTGGTTCCCAAAAAACTTAATTCTGCTCCTTCTTTGTCTTTGAACGTTAGCTTCTTTTTGACGCATAATAGATTTGTAGAATGCCGAGCTAACCAGTCCATTCCCAAGATGACATCAAAGTGTGCCATCTCAAGTTGTATCAAGGTTGCATCTAAAGTCTTCTCTCCAATGAGAACTGGACATGGTCCATAACCTTTCTCTAGTTCCACTTCTAACCCCATCGGTTACCGTACAAGTAATTTGTAGTCTAATGTTTTGATGGGTAATTTCGTTTTCTTTCCAAATGACACAGATATAAATGAATGAGTAGCTCCGAAATCGAAGAGTACTCTGGCGGGTACGCCATTTATAGGTACAATACCTGTGATTTATCTTTACTTAGTTTACATGCTCATTCAATGTAATTATAACTTTAAAAAGTTTCAGTCATACCTGTGACCACATCGGGTGATGCGGCAGCATCCTCTGATGTAACAGCATATACCCATCCCTGATGTAACTGCTTCTTGGGCTTTGGGCACTCCCTTGCCATATGTCCGGGTTGGTTGCAGTTAAAACACTTCAGGACTTCAGAATTTGGCTTTGGCTGAGGTTGAGCTGCTGGAGTAGTCTTGATTGCAGCAGTAAAATTCTGACAACGGAAAGGCTTATACGTCCTGTTATTACCTCTGTTGTAGGAATTTCCGGTTGGCCTTTTGATGCCTCTATTCTGGGTAAAATAACTCTCCTTCTGGCTCAACTCAATCACTCGAGCAATCTGGACAGCTTCCTTATAAATTTTCTTCTCTAAGCCCAGAACATGTTCTTTGATGCTTCCTCTCAGTCCTGTGACGAACCTACGGGTTTTGGTATCTTCTTCTTGCATGCTAATCGGTGCAAAGAAAAACAGCTCTTCGTAGCGCTGTTGATATGAGTCCACAGTCATCTGTCCCTGATATAGGCTCAGGAACTCCTTCTCCATCGAATCTCTAAAGCTCCGTGGAAAATATTTCTCAAAGAAGGCTTCTTTATATATAGCCCATGTCAGTAGGGCGTGCTTGGCCAGTAGATAAGCCTTCGTGGATTTCCACCAATGATGTGTGTCGCCCTTGAGCATGAAGGTGGCGCATAGTACTTTCTCTTCCTCTGTGATAGTCATCATGAGGAAATTTCTCTCCATCTCGTCTATCCAGTGGGCTGGCCACAACGGATCAGACGATTTGCCGTTGAATTCTTTGGGTTTCATCTTCAAAAATCTCACCACTAGTCGGGAGTGGTCCAACTAATTTTGGGGGTTTGCCCCAAACATATGGGGTGGATACTGGTAATTCCCCTGAGCTGCATTCGGTACCTGCACTGGAATCTGTGCAGCCGGTTGTTGAGGTGTCTGAGGAGCTGGGTAGTTACCCACCGGTGCTGCACTGGCTTGTCCTGTGTGCATGGGTGCAGCCTGAGTGGCTTGAAACATAATTCCTATGGCAACCTACATCTGAGCCTGTGCGTGTTGCATCTGCTGCAACTGCTGTGCCAGATTCATCACCATTGTTCCTAGCTCTACTGGTGGAGGTGGCAAATTTGAAGGGTTTTCTGGTTCCGGATTACCCGGTGCATAATTATTTTCTTGACTGGTCTCCTCCACGGGTGGTGGTGGTGGAACAGCATTTCGGGTCAGTCGGGTCACCCTACGTCCAGACATAATTCTTTTCTGTGATTGGTGGTGCCTAAAAATCATCAAAATAGGTGAGAAGTCATTATATTTCATGTAGGCATGCTAACCAATAATCAATTCCAATTCTATCTCATTTTATAAAAAAAATACTGTCTTTTCTATGCAGGGTCGATGGTGAGGATTAATGGTATGTCAGACCCTTAGTATCCGACCCTGGGAATGACCTGTTCTTCCCGAGAGCTGAGGGTCGATGCGTGGGTCGATGGGTATCCGACACTCGGTATCCGACCCTTGATTTTCTGTCAGATTCTCTAGAGCCGAGGGTCGATGGGAGGGTCAATCCGAGGGTCGATGGTTCTAGTCGAATTGTCCGACCCTCGGACCCAAAATCAGATTTTTGGGTCATTTCTTATTATTTCCCTCCCGTTTCGACTCGCCTCTCCACTCGAGTTGCTACAGTGCTACTCCACTGTTGTTGGTCGATTTTATTCCGGGTTTCGACGTCCACTTCATCCCTATAGGTATGTCTTCCCATTTTTACCTGTTTTTAGGTTTCCATTTCTAGGTTTTCGCACATTTAACTTCTATTTTCCAAATTAAACTTTTTCCAACCATAAAAATTCGATTTTTATTGGGGGCTTTTGTTATTGGTGTCTCGAGGAACGAAAGCCCTCAAAAATTTTTGAGTTTCATCGGTTGGTTATCGAGAAACTTGAATTTTTCCCTTTTTGCCCTAATTTGTCGACATTTTTGATTTTTCTTGAATTTCTTCAAATTGGACATCGTCAGTTAAAATTTCCTACTTCATGTGGGTGGTAGGGTATGTTTAGACCTACGTAAGTTCTCATGCCCACTTGTATGGTGAGAAATGGGGCTTTATGGTCAACTTACGTTGTTATCAATTCAATTTCGGATTTTTTTTATCCTATTAACCCCTTGTCTCCCTTCCTCTTTCTTATCTGCAGATACCATGACTCGTACCAAGATACCCAGAGTGCGTGATCCACTTCGCTTCCGTTCTAATGAAGACGAGGCACAGTATGCCGACTATGTCCGTAAGAAGGTGGAAGGTGGTCGTATGGTGAACTTGGTTGAGCTAGCCTTGTTCAATGTAAAGAGGGCATTTGGTGATATGGGGTGGCTCCCTGTCATCACCTATGACGCTTGCACATGTCCGGATTTGGTGTGCCAGTTCTATTGTAATCTCCAGGTGGTAGGGAATTACAATGACGTTGAGCATGGTCAGGAGTTGTGCATTACCATTTATGTTAAAGGGGTGCACATTTCATTTGACTATCGGCAACTGGCCGATCTGCTGGGCATTCCTTATGATGGCCCCATGGTGTACTGTGCGCCTAGAGAGCCACAGTTTGTTTCTATGGAGATGAGGGCAGAGATCGACAACCAGCTGTTATGACCTGATTGTTGGCAGATGAGAGCTTGTTATCTGTGTCCAGCTCCACGGGTCCTCTGCAAGATTATCCTGCATAATCTGATCCCGCAGAGTGGGCACTATGAGAGGGTTTCTCAGCTGACCCAGTTCCTGATATATAGTATATGCACTCGACAGCCCGTCTGCCTTCCATACATCGTCATGCAGACTATGATTAGTGCTACATTGTCCGGTCATAGGGGTAATCTACCCTATGGACGCATGATTACAGTGCTACTGACCCGTCTGGGGGTTAACCTGGTAGATGAGAAGATCCAGGAGAAGACCTTCTCGTCGCCTCTAGATTGGGTGGCAATCTGCAAGATGGGTATGCGGGATGCCCAAGTTAGTGATGAGGAGAGGAATGCGATGGTGCGCCCTCACACTCGTATCGAGATGGCTAATGCTGAGGCTGCTGCTGCCGCTGCTAGAGCTCATGTGGATCCCGTCGACGATGACGACCGTATGTATATGGATGTCAACTCGATACCACCGCCTTCACCTATGCATGCGGCTGGTGTTGGTACTTCTTCTGCGGTGGGTCCTGTACCGGAGACCGGTCCTTCTCATGCGGCTGGTCCTTCACGCCCACCTTCTAACATGATGGAGATGCTGTAGGAGATCAGGGAGGCTCAGCACAGATCTGATCTGAGGATGGAGGAGTTGCTAGACACTCAGCGTGTGAGAGTGGATGAGCTGTTAGCCGCCCAGCGCATATCACTCACACGGATGGGAGAGCTTGTAGAGGTACAGCGTGCGACTAATCGGAGGGTAGCCGATCTCACAGCTAGTCTACAGATGACCCAGACTCAGATAGCCAGGTTGACTAGAGTCTATGCTGAGGACTACGACAGAGATCGTGAGGCCCCGCCTCCTCCTTCGCCTCTAACCTCTTGATTGTACTTTGTTTCCTTATACTACAGAGTAACTGTCCGGGTTGTGGACTGTACTCTACTTTAGTTATGTATATACATTTTGTTTCTCTCACTCATTGTATGTAACATGTTTCCCCTTTAATAGATGCATTATTCTCTTTTTAAATTTGATCTCAATCATCACTTGTGCTTACAGTGTGTTAATATTACTATTTTACTTTTATCCTATCTCAGTTCACAATTATCTCGAATGTATGTTAGTTCAGCGGGCAAGGCCTGAGATGCTCTGATACCAAGTTGTCACACCCCAATTCTGTACTATTCAGAATGATGTGATGAACCGCTAATAAACCAACGATTTAACCAGGATCTCAAATAGGCTATCTCCGCGTTATCTAAACTTACACACATCCATAATCATAATCAGAGTAAATACACAATAGGAGAAGTCTTATAATAAAATGAACTGAGAATCTACGGTGATATTAATAATTTAATAGCAAATTATTCTGTTTCCACTGAGACATAAATAAATATCAAATACATGTCTTTATTTAATCCAAATAAACAAAATCTAGAAAATATCTAATCAAATACACACGAGTTGCACTCGCAAGAGGAGTCGTGTGTATCCACTTCAGCTTCAGCTTCCATCGCTGCCACGTTCCCGTATGCAGACACAGTCATATAATCTTCAACTGTGAAACATACATCATCAACTAAAAATATTCAACGTCGAGGGGTCAGCACACATCACGGCTCAGTGAGTAGCCAAAACAATGCAACAATACATATGCATGCAAATCAATTTATATCTTTGGTCCGATTTAAAGTTTGCAGTATGCAATAGAAAGGTTTAGGTAGTCAAAGGTCGCGTTTATTGACCCCGCCTCTATACACGAGTGTGTGACGTCACCCGAAGATCACGTTTATCGTCAACTCACATGCACCCAATCAAGAACATTATATAACAAAGGTTACATTTATTGCTATATAGTGTCATACCAACACGTAAGCCCCTGCTGGCGAGGGCTGCAAACTAGGCTCGCAACTAACCAATCCTAATGCCAAAAGTGTATCCAAGGCCTCACCCCAGCATCCCTCAGAATGTTCATAGAGATAGAGCTAAGGCCCCCCGGTAGAGTCAGAGACTACAAGGACCGAGATCACCTCCCCTGATACTCTACGATATAATAGTTCTGCTAAAGTAATGGCGATACGACGATGCCAATGCACAAGACTTGAGTTAGAGATAGAGCTAAAGTGCTGAGACCCGCCAAAGGTTAACGTTTATTGACGTTCTCATCACACCTCCCCTGATACTCGCTCGCATCAAGTACATCAACCACATACATACAAGCACATGCCTATCCTATCATCATCATCATCATCATGTTATAAACAATAAAGTAAATATGCATGAACAAGTAAAAGAAATATTGGATGGCATGCTGTATGCACATTACAAACATATTCGCATAGAATCAAGCATAGCATAGGACTCAAGAAATAGAAAATAGTTTTTGTTATTAACCAATTTAGTTTGGAGTTCTGGTTCCTCACCTTAGCTTGCTATAAGATGTTTTTCCAAGCTTTAGAATGACCTTTACAGTGTTATTATATTGCTAGAAGACCTAACAAAGTCGATAGAATTTAATTAGATTTAATTATTGATTTAAAAACCACTCTGTTAACTGAGGGTCTTAGGTAGGGTCATAGTCATGATCGACCCTGGGTGCGACCCTCCCCAGATTCTGAACTTCCCGAACACTGAGGGTCGATGGTCAGGAACACCTAGGGTCGGAGGGTCATCGACCCTCGGTGCGACCCTCTGTGCACTTTGGTCCAATTCCCTCTCTTTAATCCATTCCTCGTGTTTGGGGTCCTATGGCTTGCTTCTACATTCCATTAAACATTCATTCCATGGTCTGGAACCACGAATCAACCACTTAGATAGCTTTCATGCATTCTTCTATGGTTTTCCATGAAAACCTAACCATAGCTTGATGGTTTGGGTTTCTCCGAGATTACACTCTCTCCAATAACTATCCTAAGGTCTGTAGAAACTCATGGAATTAGTATCCATACCTGAGAAGATTACTTTTTCTCTGTAATTCTTCTCCTTTTTGCTAAGTTCTCTTCCTTGCCTTTCTTCTTCCTCTTCTCCTTCTCTTCTCTTTCTCTCAATTCAATTAGGGTTGTAAAAGGAGTGAAAGTGGCTTAGGGACGTCCTTTAAATAGAGTAGGAATATCCTAAAATAAGTCCCTTTGAGATTAGGAAATAATCCCAATCGAAAATTAGGAAATTTCCTAATTTTATTTTCTTACAGAAACCGAGGGTCGATGGGAGGGTCGATGATCCCGTCGACCCTAGGGTCCTAAGCTGTCCGACCCTCCCTTCAAAATTGAGGGTCTGACTTTCTGTTTTGGGAGGTCCGACCCTGCTTAGCTGGGTATGCGACCCTTCCCCTATTTTAAGTGTTTTTGGGTCGATTTGATACCTGGGATCTCGATCTCCTTCACGCCCTTGGTCCATTTGACTCGACCATGATGGGTAAATCTAGTTCAAGGTGGCAAGACTGGGTTAGATTGACATGGGTCTTACACTAATGGCCAGGCAAATCCTACAAACTTGGCAGTCCCACCTACAGATTTGGCTACAGTAGTTATGAACCTGGCACAACAGTAGCAACAAATACAGCAAGTACAAGACAATATGCAACCTGCTATGGGAATGGTTTTATCAGCTATACATACTACACTTATGCCAGCCAGATAAGCTAGTACAGTACCAGGGGGTAAGAACACGATACCCCAAGCACCTCACACGCCAATTGTACAAGCACAGTAAAAAACCCTGAGGTAGCCCAAGGCAGTTACCAGTATCAACCACCTTTGTATGGGGCCTATGCTCAGTATCAGTTGGACCATTCTCAACTAATCGAGCGATTTTTGAAAATGAAGCCTAAGGAATATAATGGCAAGCCAGCGGATCCTTTGCGGCCAGCTCATTAGATCGACGAGATGGAAAAGAATTTCATGATGATGACTGTTAATGAGGAGAAAAAAGTACTGTGTGTAACATTTATGTTGAAGGGTGATGCACACCACTGGTGGAAGTCTACTCGAAATTATTTGTTAACCAAGTACGCCCAATTGACCTGCGCTATCTATAAAGAGGCATTCTTCGAGAAATATTTTCCAAGAAGTTTCAGAGATGCTATGGAAAGAGAGTTCCTGAGTTTGTATCAGGGGCATATGACTGTGGATTCATATCAACAGCATTATGAAGAGCTGTTTTTCTTTACTCCCTCTAGCATGCAGGAGGAAAATACTAAAACCCAAAGGTTCGTCATGGGACTTAGGGGAAGCATTCGGGAGCATGTTTTGGGGCTAGAAAAGAAATTTTATAATGAAGCAGTACAGATTGCTCGAGTATTAGAATCGAGCCAGAGGGAGAGCTACTTTGCTCAGAATAAAGGTATAAAAAGGCCAAATGGAAATTCATATAACGGAGGAAACACAAAGACATTTAAACCCTCCCGTACTCAAGGCTTTAATGCTGCAGCCAAGACTACTCCAACAGCCCAACCTCAACAAAAACAAAATAATGAAGGAGTAAAATATTATAACTGCAACCAAATGGGATATTATTTAAGGGAGTGTCCTAAGCCCAAGAAGTAGCTACAGCAAGGAAAGATTTATGCAGTTACATCGAAGGATGCTGTCGTATCATCTAATGTGGTCATAGGTATGACATGAACCTTTCATTTTGTATTACCTTGTGTGAGCATGTAGACTAAATTAATACAAATCACAGGTATCGTACCTATTAATGGTATACCCGCTAGAGTACTCTTTCATTCTAGAGTTACTCATTCTTTTATATCTGTGTTATTGGGAAAGAAGCTAAATCTAGCCCTAAGATCTTTAGACTACAAATTGCTTATACGATCACCTATGGGATTAGAAGTGGAATTAGAAAATGGTTATGGACCATGTCCAATTCTTATCGGCAAAAAGATTTTGGATACAACCTTGATTCAACTCGAGATGGCAGACTTTGACGTTATCTTGGGAATGGATTGGTTAGGTCGGCATTCTATAAACCTATTATGTGCAGAAAAAAATTGACATTTAAAGACAAGGAAGGAGCAGAGTTTAGTTTTGCAAGAACCAGACTTCTCTGTAAACGAAAACTCATCCTCACTGCATTAAAGGCTAGAAAATGCCTCGAGAAAGGAGGAGTTGGGTATCTCGTATCTGCGGTTGATCTCACCAAGGAAGTACCACGAATGGAAGATATTGATGTTATGCGTGACTTCCCAGATGTGTTTCTTGAGGAACTACTAGGACTACCACCCGACCAAGCGATAGAGTTCGTTATAGATCTGATACCCAAAGCCGCAACATTATCTAAAGCACCCTATCGAATGGCTCCTACTAAACTGAAGGAACTAAAGGTACAGTTATAGGAATTACTGGACAAGGGTTAAATTAGACCCAGCATATCACCATGGGGAGTTCCAGTATTGTTTGTGAAGAAAAATGATGGTAGTGTTCGACTATGTATAGACTATCGAGAATTAAATAAGCTTACAATCAAGAATCGGTACCCGTTGCCTCGGATCGATGACTTATTCGATCAATTACAAGGTGCCAAGGTGTTCTCCAAGATTGATCTTGGGTCAGGATACCATCAGCTGAAGATTAAGGAAGGTGATATTCCAAAGACAGCATTAAGAACAAGATATGGACATTATGAATTTTTGTCATGTCCTTTGGATTAACTAACGCACCCACACCTTTTATGGAACTCATGAATCGGGTATTCCATGATATGTTGGATACATCAGTTATTTTTTTATTGATGATATATTGGTCTACTCCAAGGACAAAGAAACTCATGTCATGAATCTAAGAGCCGCTCTACAGCGACTAAGAAAAGAGAAGCTTTATGCCAAACTTTCAAAGTGTGAGTTTTGGCTAAATGTGGTCACTTTCTTAGGCCATGTAGTATCCTCTGAGGGAATTAAAGTGGATCCTAGGAAGATTGAAGCCATTGTGAAATGGGAAGCACCTAAGAGTGTTGCAGAAATAAGAAGTTTCTTAGGTCTAGCTGGGTATTATCGACGATTCATTTAAAATTCCTCTAGAATCACCGTACCTCTCACCAGTTTGACTAAGAAAGGAAAAAAGTTTGTCTGGACCGACTAATGTGAAGTAGGTTTTCAAACATTGAAAGCTAGATTGATATCTGCTCCCATCTTGATTATTCCTATTCTAGGACAACCATTTACCTTGTACACTGATGTGTCTGGGTTGGGTTTAGGATGTGTGCTTATGCAAGGAGACAAGTAGTTGCCTATACCTCAAGACAACTAAAGACACATGAAAAGAACTATCCCACTCATGACATGGAATTAGAAGCAGTAGTACATGCTGTCAAGATATGGAGACATTATTTGCATGGAGAGAAATTTCAGATTAAATCAAATCATAAGAGTCTCACTTTTCTTTTTAATCGAAAGGAGTTGAACATGAGACAAAGAAGATGGCTGGAATTATTGAAGGATTATGATTGCGATATTCTGTATCATCTAGGAATGGCTAATGCAGTTCCTGTTCAACTAAGCAAAAAGCAATAATAAAATCCCAAGGAGAGGTTAACACGACTGCAGCAATGTGTGTTATAGGGAAAGTATTCCATCACGGTAATGAGCAATTCGTGATAGATGCACTGGGCAGATCAACCAACCAAGGGTTTATTAATCAGTTTTCAAATATGTTCGCAACATTGAAGATTGTACCTGATATATTAGATGAAGTGAAGCTGCTATTAAATCAGACCCTTATCTAAGAACGCTGCAAGAAGATATCAAAAAAGGTAGGACTATTCCTGAGTTCACCATGGACGTTGAAAAGGTACTGAAGTACAAAGGAAGGGTATGTGTTTCTGAAATGGAAAACTTGGACATTAAACACAGACTAATGAAGGAAGCTCACACCACCGCTTACTCGGTACATCCTAGAAGTACAAAGATTTATCATGATTTGAAAAAATTATCTTGGTGGAGAGGAATGAAGGCAGATGTAGATAAATTTGTGTCTCAATGCTTAAATTTTCAGAGGGTAAAGGTTGAAATGCGAATACCTGTAGGTTTGTTGCAGCCACTGCCAGAACCAGCATGGAAATGGGACTGCATCACTATGGACTTCGTCACCGGGTTACCATTGACTCCTAGAGTAGTTGACACGGTTTGAGTGATTCTAGATTGTCTGACTAAAACAGCTCGCTTCATAGCTATACGACATCAGTATACCCTAGTTAGCCAAGCTATATGGGGATAATATTGTCAGATTACATGGCGTACCTGGAGGCATTGTGTCTGATAGAGACCCACGCTTTACTTCAATGTTTTGGGAAGGATTGCAGAAGGCTATGGGTACAACATTGAAATTTAGTATTGCATTCCATCCTCAGATAGATGGACAGTCGGAGAGTACCATTCAGATTTTAGAAGACATGCTTCGAGCTTGTGTTATTGATTTCGAGGGATCATGGGATGAGAAACTAGCACTGATCGAGTTCGCCTATAACAGCAGCTATCAAGGTTACTATACAGATGTCACCCTATGAAGCACTGTATGGTAGGAAGTGTTGAATTCCTTTGTTTTGGAATGAAGTTGGAGAACGGAATATCGTTGGACCAGAGTTTGTTGAAGAAACTTATCGAGTAGTTGACATTATCAAGGAATGAGTTAGAATAGCTCAGAATCGTCAGAAACAATATACAGATACTTGACGTCGAGACCTTGAATTCGTTGTAGGTGATAAGGTATTTTTGAAATTTCACCTATGCAAGGTTTAATACTATTCGGATAGAAAGGGAAGTTAAGTCCAAGATATGTCGGGCCATATGAGATTCTCGCTAAACGTGGGAAAGTGGCGTATCAATTAGAACTACCCCCATCTATGTCAAGTGTGCATGATGTATTTCATATCTCGTTATTGAAGAAGTACGTCAGAGATCCAACACACGTTATAACAGTGGATCCACCGAGTCTAACTGATGATTTGACATTCGAAGTAGCACCAACTGAAATCACCAGCCGAAAGGTTCAACGTCTACGTAATCATGACATTTATTATATTAAAGTTACTTGGAGAAGCCAAGTTATTGAAGAGATCACATGGGAAGAAGAGAATGCTATACGAAAGCAATATCCTCACCTTTTTACTCGGAAGGTATGTACAAATTTTGAGGACAAAATTTCTAATAAGAGGGGGGGAGTTGTAAGACCCGTATCGAACAAACTGGTCTTACCACCTTCTATCAGGTCTACCTATCATGGTCGAGCCAAGTGGACCAAGTGCATAAAGAAACCACAATACCAAGTATGAAATCAACCCAAAAACAGTCAATTATGTGCGTGTGGTCAGATACCTAAACAGGTGTGACCAACCACACCTTAAAAGCGTCCAAGCAGATAAAATTAGGTTGTATGGTCGACAGATTTTATAACCCCACCTCCGACCACACGGAACCCAGACTGAAACTGAAATTAGGAAACCTTCCTAATTCGAAGACGGTTCTTTCCTAAACTCATTAGGGCATATTATGGAGGGTGTTTCAGCCCTGATCCATCTCAGAGGCCCATCAAGCTGACTAGACCTGCAAGACAAGCATAGACAAAGGGAGGAGGCGGGTCCGTGGCCCCGTGTCCACTCTGATGCCAAAGTTAGGACTCTATAAATAGTTGATGGGTTCGGTGTCAAGCCCACAATGATATTTAAGTGTAAGTGGGGTAAGTAAGAGATTCTCCGTCCCAGGTGTCAGAGTGAGAACCCCAAGGATGAGTAATGAGTATAAATGTTCTAGTACCTGAATTCTCGGGATTTGCCCTATTTCTATTGAATAGTGCATTTTCCTTAAATATTGCTTTTGTCCTTTGCTCCTGTGTTCGGGTTTGTGAAGATGCTTTCTTATATCCAATCGGGAACATCCACGTGGCTTGTTGGTTGAGTCCTACGTATCGTGGTTCTATTGACAGTGTGGTAGAATTCCCCAATAATTGCCTCATTACCCTACTAAATCTATAGGGTTCGACTGAGCAAAGAAGAAGGATGGAAATTCTCCCCAATAACTTGCCTTGTTGCTCTGTTGAATCCGTAAGGTTCGGCTGTGCATAGGTTCTTGCCAATATGGATCAACTATTGTCACGTTATTCTCTATATGGGAGACCGATGCCGATGTTGAATTTAGGGGTGTGCGAGATGTGTTGATGTCAAGTTGGGGATGAGGGTACTGATGTGGGCACTGCGGCCAAACCACATCGGCTAATACCGAGGTGATCACGAGATTGTCACGTGACCTCTCTGTCGTTGTTGATCTGATGTGAAGGGACCGATGTGATTGGACCGATGTGAATAGACTGATGTGACTGGACCGATATGGGTACTGTGGCCAATACACCTCGGCTATTGTTTGTAGGAATCCAGCGATGCGGTCATGGGATTATTACGTGACCCCTGCTCCTTCGAAAATCCGAGACCAACGTGGGCACTGCAGCCAATACACATCGATCAAACTGAGAAGGTACTCTGATGTGATCACGAGAATATCACGTGACTCATGCAGCGGTGGTGATCCGATGTGACTAGACCGATGTGGCTAGATCGATGTGACTAGAGCGATGTGACGGGGCCGAGTTGGGCGCCGTGGAAAATACACATCGGTCGAACTGAGAAGGTACTCCGATGTGATCACGGGAATACCACGTGACTCATGCAGCGGTGGTGATCTGATGTGACTGGACCGATGTGGGCACTACGGCCAGTACACATCGGTCTATTGGAAGAATTTCACCGATGTAGTCATGGAATTGGTACGTGACCTATCCTCCTTCGAAAATCCCAAGGATGGATCCAATGTGGGCATTGCGGCCAATACACCTCGGCTATTGTTTGTAGGAATCCACCGATGCGATCACGGGATTATCACGTGACCCCTGCTCCTTCGAAAATCCAAGACCGATGTGGGCGCTGCGGCCAATAATCATCGGTCAATTTCAAGAAATCCACCGATGTAGTCACGGGAATGGCACGTGACCTTTCCTTCTGTTGTATGCTGATGTAAAGGGGCCGATGTGGGCATCGCAGATAATATACATCGGTCCATTTTAGAAACTACTATTGTCATCGATAATCGGATTCGAATCCGGTTCTGGATTTGGGCCGGGAACATGGATACCGCAAAGCGAGACCCGACTAATGGACCCGGGAGGCATCGTCAGTAATAAATGCACCGCTTCGACGATCCTATAGTGAGGTGCCACGTAGAGTGTCTGTCAGTAGATTGGATATATAAAGGAGTGGTAGGGTATGGAGGGCTCTCATTGTGGAGAACTATTGCTCACGTCGCGAACGGAAGGCTCGGCTCTTTGACATCGGCTCTTCAACATCGGTTCTGCGACATCGGCGTTGTGACATAGGCCCTTCTTGTTTTCTGTTGCTTTCCCTTAACTGGTTCAGTCCATTTTCTTTGCCAATGGTTGGTAGTGGGAGGGATAATGATATGGAGGTAGATATCGAGACCGTGGGATCATCGTCGTCCAGTAGTAGTAGTAGTTCCACTTCGTCTAGCAACGGGTCTACTGCTAGCACATCATTAAAAAAGGTGTCTATAGATCGGGTATCCGAGGGCGGTCTTGAGACGGAGTTAAGGACAGAGGAGTCCGTTGAACGAAGCAAGAGTTCATCTCGGAACATCAGTAGAGCAGGAACTTCATCTGGCCTGTCTCGGCAAGAATTATTGGCAGGGGTCTCGACACATGAATTAGGGTCCGAGGTCATTCTTGTGGCCCGAGTGAAGGCTGATGCCCCTCTGAAATTTGACGCGAGGGAAGAGGTCTGCCTGCTGACCTAGGTCAAATTTACCAATCTTCGGGAGCGGTATCAAATACCTGCCGATGTGGAGATCCGGATGCCTGACCGAGGGGATAGGGCCTGCTGGAATCGTCGATTAGAGCTCTGTGTGAACCTCGAGATGTTCAAGGCTGGTTTTCACGTGCTGGTACCAAGGTTGGTGGTCGAGATCCTAGAATATTATAAGGTTACCCCGATCCAGTTGATGCCGAACTCGTAGAAGAACATGATAGCTTTCATAGTGTATTTTAGGAATCTGGGGCAGAGGCCGATACTAAACATTTTTCGGGCCATGTTCACGTTCAACGACTATTGCAAGTCGGGGTGGTATTACTTCGCAAAGAAGCTGGACTTCGATGACATTCTGGCAGACAAACCCACATCGATCAAACTTTAGAAGAATAAGTTCTTCTACATCCGGGGTGAGAATGTGGTGTTGGAGAACGTATGGATAAAGTTAGATGCAGAAATGCTGAATATCGATGTGCCCCTACTACCAAAAGAGTCCTAGCTACTGCGGTGCGCTCGTCACTCAGAAGGGACTCCCATCCGTGTTGCCAATCTGAGAAACCCCTTACTTTTATATGAGAACAGACTGCGTGAGTATTTTCCTTGACATAGTGTGTGCTAATATCGACCTACTAACTCCTGGCTGATTCTGTTTTTGTATGTTGCAGTGATGTTGTTGAAGAAATATTTGATGGAGCTGCGGAAGAAGGAGGCCGCCAAGGAACAGAAGGTCGAGGCAAAGAGGTCCCAGGACGACTAAGGGAAACGGACAGCGCCGGATAGGCATAGTGGTGAGGGGGACGCGGCGTGGAAAAACCTAAAAAGATCACGTAAGACATCCCCTGATTCTGCTTTGGCCGATGCAGCCCGTATCTATGCCATGCCCCTGATCCCTCAGTATCGTATTCTTGATTTTTCAGGAAAGGGGGCCACTGTCACCACCACTGAGGTAGTTCTCGCGCTCACTGAATCGACTGGGACAGGTGGGGATAGGCATGCCACTCCTCAACGCTCCCAACAGCAGTCTGCGGCCCCATCCATCAGACCAAGGGAGTACCTGGGGCAAGGGGGGATATGAGTGAGTTTCGTCACATTCCCTCATCGACCCCTTGCCCAGGAGGAAGAAGGGGGACGAGCAAGTATTCCGTCTCGACTAGGCCATGACTGATGATGATATGGCCATGGGCAATGTCTGTGCCGCTCGTGAGCTGATGAAGGGGGTCATCTTGCCTCGAGACTGGGAGTTGGTGTAGGACTACCAACACCGTCCCTGATATCGGGTGCCGATACCCTTGAGGCGTCGATAAGTTGGCGGCCTTGCCTCTTTGGCCTTTTGTTGGCTTTACGGCTTGCTGCCTTGCTTAATTTTTTTTTCTTCTTTTCTTTTCCTTGGTGCAGCTCGGGGTGTACATGGAGGCTCTGAAGCAGCGCGTCGAGAAAATGGCAAAGGACCTGAGTGAGACGGATCGCAAGTTACATCTGGCCGAGGAGCAGAGGGAAGATGCCAGGGTGCAGCTTCGCTCCAAGGAACGAGAGTTCACTTCTGTAACCGTTGAGAATGCTCAACTCCGAGCCGAGGTGGATACACTACGCGATGAGAGAGTTTAAGGATCAAGGGGCTCAAAAGATCAAGGGGCTAGGTTTAAGGAGGCATTCCTGAAAGCTCGATCCATAGCTGCCAGGGCCGTTCGCCTATATCAGAAATCGGAGGCCTTCAAGGAGTTGGTGGGAAGATGCCCTCTTCACAGCTTCACCCAGGATGCTGAGGCATTGAAGGAATATGTGGATGAAAAGGTGCCCGGAGTGGACTATGCTGATGCCGAATGCTTGAGGCCTGTCAAAGTGTCAGCGGAGATACCCGAGGTTGACGATGCGGAGATTCTTCGGCAGCTCACAAAGGTATTTGATGGAGAGGAACCCCCCTTCCCTTGATGGCGATGATGAGACTCCTTCTACCCCTCAGGCAGGTACTACCTCACCCACAGGTCTTCCTCGCACCCCCGGTGGTTCTCCTTTCGCGTACTACTGGCAAAGCTGGCAGTAGCGAGGTGGTTCACCAAGGAGAGAGCAGCTAGGGATCTATCCATCTAACTATCATTTTTTTATAGTACTGATGGGGCGCCTCAGTGTCTTTGCTGTAAGGGGAGTCCTTGCTTATGAATGTAGAACTATTGTTTTTGAAATCTTTTGAGTATATACGAATGTATTTGTCTTTGACTGAATTCAAATTGTTCTGTCTTTTATTTTCTTGGACTTGAATTGTGTATGGCCTAAACTGGCATGACTGCCACTAGCCGATGGGCGGGAATCAAAATTAAGATTAGGGTTATCTACCCTCCTTGGCGAAATACCGATGTGCCGTATGGGTCATACTTTAGGTTGGTGCTCCTTCTACCCTCCTCGGCCAAATGTGTCCAAGTTAGTGAACTATTTTGGCCGCATGAGTCGCAATTGAGGCTGGAGCTCTGTCTACCCTCCTCGGCCAAATGTGTACACAAGTTAATCAACTCTTTTGGCCGTATGGGTCTCAATTTTGGTTGGATCTCTGTCTACCCTCCTCGGCCAAATGTGTCCACAAGTTATTAAACTCTTTTGGCCGCATGGGTTTCAATTTAGGTCGGAGCTCTGTCTACCCTCCTCGGCCAAATGTGTCCACAAGTTAGTGAACTCTTTTGGCCGCATGGGTCACAATTTAGGTCGGAGCTTTGTCTACCCTCCTCGGCCAAATGTGTCCACAAGTTAATAAACTCTTTTGGTCACATGGGTCTCAATTTAGGTCGGAGCTCTGTCTACCCTCCTCGGCCAAATGTGTCCACAAGTTAGTGTACTCTTTTGGCCGCATGGGTCTCATTCAAGGTCGGAGCTCTGTCTACCCTCCTCGGCCAAATGTGTCCATAAGTTAGTGAACTCTTTTCGCCTCATGGGTCTCAATTTAGGTTGGAGCTTTATCCATCGTCCTTTATTTCTTGTATTGTTACGTCAGTATGCAGACAGTAATGGAAGCCAAATGATACTTTCCTTGACTTGAAATGACTGCCGCAATGGATAGGTTACATCATTGGAAAAGGCTACTGGTAAAATGGGTAGAGGTGCTCTACATTCCATGCTCGAGGTAAGGCTTGGCCGTCCATGTCGACTAGATGGTAAGCGCCGCTCCGTAGTGCCTGTGTAACTTGATAGGGTCCTTCCTAATTGGGAGCTAATTTTCCCTGATTGGTGGGGCCAGAGGCGATGGTCCTTCGGAGAACAAGGTCTCCGACCTTGAATGATCGTTGACGCACCTTCTTGTGGAAATGCCAGGCAACTTGTTGTTGGTGAGCAGTTATCCAGATTTGGGCCTGATCTCTTGTTTCCTTTAGGAGGTCCAAGTTTGTACGCAACCCTTCTTCATTGGAGGTAGGGTCATAGTATGTGATCCTATGTGAGGGGATCCTTACCTCCAGGGGGACAACTACTTCAGTGCCGAAGGCCAGCCTGAATGGCATTTCTCTTGTGGCCATTTTGGGGGTTGTTCAATCTGCCCACAAAACATGGGGCAGCTCGTCTAACCACCATGTCACACCCCAATTCCGCACACTTCAGAATGGTGTGATGAACTGCTAGAAAACCAACGGTTCAACCAGGATCTCGTACAGATGGTATCCGGCTGATCTAAACTTCATACATCCACATTCATAATCAGAGTAAATACACAATAGCGGAAGTCTTATAGTAAAATGAACTAAGAATCTACTGTGGTATTAATATTTAAATAGCAAATTATTTTGTATCAACTGAGACATAAATAAATATCAAATACATGTCCTTAATAAATCCAAATAAAGGAATCTAGAAAATATCTAGTCAAATACTCATGAGTTGCACTCGCAAGAGGAGTCATGTGTATCCAATGCATCTTCCACTTCCATCGCTGCCACGTTCCCATTCACTGGAGCATTTATATAATCTTCGATAGTAATACCTGCATCATCAACTAAAAATATTCGACGTCGAGGGGTGAGCACACATCATGGCTCAGTGAGCAAACAAAACAATGCAACAATACATATGCATGCAGTCAAATCATATCTTTGGTCTGGCTTAAAGTTTGCAATGTGCTATAGAAAGGATAGGTGGCCGCCGCACCTCTATACACGAGTGTGTGGAAACGCCCAATGAAAACGACACCGTCGCCCCATATGCACCCAGAATGGCATAATATACCCCCATGAAAAACGGTCATGGCTGTACCGGTTGATACCATACCAACAAATAAACCCCGGATGGCTAGGGTTGCAAACTGGGCTCGCAACTAACCAATCCTAATACCAAACAGTGTATCCAAGGCCTCACCCCAGCATCCCTCAGAACATCCATAGAGATAGAGCTAAGGCCCCCCGGTAGAGTCAGAGACTACAAGGACCGAGACCACCTCCCCTGATACTCTACGACATAATAGTTCTACTAAGGTAATGGCGATACAACGACGTCAGTGGACATGACTTGAATAGGCTATGGCACAATATACCCCGATGAAAATGGCATCGAAGTACTGGTTGATACCATCCCTACCCGCATCATATACTCTAGCCAAACACAAACATTCACATGCCTATTCCTATCATCATCATCATCATCATGTTATAAACAATAAAGTAAATATGCATGAACAAATAATAGAAATATTGGATGACACGTTGAATGCACATACAAGCATAGTCGCATTGAATCAATATGGCATTGGACTCAAGAAATAAAACTGTTTATTATTAACCAATTAGTTTAGGTCTTGTTCCCTCACCTTAACTTGTTAATAGATCCTCTTCCAAGCTTTAGAATCACCTTTATATTGTTATTATATTGCTAGAAGACCTAACAAAGTTGATAGAACTGAATTAGAATTTATTTCAAATTTAAAAACCATACTGTTAACTGGGGGTCGGAGGTAGGGTCGGACTAATGATCGACCCCTGGTGTGACCACCCCTATTCTGGACTTCCCGAACACTGGGGGTCGATGCTCAAGGTCTGGTAGGGTCGATTGGCCATCGACCCCCCATGCGACCCCCTATAGGTTTTGTCGATTTTTCTACTTCCAATCCATTCTTCGTGTTTAGGGTCCTATGGCTTGCTACTACATTCCATATTACACATGTTCTACGGCCTAGAACCATGATTCATTCACCTAAATGGCTTTTATGACTTCCCCATGGTTTTTCATGAAAACCTAACCATGGGTTGATGGTTTGAGTTTCTCCGAGATCATACTCTCTTCATTATCTAACCTAAGGTCTGTAGAAACTCATGGAATTAGTATCCATACCTGAGAAGAATACTCATTCTCTGCAACTCTTCTCCTTTTTTCATTCTTCTTTTACTTGTTTCTCTTCATCTTCTCTTCCTTATCTTCTCTTTCTCTCAATTCAATTTAGGGTTGTAAAAGGAGTGAAAGAGGCTTAGGGATGTCCTATTTATAGAGTAGAAACTCCTAAAATAAGTCCCATTGAGATTTGGAAAGAGTTCAATCGAAATTAGGAAACATTCCTAATTTCTATTTCGGGCGGCAACTGGGGGTCGATGAGGCGGTTTGTAAGACATGTATCTAACTGACCAGGTATTATCACCTTGAACCAGGTTTACCCATCATGGTTGAGTCAAATGGACCAAGGGCGTGAAGGAGATCATGATCCCAGGTATCAAATCGACCCTAAAATACTCAATTTAAGGGAAGGGTCACATACCCAGCAAAGGAGGGTCGGACCCCCCAAGACAGAAAGTCAGACCCTCAGTCTTATAGGGAGGGTCAGACACCTTAGGAACCCTAGGGTCGACGGGATCATCGACCCTCAGTTGCCGCCGAAACTGAAATTAAGAAATTTCCTAATTTTTTATTTGGATTCGTTCCTAATCTCAAAGGGACTTATTTTAGGATGTTTCTACTCTATTTAAAGGATGTCCCTAGCCTCTTTCACTCCTTTTCCAACCCTAATTGAATTGAGAGAAAGAGAAGAGAAGGAAAAGGAGAAGAAGAGAAGCAAGGAAAAGAAGATAGCAGAAAGGAGAAGCGTTACAGAGAGGGAGTAATCTTCTTAGGTATGGATACTAATTCCTTGAGTTTCTACAGACCTTAGGTTAGATAATGATGAGAGTATGATCTCGGAGAAACCCAAACCATCAACCCATGGTTAGGTTTTCATAGAAAACTATGGGAGATTACATGAAAGCTATCTAGGTGGATGATTCATGGTTCTAGACCATGGAATGAATGTTGAATGGACTGTAGGAGAAAGCCATAGGACCCCAAACACGATGGATGGACTAAAAGGAGGGAAATTGATCAAAATCCACCGAGGGTTGCACAGAGGGTCGATGACCATCCGACCCTATGTGATTCTGAGGATCGACCCTCAATGTTTGGGAAGTCCAGATTGGGGAGGGTTGCACCCAAGGTCGATCATGACTCCGACCCTACCTCTGACCCTCAGTTAACAAAATGGTTTTCAAATTCTGAATAAATTCTAATTAAATTTTATCGACTTTGTTAGGTCTTCTAGCAATATAATAACATTATAAAGGTGATTCTAAAGCTTGGAAGAGTATCTATTAGCAAGCTATGGTGAGGGAACAAAACCTAAACTAACTGGTTAATAATAAACTATTTTAATTCTAGAGTCCAATGCCATATTGATTCTATGTGTGTATGCTTGTATGTGCATTCAACATGCCATCCAGTATTTCTATTAATTGTTCATGCATATTTACTTTACTGTTTATAACATGATGATGATGATGATGATAGGAATAGGCATGTGAATGTTTGTGTTTGACCAGTATATATGGTGAGGGTAGGGGTGGTATCAACCGGTACAACCACGATCGTTCTTCATGGGGTGTATATTGTGCCATGGTATACTTAAGTCATATCCACTGATGTCATCTTATCGCCATTACCTTAGCATAACTATTATGTCGTAGAGCATCAGGGGAGGTGGTCTCGGTCCTTGTAGTCTCTGACTCTACCGGGGAGCCTTAGCTCAATCTCTATGGATGTTCTGAGGGATGCTGGGGTGAGGCCTTGGATACACTGTTTGGCATTAGGATTGGTTAGTTACGAGCCCAGTTTCCAACCCTAGCCAGCAGGGGTTTATTTGTTGGTATGGTATCAACCGGTACAGCCATGCCGTTTTAATGGGGTGTATATTCTGCCATTTTGGGTGCTGTGGGCGACAGTGCAGGAGTCATTGGGCGTATCCACACACTTGTGTATAGAGGTGTGGCGGCCACCTATCCTTTCTATAGCACAGTGCAAACTTTAAACCGGACCAAAGAGATGAATTGATTGCATGCATATGTATTGTTGCATTGTTTTGTTTGCTCACTGAGCCATGATGTGTGCTCACCCTTCGACGTCGAATATTTTTAGTTGATGATGCAGGTTTAACCGTTGAAGACTATATAAATGCTCCAGAGTATGGGAACGTTGCAGCGATGGTAGCTGAAGATGAAGTGGATACACATGACATCTCTTGCGAGTGCAACTCATGTGTATTCGATTAGATTTTTTTAGTTTATTCATTTGGATTTATTAAAGACATGTATTGGATATTTATTTATTTATGTCTTAGTTGATACAGAATAATTTTGTTATTTAAATATTGATATCATAATAGATTCTCAGTTCATTTTATTATAAGACTTCCGCTATTTGTTTTATTTACTCTGATTATTTATGTGGATGTATGGAGTTTAGATAACACGGATATAGCCTACTCGAGATCCTGGTTGAACCGTTGGTTTGTTAGCGGTTCATCACACCATTCTGAATAGTGCGGAATTGGGGTGTGACAACTTGGTATTCAACCCGGACGGCTACTCTCAGAGTACAAAGAAAGGAAAAGATACAATCAAGAAGCTGGAGGTGAAGGAGGAGGCGGTGCCTCACGATCGGTCATAGTCCCCGGGTCGCCTCTAGTCCACCGGGCTATAGACTCCGGGTCCCAACAGCCAAGATCGGCCACCCGCTGATGGTCCGGTCCGAGCCTCCTGAAGCTACCCAGCCTCGTACGATCAGCCGCGCCTGTGGGCTCATCCACTCCGACGCCGGGCGTCCAAGGAACTCCTCCATCCTCGGATCAGATCCGCGTTGAGCCTCTCGACCTCATGCAACATCTCCATCATATCGAAGGTGGGTGTGAAGGACCAGCCGCATGAGAAGGACCAGCCTCATGAGAAGGACCCGCCGCGTAAGAAGTACCAACTCCAGCCGCATGCGTAGGTGAAGGCGGTGGTATCGAGTCGACATCCATATACATGCGGTCGTCATCATCGGCGGGCTCCGCATGAGCTCCAGCAGCGGCGGCGGCCGCCGCCTCAGGTCGGCAATCTCGACGCGAGTGTGAGGGCGCACCATCTCGTTCCTCTCCTCGTCACTGACTTGGGCATCCCGCATACCCATCTTGCAGATAGCCTCCCAATCTAGAGGCGACGAGAAGGTTTTCTCCTGAATCTTCTCATCCACCAAATCAACCCCCGGGCGAGTAAGCGAATCGGGGATCATACGTCCATAGGGTAGATTACCCCTATGACCGGGCAGGTGTGGCACCGATCATAGTCCGCATGATGATGTACGGAAGGCGGACGGGCTGTCTAGTGCAAATGCCGCATAGCGATACCGGGTCAGCCGAGAAACCCTCTCGTAATGGCCACTCGCGGAATCGGATTATGCCGGATAATCTTGTAGAAGACCCGTGGAGCCGGACGCATATAACAAGCTCTCATCCGCCGACGATCGGGTCGTAGCAACCGACTGTCAATCTCAGCCCTCATCTCCATGGAAACAAACTGGGGCTCTCCAGGCGCACAGTAAACCATAGGGCCATCATAGGGAATGCCCAGTAGATCGGCCAGCTGCCGATAGTCAAATGAAATGTTCACTCCCTTTACATAGCTAGTGATGCGTAGCTCGTGACCCCTATCCACATCATTGTAATCCCCCACCACCTGGAGATTACAATAGAACTGTCGGACTAAATCTAGGCATGTGCACGCGTCGTAAGTGATGACAAGGAGCCACCCCATATCACCAAATGCTCTCTCCACATTGAACAGGGCTAGCTCAGCCAAGTTCACCATACGACCACCCTCTACCTTCTTACGAGTGTAGTGGGCATACTGTGCCTCGGCTTCATTGGAGCGGAAGCGAAGCGGATCACGAACTCTGGGTACCTTAGTACGAGCCATGGTATCTGCAAAGAAAAACAGATAATGAGTTAATAGGATAAAAATCCAAAATTTGACATTATAACGACGTAAGTGGCCAAAAGCCTCACTTGTCACCCATACACGTGGGCAGGAGGACTTACGTAGGTTCTAACGTATCATACAACACACATACAGTAGGAAATTTTAACTAATGATGTCCAATTTGAAGAAATTTCAAGAAATCAAAATTTTCGACAAATTAGGGCAAAAAGAGCAAAAATCCAAGTTCTCAATAACCAACCAATGAAACACAAAAATTTTTTAGGGCTTTCGTTCCTCGAGACACCAATAACAAAAGCCCCCAATAAAAATCGAATTTTTACGGTTGGAAAAAGTTTAATTTGAAAAATACGGGTTAATTGGACCAAAACCTAGAAATGGAAACTTAAAAATAGGTAAAAATGAGAAAACATACCTGTAGGGATGATGTTGATGTTGAAACACGGATCCAAATTGACCAAAATAGCGGAGTGGCACTGTAGCAACTCAGAGGTGAGAGACGAGTCGAAACGGGAGGGAAATAAGAGAGAATGAACCCCGAATCGGATCTTAAAGGTCTGATTTTTGGTCCGAGGGTCGGACAATCCGACCAGACCATCGACCCGGATCGACCCTCCCATCGACCCTTGGCTCCCGGAATCGGCGAAAAACCCGGGGTCGGATACCGAGGGTCGGATACCCATCGACCCCCATCGACCCTCGCCTCTCGAAGAAGAACAGGTCATTCTCGGGGTCGGATACTGAGGGTCGGACATACCATCGACCCCCACCATCGACCCTGCATAGAAAAGACAGTATTTTTCATAAAATGAGCTGGAAATTTTGGAATTTTACATCGGTTAACGTGCCTACATGAAGTATAAATGATTGTCTCACCTATTTTGATGATTTTCGGGCACCTCCAATCTCAGAAGAAATTATGTCCGGACGTAGAGTAACCAGACAGAGCCGAAATGCAGTTCTACCACCACCACCTGTGGAGGAAACTAACAAGGGAATATATATGTACCAGAAAACCCAGATCAGAAAAATCCTACAAACTTGCCACCTCCACCACCAGAATTAGCAACAAGTGGTGATGAATTTAGCACAGCAGCGGCCGCAACGGATGCAACACGCACGTGCTCAAATGCAAGTTGCAATGGGAATCATGTTCCAAGCCGCACATGCTACACCCATGCGGACGGGACAAGCCGGTGCGACCGGTGGGTAACCACCCAAAGACCTCAAACACCTCAACCACCAGCCGCACGGATTCCGGCACCGGGTCCGAAGCAGCTCAGTTAACTATCGGGATCCACAACCCATGTTTGGGGCATACCCCCAAAATCAGCCGGATCACCTCGACCGGTTGAGAGATTTCCCAAGATGAAGCCCAAGGAATTTAACGGTAAACCGTCGGATCCGTTATGGCCAGCACATTGGATCGACGAGATGGAGAGAAACTTTCTTATGATGACTATCACTGAAGAAGAAAAAGTACTATGTGCCACCTTCATGCTAAAGGGTGACGCACATCATTGGTGGAAATCTACTAGGACTTACCTATTGACCAAGCACGCCCTACTGACTTGGGCTATCTATAAAGAAGCGTTCTTCGAGAAGTATTTTCCCCGAAGCTTCAGAGATTCTATGGAGAAGGAATTCCTGAGTTTATATCAGGGACAGATGTCCGTGGATGCATATCAACAGCGTTACGAAGAGCTGTATTTCTTTGCACCACTCAGCATGCAGGAAGAAGACACTAAGACCCGTAGGTTTGTCACGGACCGAGAGGAAGCATCCGAGAGCACGCTCGGGCTTGGAAAAGAAGATATACAATGAAGCTGTCCAAATTGCTCGAGTCATAGAATCGAGCCAGAAGGAAAGCTACTTTACACAGAATAGAGGCATAAAAAGGCCAGCCGAAAATGCCTATAACGGAGGGAACAACAAGACATTTAAACCCTTCCGTGCTCAAGGCTTTACTGCTGCATCCAAGACTACCCCGGTAACGCAACAGCAACCAAAGCCAAATTCTGAAGGTCCGAGATGTTACAACTGCAATCAAGTGGGACATATGATAAGGGAGTGTCCTAAGCCCAAGAAGCAAGTACATCAAGGACGAGTATATGCTGTTACATCCGAGGATGCTGCCGCATCACCCGATGTGGTCACAGGTATGACTGAAACCTTTTTAGTTGTAATTACATTGTATGAGCATGTAGACTAAGTAAAAATAAATCACAGGTATCGTACCTATAAATGGCGTACCCGCCAGAGTACTCTTTGATTCAGGAGCTACTCATTCCTTTATATCTGTGTCATTCGGAAAGAAGTTGAATCTACCCATCAAAACATTGGACTACAAAATACTTGTACGGTCACCAATGGGGTTAGAAGTGGAATTAGAGAAAGGTTATGGACCATGTCCAGTTCTCATTGGCGAGAAAACCTTAGATGCAACCTTGATACAACTTGAGATGGCAGACTTTGACGTCATCTTGGGAATGGACTGGTTAGCTCGGCATTCTGCAAACCTATTATGCGCCAAAAAGAAGCTAACATTCAAAGACAAAGAAGGAGCAGAATTCAGTTTTTCGGGAACCAAACTTCCCCGTAGACGCAAGCTTATACTCTCAGCACCGAAGGCTAAGAAGTGCCTTGAGAAGGGGGCAGTCGGGTATCTAGTATCAGTGGTCGACCTAACCAAGGAAGCACCACGATTGGAAGATATTGATGTAGTGCGGGACTATTCCGACGTATTTCCGGAGGAACTACCAGGATTACCACCCGACCGAGCCACAGAGTTTGTGATAGATCTTATACCCAGAGCCGCACTAGTATCAAAAGCACATTATAGAATGGCTCCTACTGAACTGAAGGAATTGAAAGTGCAACTACAAGAACTGTTGGACAAGGGTTATATTCGACCCAGTATATCACCATGGGGAGCACCGGTATTATTCGTAAAGAAGAAGGACGGTAGTGTTCGATTGTGTATCGACTATCGGGAGTTGAATAAACTGAAAATCAAGAATCGATATCCACTACCTCGGATTGATGACTTGTTCGATCAGTTGCAAGGAGCAAAGCTATTTTCTAAGATCGATCTTCGGTCAGGTTATCATCAGTTGAAGATTAAAGAGGGTGATATTCCTAAAACAGCTTTTAGGACCAAATACGGACATTATGAGTTCTTGATCATGTCTTTCGGATTAACAAACGCACCAGCAACTTTTATGGAACTTATGAACCGGGTTTTCCATGACATGTTGGATACGTCGGTTATAGTATTCATTGATGATATATTGATATATTCCAAGGACAAAGAAACCCATATCAAGAACCTAAATGCCGCCCTACAGCATTTAAGGAAAGAGAAGTTATATGCCAAATTTACCAAGTGCGAGTTTTGGCTAAGTGAAGTCGCCTTCCTAGGCCATGTAATATCCGCAGAAGGTATCAAAGTGGACCCCAGCAAGATCGAGGCTATTGTGAAGTGGGAAGCACCAAAGAGCGTTTCAGAAATTAGATGTTTTCTGGGTCTCGCCGATTATTATCGGAGATTCGTGGAAGACTATTCCCGGATTGTCGTACCTCTCACCAGTCTGACTAAGAAAGGGGAAAAGTTTGTGTGGACGGATAAATGTGAGAAGAGCTTCCAAACATTGAAGACCAGATTGATATCCGCTCCGATTTTGACTATTCCTGTTCCAGGACAGACATTTACCTTATACACTGATGCGTCAGGACTGGGATTAGGATGTGTGCTTATGCAAGGAGAGCAAGTAATTGCTTATGCCTCAAGACAGTTAAAGATACATGAGAAAAATTATCCCACTCATGATCTGGAGTTAGCGGCAGTAGTACATGCTGTCAAGATATGGAGACATTACCTATACGGAGAGAAATTTCAGATTAAGTCAGACCATAAAAGTCTTACTTATTTATTTAATCAGAAGGAATTGAATATGAGACAAAGAAGATGGTTGGAACTATTGAAGGACTATGATTTTGATATCCAGTATCATCCAAGGAAAGCTAATGTAGTAGCAGATGCGTTGAGCAGAAAGGCAATGATAAAATCTCAAGGAGAGGTTAGTACAACCGCAACAATGTGCACTACCGGAACGGTATTCAATCACGACAATGAGCAGTATGTGATAGATACAATGGATGGATCAGCCAACCAAGGGTTTATTCATCGATTTTCAAATATGTTCGCTGCATTGAAAATTATACCGGATATAATGGATGAAGTGAAGACAGCTATCAAATTAGATTCTTATCTGAGAACAATACAAGAAGATATTGAGAAAAGGTAGGACTAATCCTGAGTTCACCTTGGACGAAGAGAAAGTACTAAAATACGAAGGAAGAATATGTATAACTGAAACAGAAAGTGTGGACATTAGACACCGATGGATGAAAGAAGCCCATACCACCATCTATTCGATAAATCCTGGAAGTACAAAAATGTATCATGATATAAAGAAACTATATTGGTGGAGAGGAATGAAAGCAGATGTAGCTAAGTTCGTGTCTCAATGCCTAAATTTTCAGAAAGTAGAAGCTGAACGACAATGATCCACCGGACTGTTACAACCGTTACTGGAACCAGCATGGAAATGGGACTGCATCACTATGGACTTCATCACGGGATTACCACTGACTCCTCGAGTAGTTGACGCAGTTTGGGTGATTGTAGACCGTCTGACTAAAACAGCTCGCTTCATACCGATACGACCTCGGTATACACTGGAAAGGTTAGCAAAGCTGTATGTGGATAATATTGTTCGGTTACACGGTGTACCAGAGAGCATTGTGTCCGATAGAGATCCACGATTTACTTCCAAGTTTTGGGAGGGATTGCAAAAGGCTATGGGTACAACATTGAAGTTCAGTACTACATTCCACCCCCAGACAGATGGACAGTCAGAGCGTACAATCCAGATTCTAGAAGATATGCAAAGAGCATGTGTAATTGATTTCAATGGATCATGGGATGAAAGACTACCATTGATCGAGTTCGCTTATAACAATAGCTATCAGGATACGATTCAGATGTCACCTTATGAAGCACTGTATGGCAGAAAGTGTCGAACTCCTTCGTTTTGGAATGAAGTGGGAGAACGTAGTATTATTGGATCGGAGTTTGTTGAAGAGACTTGTCGAGTGGTTGACATTATCAAGGAAAGAGTGAGAACAACTCATAACTGTCATAAGCAATATGCAGATACTCGACGCAGAGATCTTGAGTTCGCTGTAGGTGATAAAGTATTCTTGAAGGTATCGCCTATGCGAGGATTGAAAAGGTTCGAACAAAAAGGAAAACTAAGTCCAAGATATGTCAGGCCGTATGAGATCTTAGCTAAGAGTGGAAAAGTGGCTTATCAGTTAGCACTACCACCATCTATGTCAAGTGTGCATGACGTATTTCATATTTTCCTATTTAAGAAGTGTGTCAAGGATCCAACGCACGTGTTGACAGTAGATTTACCAGAATTGACTGATGATTTGACATTCGAAGTAACACCAACTGAAATCACCAGCCGAAAGATTCAACGACTACGCAACCGAGATATCTACTACGTTAAGGTCACCTAAAAAAGTAGAGACATGGAAGAAATTACATGGGAAGAAGAAAATGCTATGCGAAAGCAATACCCTCACTTATTTGATTCTGAAGGTACGTACAATTTCGAGGACAAATTTTTATAAGTAGGGGGGAGTTGTAAGACCCATATCAAACTAACCCGGTCTTATCACCTTGAACCAGGTTTACCCATCATGGTTGAGTCAAATGGACCAAGGGTGTGAAGGAGATCATGATCCCAGGTATCAAATCAACCCTAAAACACTCAATTTAAGGGAAGGGTCGCATACCCAGCAAAGGAGGGTCGGACCCCCCAAGATAGAAAGTCAGACCCTTAGTTTTATAGGGAGGGTCAGACACCTTAGGAACCCTAGGGTCGACGGGATCATCTACCCTCCCATCGACCCTCAGTTGCCGTCGAAACTGAAATTAGAAAATTTCCTAATTTTTTATTTGGATTCTTTCCTAATCTCAAAGAGACTTATTTTAGGATGTTCCTACTTTATTTAAAGGACGTCCCTAAGCCTCTTTTACTCCTTTTACAATCCTAATTGAATTGAGAGAAAGAGAAGAGAAGGAAAAGGAGAAGAAGAGAAGCAAGGAAAAGAAGATAGCAAAAAGGAGAAGAGTTGCAGAGAGGGAGTAATCTTCTTAGGTATGGATACTAATTCCATGAGTTTCTACAGACCTTAGGTTAGATAATGATGAGAGTATGATCTCGGAGAAAGCCAAACCATCAACCCATGGTTAGGTTTTCATAGAAAACTATGGGAGATTACATGAAAGCTATCTAGGTGGATGATTCATGGTTCTAGACCATAGAATGAATGTTGAATGGACTGTAGGAGAAAGCCATAGGACCCCAAACACGAAGGATGGACTAAAAGGAGGGAAATTGACCAAAATCCACCGAGGGTCGCACAGAGGGTCGATGACCATCCGACCCTATGTGATCCTGAGGATCGACCCTCAGTGTTCGGGAAGTCCAGATTGGGGAGGGTCGCACCCAGGGTCGATCATGACTCCGACCCTACCTCCGACCCTCAGTTAATAGAATGGTTTTTAAATTCTGAACAAATTTTAATTAAATTTTATCGGCTTTGTTAGGTCTTCTAACAATATAATAACATTATAAAGGTGATTCTAAAGCTTGGAAGAGTATCTATTAGCAAGCTAAGGTGAGGAAACAAGACCTAAACTAACTGGTTAATAATAAACTGTTTTAATTCTTGAGTCCATTGCCATATTGATTCTATGCATGTATGCTTGTATGTGCATTCAACATGCCATCCAATATTTCTATTAATTGTTCATGCATATTTACTTTACTGCTTATAACATGATGATGATGATGATGATGATAGGAATAGGCATGTGAATGTTTGTGTTTGGCCAGTGTATATGGTGAGGGTAGGGATGGTATCAACCGGTACAACCATGACCGTTCTTCATGGGGTGTATATTGTGCCATGGTCTACTTAAGTCATGTCCACTGATGTCGTCGTATCGCCATTACCTTAGCAGAACTATTATGTCGTAGAGCATCAGGGGAGGTGGTCTCGGTCCTTGTAGTCTCTGACTCTACCGGGGAGCCTTAGCTCTATCTCTATGGATGTTCTGAGGGATGCTGGGGTGAGGCCTTGGATACACTGTTTGGCATTAGGATTGGTTAGTTGCGAGCCCAGTTTGCAACCCTAGCCAGCAGGGGTTTATTTGTTGGTATGGTATCAACCGGTACAGCCATGCCGTTTTCATGGGGTGTATATTGTGCCATTTTGGGTGCTGTGGGCGACAGTGCAGGAGTCATTGGGCGTATCCACACACTTGTGTATAGAGGTGCGGCGGCCACCTATCCTTTCTATAGCACAGTGCAAACTTTAAACCGGACCAAAGAGATGAATTGATTGCATGCATATGTATTGTTGCATTGTTTTTTTTCTCACTGAGCCATGATGTGTGCTCCCCTTTGACGTCGAATATTTTTAGTTGAGGATGCAGGTTTGACTGTGAAGACTATATAAATGCTCCAGAGTACGGGAACGTTGCAGCGATGGTAGCTGAAGATGAAGTGGATACACATGACATCTCTTGCGAGTGCAACTCATGTGTATTCGATTAGATTTTTTTAGTTTATTCATTTGGATTTATTAAAGACATGTATTGGATATTTATTTATTTATGTCTTAGTTGATACAGAATAATTTCGTTATTTAAATATTGATATCACAATAGATTCTCAGTTTATTTTATTATAAGACTTCCGCTATTTGTTTTATTTACTCTGATTATTTATGTGGATGTATGGGGTTTAGATAACACGGATATAGCCTACTCGAGATCCTGGTTGAACCATTGGATTGTTAGCGGTTCATCACACCATTCTGAATAGTGTAGAATTGGGGTGTGACAGGGTCGATGATCCTGGCAACCCCTGGTTCCTATTGTGTCCGACCCCCTCTATAAAATTGGGGGTCTGACCTTCTGTCTTGGGGGGTCCGACCCTCCCTTGCTGGGTATGCGACCCTCCCCTTAATTTAAGTGTTTTTGGGTCGATTTAATACCTAGGATCATGATCTCCTTCACGCCCTTGGTCTTTTTTGCTCAACCATGATGGGTAAATCTGGTTCAAGGTGGTAAGACCGGGTTAGTTTGATACGGGTCTTACAACTCCCTCCTACATATAAAAATTTCGTCCTCAAAATTATACGTACATTCTGAATCAAATAAGTGAGGGTATTGCTTTCGCATAGCATTCTCTTCTTCCCATGTAATTTCTTCCATGTTTTTACTTCTCCAAGTGACCTTAACATAATAGATATCTCGGTTGCATAGTCGTTGAACCTTTCGGCTGGTGATTTCAGTTGGTGTTACTTCAAATGTCAAATTATCAGTCAAATCCGGTAGGTCTACTGTCAGAATGTGCGTTGGATCCTTGACATACTTCTTCAATGGGGAAATATGAAATACGTCATGCACACTTGACATAGATGGTAGTAATGCTAACTGGTAAGCCACTTTTCCACGCTTGGCTAGAATCTCATATGGCCCGACATATCTTGGACATAGTTTCCCTTTTTGTCCGAACCGTTTCAGACCTCGCATAGGCGATACTTTCAAGAATACTTTATCACCCACGGTGAACTCAAGATCTCTGCGTCGAGTATCTGCATATTGCTTCTGACGGTTCTGGGTTGTTCTTACTCTTTCCTTGATAATGTCGACCACTCGGCAAGTATCTTCAACAAATTTTGGCCCAACAATACTACGTTCTCCAACTTCATTCCAAAATAAAGGAGTTCGACACTTTCTGCCATACAGTGCTTCATAAGGTGACATCTATATAGTAGCCTGATAGCTATTGTTATAAGCGAACTCGATCAGTGGTAGCTTTTCATCCCATGATCCTTTGAAATCAATTACACATGCTCATAGCATATCTTCTAGAATCTGGATTGTACGCTCTGACTATCCATCTGTCAGTGGATGGAATGTAGTACTAAATTTCAATGTTGTACCCATAGCCTTTTGCAATCCTTCCCAAAACTTGGAAATAAATCGTGGATCTCTATCGGACACAATGCTCTCTGGTACACCGTGTAATCGAACAATATTATCCACATACAGCTTTGCTAACCTTTCTAGTATATACTGAGGTCGTATCGGTATAAAGCGAGCTATCTTAGTCAGACGGTCTACAATCACCCAAACTGCGTCAACCACTCGAGGAGTCAGTGGTAATCCCGTGATGAAGTCCATAGTAATGCAGTCCCATTTCCATGCTGGTTCCGGTAACGGCTGTAACAGTCCTGCGGGTCTTTTTCGTTCAGCCTTTACTTTCTGACAATTTAGGCATTGAGACACGAACTTGGCTACATCTTCTTTCATTCCTCTCCACCAATATAGTTTCTTTAGGTCATGATACATTTTTGTACTTCCAGGAAGTATTGAATAGATGGTGGTATGGGCTTCTTTCATCAATCGGTGTCTAATGTCCACACTCTCTGTTTCGGGTACACATATCCTTCCTTTGTACTTCAGTACCTTCTCTTCGTCCAAGGTGAACTCAGGGTTAGTCCTACCTTTTTTGATATCTTCTTGCACAGTTCTCAGGTAAGGGTCTGCCTTGATAGCTGTCTTCACTTCATTAATTATATCTGGTATAATCTTCAATGCAACGAACATGTTTGAAAACCGATGAATAAACCCTTGGTTGGCTGATCCATCCGTTGTATCTATCACATACTGCTCATTGCCATGATTGAATATCATTCCTGTAGTACACATTGCCGTAGTTATGCTATAAGACCCGTGTCAATCTAACCTGGTCTTATCACCTTGAACCAGGTTTACCCATCACGGTCGAGTCAAATGGACTAAGGGTGTGAAGGAGATCGAGATCCCAGGTATCAAATCGACCCTAAAACACTCAATTTAAGGGGAGGGTCGCATACCCAGCTAAGGAGGGTTAGACCCCCCCAAAATAGAAAGTCAGACCCTCTGTTTTACAGGGGGGGTCGGACATCTTAAGAACCTAGGGTCGACGGGATCATCGACCCTCAGTTGTCGTCGAAATTGAAATTAGGAAATTCCTAATTTTCGATTTGGATTCTTTCCTAATCTCAAAGGGATTTATTTTAGGATGTTTCTACTCTATTTAAAGGACGTCTCTAAGCCTCTTTCACTCCTTTTACAACCCTAATTGAATTGAGAGAAAGAGAAGAGAAGGAAAAGAAGAAGAAGAGAAGCAAGGGGGAGAAGAAAGCAAAAAGGAGAAGAGTTGCAGAGAAGGAGTATTCTTCTCAGGTATGGATACTAATTCCATAAGTTTCTATAGACCTTAGGTTAGATAATGATGAGAGTATGATCTCGGAGAAACCCAAACCATCAACCCATGGTTAGGTTTTCATAGAAAACTATGGGAGATTACATGAAAGCCATCTAGGTGGATGATTCATGGCTCTAGACCATGGAATGAATGTTGAATGGACTGTAGGAGAAAGCCATAGGACCCCAAACACGAAGAATGGACAAAAAGGAGGGAAATTGACCAAAATCCACCGAGGGTCGCACAGAGGGTCGATGACCATCCAACCCTATGTGATCTTGAGGATCGACCCTCAGTGTTCGGAAAGTTCAGAATGGGAAGGGTCGCACCCAGGGTCGATCATGACTCCGACCCTACCTCCGACCCTCAGTTAACAGCATGGTTTTTAAATTCTGAATAAATTCTAATTAAATTTTATCGACTTTGTTAGGTCTTCTAGTAATATAATAATATTATTAAGGTGATTCTAAATCTTGGAAGAGGATCTATTAACAAGCTAAGGTGAGGAAACAAGACCTAAACTAATTAGTTAATAATAAACTACTTTTATTTTCTTGAGTCTAATGCTATGCTTGATTCTATACGAATATGCTTGTAATGTGCATTCAACATGTCATCCAATATTCCTGCTATTATTGTTCATGCACATTTAACTTTGTTTACTTATAACATGATGAAG
Source organism: Protea cynaroides (assembly GCA_028583415.1). Lineage (NCBI taxonomy): Eukaryota > Viridiplantae > Streptophyta > Magnoliopsida > Proteales > Proteaceae > Protea > Protea cynaroides. The sequence continues at coordinate 40,344,806 of CM053265.1, forward strand.
ATGAGTTGATGCTAGGAATAGGCATGTGAATGTTTGTGTGTGGTTAGTGTGCTTGATGCGAGTAGGGCATCAGGGGAGGTGTTATGCGGTGTTTGATCCGGACACTTTAGCTCTATCTCTGACTCAAGTCTTGTGCATTAGCATCGTCGTATCGCCATTACCTTAGCAGAACTATTGCGACGTAGGGCATCAAGGAGGGTCTCGGTCCTTGAGTCCTATACTCTACCGGTGGCCTTAGCTCTATCTCTACGGGTGCTCTGAGGGATGCTGGGGTGAGGCCTTGGATACATTGTTTGACATTAGGATTGGTTAGTAGCGAGTCTCGTTTGTAGCCCTAGCCATCAGGGGTTTATTTATTGGTATGGAGTTATGCATCGATAAATGTGACCTTCACTGTACAATGTTCATTTGGGTGTTGTGGGTGACGGTGAGAGTCATCGGGAGTATCCACACTCTCGTGCATAGAGGTGCGGCGGCCACCTATCCATTCCATAGCACAATGCAAACGTAAAATCAGACCAAAGATATGAATTGATTGCATGCATATGTATTGTTGCATTGTTTTGTTTGCTCACTGAGCCATGATGTGTGCTCACCCCTCGACGTCGAATATTTTTATTTGATGATGCAGGTACAACCGTTGAAGATTATATAAATGCTCCAGAGTACGGGAACGTTGCAGCGGTGGTAGTTGAAGCTGAAGTGGATACATATGACTCCTCTTGCGAGTGCAACTCATGTGTATTCGATTAGATATTTTTCTAGTTTTCTTTATTTGGATTTATTAAAGACATGTATTTGATATTTATTTATGTCTTAGTTGATACAGAATAATTTGTTATTTAAATATTAATATCACAATAGATTCTCAGTTCATTTTACTATAAGACTTCCGCTATTATATATTTTCTCTGATTATGAATGTGAATGTATGGGGTTCAGATAACACGGATATAGCCTACTCGAGATCCTGGTTGAACCGTTGGTTTGTTAGTGGTTCATCACACCATTCTGAATAGTACAGAATTGGGGTGTGACATGTGCTAACCTCCCCTTGAGATTTTATCATTGCCTTTTTGCTCAACGCATCTAGTACTACATTAGCTTTCCCCGGATGATACTGGATATCACAGTCATAGTCTTTCAGTAGTTCCAGCCACCTTCTTTGTCTCATATTCAACTCCTTTTGATTAAATAAATAAGTAAGACTCTTATGGTCCGATTTAATCTAGAACTTTTTCCCATATAGGTAATGTCTCCATATCTTGACAGCATGTACTAGTGCTGCTAAATCCAAATCATGAGTGGGATAATTTTTCTCATGTGTCTTCAAATGTCTCGAGGCAAAAGCAATTACTTGTTCTCCATGCATAAGCACACATCCTAATCCCAATCCTGACGCATCAGTGTACAAGGTAAATGGCTGTCCAAGAACGAAAGTAGTCAAAATCAGAGCGGATATCAATCTGGTCTTCAATGTCTGGAAGCTCTTCTCACATTTATCCGTCCACACAAACTTTTCACCTTTCTTAGTCAAACTGGTGAGAGGTACGGCAATCCGGGAATAGTCTTCCACAAATCTCCGATAATAACTAGCGAGACCCGGAAAGCTTTTAATTTTGGCAACGCTTTTTGGTGCTTTCCATTTTACAATAGCCTCGATCTTGCTGGTGTCCACTTTGATTCCTTCAGCGGATACTAGATGGCCTAGGAAGGCGACTTCACTTAGCCAAAACTCACATTTGGTAAATTTGGCATATAGCTTCTCTTTCCTTAAACGCTGTAGGGCGGCGTTTAGGTTCTTAATATGGGTTTCCTTGTCCTTGGAATATACCAATATATCATCAATAAATACAATAACTGACATATCCAACATATCGTGGAAAACCCGGTTCATAAGTTCCATGAAAGTTGCTGGTGCGTTTGTTAATCCAAAAGACATGACCAAGAATTCATAATGTCCATACCTGGTCCTGAAAGCTGTCTTAGGAATATCACCATCTTTAATCTTCAACTGATGGTAGCCTGACCGAAGATCGATCTTAGAAAATACTTTTGCTCCTTGCAACTGATCAAACAAGTCATCGATCCGAGGTAGTGGATATCGATTCTTGATTGTCAGTTTATTCAACTCCCGATAGTCGATACATAATCGAACGCTATCGTCCTTCTTCTTTACGAACAATACTGGTGCTCCCCATGGTGATATACTGGGTCGAATATAACCCTTGTCCAGCAGTTTCTATAGTTGCACTTTCAATTCCTTTAGTTCAGTAGGAGCCATTCTATAAGGTGCTTTTGATACTGGTGCGGCTCCAGGTATAAGATTTTTCACAAACTCTGTGGCTCGGTCGGGTGGTAATCCTAGTAGTTCCTCAGGAAACACGTCGGGGTAGTCCTGCACGACATCAATATCTTCCATCTGTGGTGCTTCCTTGGTGAGGTCAACCACTGATACTAGATACCCGACTGCCCCCTTCTCAAGGTACTTCTTAGCCTTTACAGCTGAGAGTATGAGCTTGCATTTACGTGGAAGTTTGGTTCCCGCAAAAATGAATTCTGCTCCTTCTTCGTCTTTAAATGTTAATTTCTTTTCGGCGCATAGTAGGTTCGCAGAATGCCAAGCTAACTAGTCCATTCCCAAGATGACGTCAAAGTCTGCCATCCCAAGTTGGATCAAGGTTGCATCTAAGGATTTCTCTCCAATGAGAACTGGACATGACCCAAAACCTTTCTCTAACTCCACTTCTAACCCCATCGGTGACCGTAAAAGTAGTTTGTAGTCCAATGTTTTGATGGGTAGGTTCAGCTTCTTCCCAAATGACACAGATATAAAGGAATGAGTAGCTCCTGAGTCAAAGAGTACTCTGGCGGGTATGTCATTTCTAGATACAATACCTGTGATTTATTTTACTTAGTCTACATGCTCATACAATGTAATACAACTTTAAAGGTTTCGGTCATACCTGTGACCACATCAGGTGATGCGGCAGCATCCTCGGATGTAACAGCATATACTCGTCCTTGATGTAAGTGCATCTGGGGCTTAGGACACTCCCTTGCCATATGTCCCATTTTGGCTGCGGTTATAACATCTCGAACCTTCAGAATTTGGCTTTGGTTGATGTTGAGTTACTGGGGTAGTCTTGGATGCAGCAGTAAAGCCTTGAGCACGGAAGGGTTTAAATGTCTTGTTGTTACCTCCGTTATAAGCATTTCGGGCTGGCCTTTTTATGCCTCTGTTCTGTGTAAAATAACTTTCCTTCTGGTTCGATTCTATAACTCAAGCAATTTGGACAGCTTCATTGTATATCTTCTTTTCCAAACCCAGAACGTGCTCTTTGATGCTTCCTCTAAGTCCCGTGACAAACCTACGGGTCTTAGTGTCTTCTTCTTGCATACTAAGTGGTGCAAAGAAAAACAGCTCCTCATAACGCTGTTGATATGCATCCACGGACATCTGGCCCTGATATAAACTCAGGAACTCCTTCTTCATAGAATCTCTAAAGTTTCGGGGAAAATACTTCTCAAAGAATGCTTCTTTATAAATAGCCCAAGCCAATAGGGCATGCTTGGTCAATAGATAGGCCCTGGTAGATTTCCACCAATGATGTGCATCGCCTTTTAGCATGAAGGTGGCACATAATACCTTTTCTTCTTCTGTAATAGTCATCATAAGAAAATTTCTTTCCATCTCGTCTATCCAATGTGCTGGCCATAAAGGATCAAACGGTTTACCGTTAAACTCCTTTGGCTTCATCTTCAAGAATCTCTCAACCAGTCGAGAGTGATCCATCTGATTTTGGGGGTATGCCCCAAACATAGGTTGTGGATACAGATAATTAACCTGAGCTGCTTTCGGACCTGGTACTAGAATCTGTGCAGCTGGTGGTGAGGTGTTTTCGGTGCTGGGTGGTTACACATCGGTGCTGCACTGGCTTGTCCAGTCATCATGGGTGTAGCTTGTGCGGCCTGGAACATAATCCCCATTGCCACTTGCATTTGAGCATGTGCGTGTTGCATTTGTTGCAGCTGCTGTGCTAGGTTCATAACTACGGTCGCTAGCTCCGGTGGTGGAGGAGGCAAGTTTGTAGGATTTGCCTGACCTAAATTTTCTGGTGGTGCAACCTGTGGATTTCCCTGTGCATACATATTTTCTTGACTAGTTTCCTCCATAGGTGGTGGTGGTGGAACTGCATTTCGGCTATGCCTGGTTACTCTACGCCTAGACATATTTTCTCCTGGGAATGGGGGTGCCTGAAAATCATCAAAATACGTGAGACAATCATTTATACTTCATGTAGGCACGCTAACCGATATAAAATTTCAAAATTTTCAGCTCATTCTACGAAAAACACTATTTTTCTATGCAGGGTCGATGGTGGGGGTCGATGGTATGTCCGACCCTCAGTATCCGACCCTGGGAATAACCTGTTCTTCCCGAGAGCCGGGGGTCGGTGCAGGGGTCGATGGGTGTCCGACCCCCAGGTGCGACCCCTGGGTTATTGTCAAGTTCCCAATAGCTGGGGATCGATATGGGGGTCGATGGATGTCCAACTCCCAGGTGTGATACCTGGTTTTTTGTCAGATTCCCGAGAGCTGGGGGTTGATACGGGGATCGATATGGGGGTCGATGATCCTAATCAAATTGTCCGACCCCCAGACCAAAAATCAGACTTTTAAGGTCTGATTCTGGGTTCATTTCCCATTATTTCTTACCCGTTTTGACTCGTCTCCCACCTCTGAGTTGCTACAGTGCCACTCCGCTATATTGGTCAATTTGGGTCCGTGTTTCGACGTCCACATCGTTCCTATAGGTATGTTTCCTCATTTTTTTCCTTTTTTTTTTAGGTTTCCATTTCTAGGTTTTCGCCCGTTTAACTTGTATTTTTCAATTCCAATCGTAAAAATTCGATTTTTATTGGGGGCTTTTGTTATTGGTGTCTCGAGGAATGAAAGCCCTCAAAAAATTTTGAATTTCATCGGTTGGTTATCGAGAAACTTGAATTTTTTGCTCTTTTTGCCCTAATTTGTCGAAATTTTTGATTTCTCGCAATTTCTTCAAATTGGATCCCATTAGTTAGAATTTCCTACTGTGTGAGTGTTGTTGGATATGTTAGGACCTACGTAAGTCCTCCTGCCCACGGGTGTGGGTGACAAGTGAGGCTTTTGGCCAACTTACGTCATTATAATGTCCCAATTTTTGGTTTTTACTCTCTACTAATATACTATCTGTTTTTCTTCCTTATTTGCAGATATCATGGCTCGTACCAAAGTACCTAGAGTTCGTGATCCTCTTCGTTTCCGCTCTAACGAAGCTGAGGCACAGTATGCCCACTACGCTCACAAGAAAGTAGAGGGTGGTCGTAAGGTGAACTTGGCTGAGTTAGCCCTGTTCAATGTGGAGAGGGCATTTGGTGATATGGGATGACTCCTAGTCATCACTTACGATGCATGCACCTATCCGGATTTGGTACGCCAGTTCTATTGTAACCTCCAGGTGGTAGGGGATTACAATGATGTTGAGAGGGGTCATGAGCTGCGCCTCACAAGCTATGTCAAAGGGGTGAACATTTCATTCGATTATCGACAGCTGGCCGACCTACGGGCATCTCCTATGATGGACCCATGGTTTTCTGTGCTCTTGGAGAGCCCCAGTTCTTCTCTCTATAGATGAGGGTTGAGATCAATAATCAGCTCCTACGACCTGATCGCTGGCAGATGAGGGCATGCTATATGGGTCCAGCTCCACGGGTATATTGCAAGATTATTCAGCATAACCTGATCCCACAGAGTGGCCATTACGAGAGGGTTTCCCAGCTGACCCAATATCTTCTGTACAGCATTTGCACTAGACAACCCGTCTGCCTTCCGTACATCATCATGCGTACCATGATCACTGCTACGTTGCCCAGTCACAGTGGCAACCTTCCGTACGGACGTATGATCACTGTTCTGCTTACCCGCCTGGGGGTTGATTTATTAGATGAGAAGATTCAGGAGAAGTCCTTCTCATCGCCTCTAAATTGGGAGGCTATTTGCAATATGGGCATGCGGGATGCCCAGGTCAGTGATGAGGAGAGGAACGCGATGGTGCGCCCTCACACTCGCGTAGAGATAGCTGACAATGAGGCAGCTGCCGCCGCTACTAATGTTGCTGACCGCATGTACATGGACGTAGAATCGATACCACCGCCTTTACCTACGCATGTGGCTGGAGCTGGTACTTCATATGCGACGGGTCCTTCTCATGAGGCTGGTCCTTCTCATGCGGCTGGTCCTTCACTCCCACCTTCTGATATGATGGAGATGTTGCATGAGATCAGAGAGGCTCAGTGCAGATCTAATCTGAGGATGGAGGAGTTACTAGACGCTCAGCGTGTGAGAGTGGATGAGCTCATAGGCGCCCAGCGTACATCAGACATGAGGATGGGAGAGTTACTAGATGCTCAGCGGGTGAGAGTGGATGAGCTACTAGACTCCCAGCGGACATCAGCCATGAGGATGGGAGAGCTCATGGAGGCTCAGCACCGGACTGATCAGCGGGTAGCGGATCTTATAGCTAGTCTTTAGACGACCCAGACTCAGATAGCCTGGTTGACTAGAGTCTACGCTGAGGATTATGACAGAGATCGTGAGGCACCGCCCCCCTCCTTCACCTTCAGCTTCATGATTGTACTTATTTCTTTTCATTGTACTACAGAGTAACTGTCTGGGTTATGAACTGTACTCTGCTTTAGCTATGTATGTACGTTTGTTTCCCTCTCATTGTATGTAAAATTGTTTCTTCCTTTAATAGATGCATTATTGTCTTTTCAAATTTGGTCTCAAACATCACTTGTCCTTACAGTGTGTTAATATTACAATTTTTACTTTTAATCCTATCTCAGTTCACAATTCGTCTTGAGGGTATGCTAGTTTAGTGGACACGGTTTGAGACGCTCTGATACTAAGTTGTCACACCCCAATTCCACACACTTCAGAATGGTGTGATGAATAACTTGTAAACCAACTGTCACACCCCAATTCTGGTCTATTCAGAATGATGTGATGAACCGCTAAATAACCAACGGTTCAACTAGGATCTCAAATAGGCTATCCCCTTGTTATCCAAACTTACACACATCCGTAATCATAATCAGAGTAAATACACAATAGCAAAATTCTTATAATAACATGAACTGAGAATCTATGTGATATTAAAATTTAAGTAACAATTTATTCTGTATCAACCGAAACATAAGTAAATATCAATACAAGTCTTTAATAAATCCAAATAAAGAAACTTATAAAAATATCTAATCAAATACTCACGAGTTGCACTCACAAGAGGAGTCGTGTGTATCATCTTTAGCTCCAGCTTCCATAGCTGCCACGTTTCCATATGCAGATGCATTTATGTAGTCTTCGACGGTATAACCTGCATCATCAACTAAAAATATTCGACGTCAAGGGGTGAGCACACAACACGGCTCAGTGAGTAGCCAAAACAATGCAACAATACATATGCATGCAAAAAGTCAATTTATATCTTTGGTCCGGTTTAAAGTTTGCAGTATGCAATAGAAAGGTTGAGGTAGCCAAAGGTCGCGTTTATTGACTCCGCCTCTATACACGAGTGTGTGACGTTACCCGAAGATCACGTTTATCGTCAACTCACATGCACCCAATCATGAACATTATATAACAAAGGTTACGTTTATTGTTATATAGTGTCATACCAACACGTAAGCCCCTATTGGCGAGGGCTGCAAACTGGACTCGCAACTAACCAATCCTAATGCCAAATAGTGTATCCAAGGCCTCACCCCAGCATCCCTCAGAATGCCCCTAGAGATAGAGATAAGGCCCCCCGGTAGAGTCAGAGACTACAAGGACCGAGACCACCTCCCCTGATACTCTACGACATAATAGTTCTGCTAAAGTAATGGCGATACGACGATGCCAATGCACAAGACTTGAGTTAGAGATAGAGCTAAAGTGCTGAGACTCGCCAAAGGTTAACGTTTATTGACGTTCTCATCACACCTCCCCTGATACTCGCTCGCATCAAGCACATCAACCACACACATACAAGCACATGCCTATTCCTATCATCATCATCATCATGTTATAAACAATAAAGTAAATATGCATGAACAAGTAAAAGAAATATTGGATGTCATACTGTATGCACATTACAATCATATTCGCATAGAATCAAACATAGCATAGGACTCAAGAAATAGAAAACAGTTTTGTTATTAACCAATTAATTTTGGGGTTAAAGTTCCTCACCTTAGCTTGCTATATGATACTTTTCCAAGCTTTAAATTTACTTTTACAATGTTATTATATTGCTAGAAGACCTAACAAAATCGATAGAATTTAATTAGAATTTATTCGGAATTAAAAACCATTACGTCACCGAGGGTCGATGCTAGGGTCGATAGGGTCGATGGGTCTATCGACCCTCCCTTCTTTCTGGACTTCCCGAATGCTGAGGGTCGATGGTCAGAAACACCTAGGGTCGGATGGTCATCGACCCTAGGTGCGACCCTCGGTGCACTCTGGTCCAATTTCTACTTTTTAATCCATTCTTCGTGTTTGGGGTCCTATGGTTTGTTCCCACATTCCATTAAACATTCATTCCATGGTCTGAAACCATGAATCATCCTCCTAGATGGCTTTCATGCATTCTCCTAGGGTTTTCCATGAAAACCTAACCATGGATGGATGGTTTGGGTTTCTCCGAGATCACTCTCTCTCCAATAACTATCCTAAGGTCTGTAGAAACTCATGGAATTAGTATCCATACCTGAGAAGATTAATCATCCTCTGTAACTCTTCTCTTTTTTTCTAGGTTCTCTTCCTTGCCTCTCTTCTTCCTCTTTTCCTTTTCCTCCCTTTCTCTCAATTCAATTAGGGTTGTAAAAGGAGTGAAAGTGGCTTAGGGACGTCCTTTAAATAGCCTAGGAACAACCTAAATAAGTCCCATTAAGATTTGGAAAGAATCCCAATCGAAAAATATAGAAATTTCCTAATTTCTATATTCGGCAGGAACCGAGGGTCGATGGGAGGGTCGATGATCCCGTCGACCCTAGGATCTTAAGCTGTCCGACCCTCCCTCCAAAATCGAGGGTCTGACTTTCTGTTTTGGGAGGTCCGACCCTGCTTAGCTGGGTAAGCGATCCTTCCCCTATTTTAAGTGTTTCTGGGTTGATTTGATACCTGGGATCTCGATCTCCTTCACGCCCTTGGTCCATTTGACTCGAGCATGATGGGTAAACCTGGTTCAAGGTGGTAAGACCAGGTTAGATTGACACGGGTCTTACAACTCCCCCCACTTATAAAAATTTCGTCCCCGAAATTGTACGTACCCTCTGAATCAAATAAGTGAGGGTATTGCTTTCTCATAGCATTTTCTTCTTCTCATGTAATTTCTTCCATGTCTCTACTTTTCCAAGTGACCTTAACATAATAGATATCTCGGTTGCGTAGGACGTCGACCTTCGACTAGGGATTTCTGTTGGTGTTACTTCAAATGTCAATTGTCGTCAATTCCGGCAAATCCACTCGTCATGACATGCGTTGGGTCACGACATACTTCTTCAATAGGGAAATGTGAAATCGTCATGCACACTTGACATAGATGGTGGTAGTGCTAACCGATAAGCCACTTTTCCATGTTTAGCTAGAATTTCATATGGTCCGACATATCTTGGACTTAGTTTTCCTTTCCGTCCGAACCTCTTCAATCCTCGCATAAGCGATACCTTCGAAATACTTTATCACCGCGGCGAACTCTAGATCTCTTCGTCGAGTATCCGCATATTGCTTCGACGGTTCTCGAGCTGTTCTTACTCTTTCCTTGATGATGTCGACCACTCGACAAGTCTCTTCAACAAATTTCGGTCCAACGATGCTACGTTCTCCAACTTCATTCCAAAACAAGGGAGTTCGAAACTTCCTGCCATACAATGCTTCATAAGGTGACATCTGTATAGTCGCCTGATAGCTGTTATTGTAAGCGAACTCGATCAATGGTAACTTTTCATCCCACGATCCCTTAAAATCAATTACACATGCTCACAGCATATCTTCTAGAATCTGAATTGTACGCTCTGACTGTCCATCCGTACGTGGGTGGAATGCAAGATCCGAACTTCAACGTTGTACCCATAGCCTTTTGCAATCCTTCCCAAAATTTAGAAATAAATCGGGGATCTCTATCGGACACAATACTTTTTGGTACACCGTGTAACCGAACAATATTATCCACATACAGCTTCGCTAACCTTTCCAGTGTATACTGAGGTCGTATAGGTATGAAGCGAGCTGTTTTAGTAAGACTGTCCACAATCACCCAAACTGCGTCGACTACTCGAGGAGTCAATGGTAGTCCCGTGACGAAGTCCATAGTGATGCAGTCCCATTTCCATGCTGGTTCCGGTAATGGCTGCAACAGTCCTGCGGGTCTTTGTCGCTCAGCCTTTACTTGCTGACAATTTAGGCATTGAGACACGAACTTAGCTACATCTGCTTTCATTCCCCTCCACCAATATAATTTTTTCAGATCATGATACATTTTTGTACTTCCAGGATGTATCGAATAGATGGTGGTATGGGCTTCTTTCATCAGTCGGTGTCTAATGTCCATACTCTCTATTTTAGGTACACATATTCTTCCTTTGTATTTCAGTACTTTCTCATCGTCCAAGGTGAACTCAGGGTTAGTCCTACCTTTCTCAATATCTTCTTGTACTGTTTTCAGATAAGGATCTGCTTTGTTATAGCTGTCTTCACTTCATCCACTATATCCGATATAATCTTCAATGCCCCGAACATATTTGAAAACCGATGAATAAACCCTTGGTTAGCTGATTCATCGGTTGTATCTATTACATACTACTCGTTGCCGTGATTGAAAACTATTCCGTTGGTACACATTGCTGCAGTCATGCTAACTTCTCCTTGAGATTTAATCACTGCTTTTCTGCTTAATGCATCCGCTACTACGTTCGCTTTTCCCGGATGATACTGGATATCACAATCATAGTCTTTCAATAGTTCCAGCCATCTTCTTTGTCTTATATTCAACTCCTTTTGATTAAATAAATAAATAAGACTTTTATGGTCCGACTTAATCTGAAACTTCTCTCCGTATAGGTAATGTCTCCATATTTTGACAGCATGTACTACTGCCGCTAACTCCAAATCATGAGTGGGATAATTTTTCTCATATACCTTTAGCTGTCTTGAAGCATAAGCAATCACTTGCTCTCCTTGCATAAGCACACATCCTACTCCCAATCCCGATGCATCAGTGTATAAAGTAAATGTCTGTCCTGGAACGGGAATGGTCAAAATCGGGGCGGATATCAATCTGGCCTTCAATGTCTGGAAGCTCTTCTCACATTTATCCGTCCACACAAACTTTTCACCTTTCTTGGTCAAACTGGTGAGAGGTACGACAATCCGAGAATAGTCTTCTACGAATCTTCGATAATAACCAGCTAGACCCAGAAAACTTCTAATTTCCGAAACACTCTTTGGTGCTTCCCACTTCACAATAGCCTCGATTTTGCTGGGGTCCACTTTGATTCCTTCAGCGGATACTACATGGCCTAGGAATGCGACTTCACTTAGCCAAAACTCACACTTTGAAAATTTTGCATATAGCTTCTCTTTCCTTAACCGCTGTAGGGCTGCGTTTAGGTTCTTGATATGGGTTTCCTTGTCCTTGGAGCATACCAATATGTCATCAAAAAATACTATAACCGATGTATCCAGCATATCGTGGGAAACTTGGTTCATAAGTTCCATGAACGTTGCCGGGGCATTAGTTAATCTGAAAGACATCACCAAAAATTTATAATGTCCATATCTGGTCCTGAATGCTGTCTTCGGAATGTCCCCTTCCTTAATCTTCAGCTGGTGGTAGCCTGATCGAAGATTGATTTTTGAAAATACCCTTGCTCCTTGTAACTGATCGAACAAGTCATCGATCCTAGGTAGTGGGTATCGATTCTTGATTGTCAGTTTGTTCAACTCCCGATATTCGATACGTAATCGAACGCTACCATCCTTCTTCTTTACGAACAACACCGGTGCCCCCCATGGAGATATACTGGGTCGAATATAACCCTTGTCCAGCAGTTCTTGTAATTGCACTTTTAATTCATTCAGTTCAGTAGGAGCCATTCTATAAGGTGCCTTTGATACTGGTGTGGCTCCAGGTATCAGGTCTATTACAAACTCTGTGGCACGGTCGGGTGGTAATCCGGGTAGTTCCTCCGGAAATACGTCAGGATAATCTTGCACAACGTCAATGTCTTCCATTCGTGGTGTTCCCTTGGTTAGGTCGACCACTGATACTAGGTACCCGACTGCTCCCTTCTCAAGGCACTTCTTAGCCTTTACTGCTGAAAGTATGAGCTTGCGTCTCCGGGGAAGTTTGGTTCCCGAGAAACTGAATTCTGCCCCTTCTTTGTCTTTGAATGTTAGCTTCTTCTCGGCACATAACAGATTTGCAGAATGCCGAGCTAACCAATCCATTCCTAAGATGACATCGAAGTCTGCCATCTCAAGTCGTATCAATGTTGCATCTAAAATCTGTTCCCCAATGAGAACTGGACATGGTCCATAACCTTTTTCTAATTCCACTTCTAACCCCATCGGTGACCGTACAAGTAATTTGTAGTCTAATGTTTTGATGGGTAATTTTGTCTTCTTTCCAAATGACACAGATATAAATGAATGAGTAGCTCCGGAATCGAAGAGTACTCTGGCGGGTACGCCATTTATAGGTACAATACCTGTGATTTATCTTTACTTAGTCTACATGCTCATTCAATGTAATTTTAACTTTCAAAGTTTCAGTCATACCTGTGACCACATCGGGTGATGCGGCCGCATCTTCGGACATAACAGCATATACACGTCCCTGATTGAATTGTTTCTTGGGCTTAGGGCACTCCCTTGCCATATGTCCCGGTTGGTTGCAGTTAAAACACTTCGGGACTTCGGAATTTGGCTTTGTTCGAGGTTGAGCTGCTGGAGTAGTCTTGGTTGCAGCAGTAAAATTTTGAGGACGGAAGGGCTTATACGTCCAGTTATTGCCTCCGTTGTAGGAGTTTTTGGCCGGCCTTTTGATGCCCTTGTTCTGAGTAAAATAAATTTCCTTCCGGCTCGATTCTATAACTCGAGCAATCTGGACAGCTTCATTATAAATTTTCTTCTCTAAGCCCAGAACATTTTCTCTGATGCTTCCTCTTAGTCCCGTGACAAACCTATGGGTTTTGGTTTCTTCTTCTTGCATACTCAGTGGTGCGAAGAAAAACAGCTCTTCATAACGCTGTTGGTACGCATCCACTGACATCTGTCCCTAATAAAGACTCAGGAACTCCTTCTCCATCGAATCTCCAAGCTTCGTGGAAAATATTTCTCGAAGAATGCTTCTTTATATATAGCCCATGTCAGTAGGGCGTGCTTGGTCAGTAAGTATGTCTTCGTGGATTTCCACCAATGATGTGCATCGCCCTTGAGCATGAAGGTGGCACATAGCACTTTCTCTTCCTCTGTAATAGTCATCATGAGGAAGTTTCTCTCCATCTCGTCTATCCAGTGGGCTGGCCATAATGGATCAGACGGCTTGGCGTTGAATTCTCTGGGTTTCATCTTCAAAAATCTCTCCACTAGTCGGGAGTGGTCCAGCTGATTCTGGGGGTTTGCCCCGAACATATAGGGTGGATACTGGTGATTCCCTTGAGCTGCTTCTGGAGCCTACACTGGAATCTGTGCAGTCGGTTGTTGAGGTGTCTGAGGAGCTGGGTGGTTACCCACCGGTGCTGCACTGGCTTGTCCTATGTGCAATGGTGCAGCCTGAGTGGCTTGAAACATTATTCCCATGGCAACCTGCTTCTGAGCCTGCGCGTGTTGCATCGCCGCTGCAGCTGCTGTGCCGATTCATCACCACTGTCGCTAGCTCGGTGGTGGAGGTGGCAAGTTTGTAGGGTTTACCGGTTCTGGATTTCTCGGTACATGGTTATTCTCTTGACTAGTCTCCTCCACGGGTGGTGGTGGTGGGACCGTGTTTCGGGTCTGTCGGGTCACTCTACGTCCAGACATATTTCCTTCTGAGATGGGTGGTGCCTGAAAATCATCAAAATCAGTGAGAAATCATTTATACTTCATGTAGGCACGCTAATCGATATACAATTCAAAATCCTCAATTGATTCTGTGAAAAATACTGTCTTTTCTATGTAGGGTCGATGGTGAGGGTCGATGGTATGTCCGACCCTTGGTATCCGACCCTCGATTTTCTGTCAGATTCCCGAGAGCTGAGGGTCAATGGGAGGGTCGATCCGAGGGTCAATGGTGTCAGTCGAATTGTCTGACCCTCGGACCAAAAATCAGATTTTTAAGATCCGATTCTGGGTCATTTCTCACTATTCCTCCTCCGTTTCGACTCGTCTCTACTCTCTGAGTTGCTACAGTGCCACTCTACTATTTTTGGTCGGTTTAACTTCGGGTTTCAACGTCCACGTCATCCCTACAGGTATGTCTTCCCGTTTTTACCTGTTTTTAGGTTTTCTTTTCTAGGTTTCTGCCAGTTTAACTCATATTTTTCAAATTAAACATTTTCCAACCGTAAAAATTTGATTTTTATTGGGGGCTTTTGTTATTGGTGTCTCGAGGAACGAAAGCCCTCAAAAAATTTTGAGTTTCATCGGTTGGTTATCGAGAAACTTAAAATTTTCTCTTTTTGCCCTAATTTGTCGACATTTTCGATTTTTCTTGAATTTTTTCAAATTGGACATCGTCAGTTAAAATTTCCTACTGCAAGTGGGTTATAGGATATGTTTTAACCTATGTAAGTTCTCAAACCCACTTGTATGGTGAGAATTGAGTTTTTCTGGCCAACTTACGTCATTATTAAGTAAATTTTGGATTTTTATCCTACTAACTCCTTGTTTCTTTTCTCTTTCTTATTTTGCAGATACTATGGCCCGTACCAAAGTACCCAGGGTGCGTGATCCGCCGCTTCCGTTCGAATGAAGCCGAGGCACGATATGCCGACTATGCCGTAAGAAGGTTGAAGGGGGTCGCATGGTAAACTTGGCTGAGCTAGCCTTGTTCAATGTAGAGGGAGCTTTTGGTGATATGGGGTGGCTCCCTGTCATCACATACGACGCGTGCACCTGTCCAGACTTGGTACGCCAGTTCTATTGTAATCTCCAGGTGGTGGGGAATTACAATGATATTGAGTACGGTCAGGAGTTGCGCATCACCAGTTACGTCAAGGGGGTGCACATTTCCTTTGATTATCGGCGACTGGCTGATCCGTTGGGCATTCCCTATGATGGCCCTATGGTGTCTTGTCGGCCGGGAGAGCCACAGTTTGTTGAGATGGAGATGAGGGCAGAGATCGAAAACCGGTTGCTCCGTCCCGATAGATGGCGGATGAGAGCTTGCTACTTGCGTCCAGCTCCACGGGTCTTCTCGCAAGATTATCCAAAGATAATCTGATCCCGCAGAGTGGGCACTATGAGAGGGTGTCTCGGCTGACCCAATTTTTGATCTACAAGCATCGCACTCGCCGCCCGGTCCGCCTTCCTTACATCATCATGCGGACGATGATTAGTGCCACATTGTCCGGTCATAGGGGTAATCTACCCTATGGACGCATGATTACAAGTGTTACCGACCCGTGCGGGGTGGATCCGGTAGATGAGAAGATCCAGGGAGAAGACCTTCTCGTCGCCTCTAGGTTGGGAGGCTATCTGCAAGATGGGGCTGCGAGATGCTGAGGTTAGTGATGAGGAGAGGAACGCGATGGTGTGCCCTCACACTCGGGTCGAGATGGCTGATGCTGAGGCTGCTGCTGCTGCTGCTAGAGCTCATGGGGATCCGATCGACGATGACGATCGTATGTATATGGACGTCGACTCGATACCACCGCCATCACCTACACATGCGGCTGGAGTTGGTACATCTTCTGCGGCGGCTCCTGCACCTGAGGCTGGTCCTTCCCATTCAGTTGATCCTTCACTTCCACCTTCAGCCATGATGGAGATGCTGCAGGAGATCAGGGATGCTCAACGCAGATCTGATCTGAGGATAGATGAGCTGTTGGCTGCTCAGCACGCATCAGGCGTACGGATGGGGGAGCTCCTAGAGGTGCAGCGTCCGACTGATCAGAGGATAGCCGGTCTCACAGCTAGTCTCCAGACGACCCAGACCCAGGTGGCCTGGTTGACTAGGGTCTATGCTGAGGACTATGACAGAGATCGTGAGGCCCCGCCTCCTCCTTTGCCTCCAGCTTCTTTATTTGTACTTTATTTTTCTTGTACTACAGAGTAACTGTCCGGGTTGTGGACTGTACTCTGCTTTCATTATGTATATATATGTTTTGTTTCGCTCTCTTTGTTATGTAAAATTGTTTCTCTTTTTAATAGATGCATTATTCTCTTTTAGATTTTGTCTCAAACATCACTGGTGCTTACAATGTGTTAATATTACTGTTTTTATTTTTTATTTTTTTATCCTATCCCAGTTCACAATTGTGTTGAATGTATGCTAGTTCGGCGGACAAGGCCTGAGATGCTCTGATACCAAGTTGTCACACCCCAATTCTGGTCTATTCAGAGTGATGTGATGAACCGCTAAATAACCAACGGTTCAACCAGGATCTCAAATATGCTATCCCCACGTTATCCAAACTTACACACATCTGTAATTATAATCAGAGTAAATACACAATAGCGGAAGTCTTATAATAACATGAACTGAGAATCTATGTGATATTAAAATTTAAGTAACAATTTATTCTGTATCAACCGAAACATAAGTAAATATCAATACAAGTCTTTAATAAATCCAAATAAAGAAACTTATAAGAATATCTAATCAAATACACACGAGTTGCACTCGCAAGAGGAGTCGTGTGTATCATCTTCATCTCCAGCTTCCATAGCTGCCACGTTTCCGTATGCAGACGCATTTATGTAGTTTTCGACGGTATAACCTGCATCATCAACTAAAAATATTCGATGTCGAGGGGTGAGCACACAACACGGCTCAGTGAGTAGCCAAAACAATGCAACAATACATATGTATGCAAAAAGTCAATTTATATCTTTGGTCCGGTTTAAAGTTTGCAGTATGCAATAGAAATGTTGAGGTAGCCAAAGGTCGCGTTTATTAACTCCGCCTCTATACACGAGTGTGTGACGTTACCCGAAGATCACGTTTATCGTCAACTCACATGCACCCATTCATGAACATTATATAACAAAGGTTACGTTTGTTGCTATATAGTGCCATACCAACACGTAAGCCCCTATTGGCGAGGGCTGCAAACTGGGCTCACAACTAACCAATCCTAATGCCAAACAGTGTATCCAAGGCCTCACCCCAGCATTCCTCAGAATGCCCATAGAGATAGAGCTAAGGCCCCCCGGTAAAGTCAGAGACTACAAGGACCGAGACCACCTCCCCTGATACTCTACGACATAATAGTTCTGCTAAAGTAATGGTGATACAACGATGCCAATGCACAAGACTTGAGTTAGAGATAGAGCTAAAGTGCTGAGACCCGCCAAAGGTTAACGTTTATTGATGTTCTCATCACACCTCCCCTGATACTCGCTCGCATCAAGCACATCAACCACACACATACAAGCACATGCCTATTCCTATCATCATCATCATCATGTTATAAACAATAAAGTAAATATGCATGAACAAGTAATAGAAATATTGGATGGCATGCTGTATGCACATTACAAACATATTCGCATAGAATCAAACATAGCATAGGACTCAAGAAATAGAAAACAGTTTTGTTATTAACCAATTAATTTTGGGGTTAAGGTTCCTCACCTTAGCTTGCTATAAGATACTTTTCCAAGCTTTAAATTCACCTTTACAATGTTATTATATTGCGAGAAGACCTAACAAAATCGATAGAATTTAATTAGAATTTATTCGGAATTAAAAACCATTCTGTCAACTGAGGGTCGATGCTAGGGTCAATGCTAGGGCCGATGGGTCTATCGACCCTCCCTTCTTTCTGGACTTCCCGAATGCTGAGGGTCGATGGTCAGAAACACCTAGGGTCGGATGGTCATCGACCTTGGGTGCGACCCTCGGTGCACTCTAGTCCAATATCCACTTTTTAATCCATTCTTCGTGTTTGGGGTCCTATGGTTTGTTCCCACATTCCATTAAACATTCATTCCATGGTCTGAAACCATGAATCATCCTCCTAGATGGCTTTCATGCATTCTCCTAGGGTTTTCTATGAAAACCTAACCATGGATGGATGGTTTGGGTTTCTCCGAGATCACTCTCTCTCCAATAACTATCCTGTAGAAACTCATGGAATTAGTATCCATACCTGAGAAGATTAATCTTCTTCTGTAACTCTTCTCCTTTTTGCTAGGTTCTCTTCCTTGCCTCTCTTCTTCCTCTTTTCCTTCTCCTCTCTTTCTCTCAATTCAATTAGGGTTGTGAAAGGAGTGAAAGTGGCTTAGGGACGTCCTTTAAATAGCCTAGGAACAACCTAAATAAGTCCCATTAAGATTTGGAAAGAATCTCAATCGAAAAATATAAAAATTTCCTAATTTCTATATTCAGCAGGAACCGAGGGTCGATGGGAGGGTCGATGATCCCGTCGACCCTAGGGTCTTAAGCTGTCCGACCCTCCCTCCAAAACCGAGGGTCTGACTTTCTGTTTTGGGAGGTCCGACCCTGCTTAGATGGGTATGCGACCCTTCCCCTATTTTAAGTATTTCTGGGTCGATTTGATACCTGGGATCCCGATCTCCTTCACGCCCTTGGTCCATTTGACTCGACCATGATGGGTAAACCTGGTTCAAGGTGGTAAGACCGGGTTAGATTGACACGGGTATTACACCAACGGTTCAACCAGGATCTCGTACAGATGGTATCCGACTGATCTAAACTTCATACATCCACATTCATAATCAGAGTAATTACACAATAGCGGAAGTCTTATAGTAAAATGAATTGAGAATCTACTGTGATATTAATATTTAAATAGCAAATTATTCTATATCAACTGAGACATAAATAAATATCAAATACATGTCCTTAATAAAACCAAATAAAGGAATCTAGAAAATATCTAGTCAAATACACATGAGTTGCACTCGCAAGAGGAGTCATGTGTATCCAATGCATCTTCCACTTCCATCGCCGCCACGTTCCCGTACACTGGAGAATTTATATAATCTTCGACAGTAATACCTACATCATCAACTAAAAATATTCGACGTCGAGGGGTGAGCATACATCATGGCTTAGTGAGCAAACAAAACAATGCAACAATACATATGCATGCAGTCAAATCATATCTTTGGTCTGGTTTAAAGTTTGCAATGTGCTATAGAAAGGATAGGTGGCCGCCGCACCTCTATACACGAGTGTGTGGAAACGCCCAATGAAAATGGCACCGTCGCCCCACATACACCCAGAATGGCACAATATACCCCCCATGAAAAATGGTCATGGCTGTACCGGTTGATACCATACCAACAAATAAACCCCTGCTGGCTAGCGTTGCAAACTGGGTTCGCAACTAACCAATCCTAATGCCAAACAGTGTATCCATGGCCTCACCCCAGCATCCCTCAGAACATCCATAGAGATAGACCTAAGGCCCCCCGGTAGAGTCAGAGACTACAAGGACTGAGACCACCTCCCCTGATACTCTACGACATAATAGTTCTGCTAAGGTAATGGCGATACGACGACGTCTGTGGACATGACTTGAATAGGCTATGGCACAATAAACCCCGATGAAAATGGCATCGAAGTACTGGTTGATACCATCCCTACCCGCACCATATACACTGGCCAAACACAAACATTCACATGCCTATTCCTATCATCATCATCATCATCATCATGTTATAAACAATAAAGTAAATATGCATGAATAAATAATAGAAATATTGGATGACATGTTGAATGCACATACAAGCATAGACGCATAGAATCAATATGGCATTGGACTCAAGAAATAAAATAGATTATTATTAACCAATTAGTTTAGGTCTTGTTCCCTCACCTTAACTTGTTAATAGATCCTCTTCCAAGCTTTAGGATCACATTTATATTGTTATTATATTGCTAGAAGACCTAACAAAGTCGATAGAATCTTAATTAAAATTTTTTCTGAATTTAAAAACCATACTGTTAACTGGGGGTCGGAGGTAGGGTCGGAGTAATGATCGACCCCTGGTGCGACCACCCCTATTCTGGACTTCCCGAACACTGGGGGTCGATGCTTAGGGTCTGGTAGGGTCGATTGGCCATCGACCCCCCATGTGACCCTCTGTGGGTTTTGTTGATTTTTCTACTTCCAGTCCATTCTTCGTGTTTGGGGTCCTATGGCTTGCTACTACAGTCCATATTACACTTGTTTTACGGCCTAGAACCATGATTCATTCACCTAAATGACTTTCATGACTTCCCCATGGTTTTCCTTGAAAACCTAACTATGGGTTGATGGTTTGGGTTTCTCCGAGATCATACTCTCTTCATTATCTAACCTAAGGTCTGTTGAAACTCATGGAATTAGTATACATACCTAAGAAGAATACTCCTTCTCTGCAACTCTTCTTCCTTTTGCTTTCTTCTTTTACTTGTTTCTCTTCTTCTTCTCTTCCTTCTCTTCTCTTTCTCTCAATTCAATTTAGGATTGTAAAATGAGTGAAAGAGGTTTAGGGACGTCCTATTTGTAGAGTAGAAACTCCTAAAATAAGTCCCATTGAGATTTGAAAAGTGTTCAACCGAAATTAGGAAACATTCCTAATTTCTGTTTCTGGCGACAACTGGGGGTCGATGAGGGGGTCGATGATCCCGTCGACCCCTGGTTCCTATAGTGTCCGACCCCCTCTGTAAAATAGGGGGTCTGACCTTCTGTCTTCGGGGATCCGACCCTCCCTTGCTGGGTATGCGACCCTCCCCTTAATTTAAGTGTTTTTGGGTCGATTTAATACCTGGGATCACGATCTTCTTCACACCCTTGGTCCATTTTGCTCAACCATGATGGGTAAACCTGGTTCAAGGTGGTAAGACCAGGTTAGTTTGATACGGGTCTTACACACCGACCCTTGGCGCCCTCCAATCGAGAATTGATTCCTTTGAGAAAAATCTTGTTTGTAGACTCTGTTTGTCCGCTGGTCTGGGGGTGCTTCACCGCGCCTCACCGATGGTCAATCTGGTGTTCTTCAGAGAATGTGAAGAATGCCCTGTTATCAAATTGCTTGCCATTGTCGGTGATGAGCACCGACGGAACACCATAGCGATAGACAACAGATTTTTTGAAAAATTCATGGATTGTGCTTTCCGATATGTTGGATACCGCCTCCGCCTCGGCCCATTTAATAAAGTAATCTACTGTGACTATGACGAATTTCCTTTGATATCGGGCAGGTGGAAATGGACCCATGATGTCCATTCCCCCCACGTGGCAAAGGGAATTGGGGCTGCTTCAATGGACCTCAAGGGTTCTGCTGGGAGGTGGGGAACTGGGCCATACATCTGGCACTTCCGACATTTTTTTACGTAGTCGATGCATTCCTTCTTTATCTTTGGCCAGTAATAGCCCTGACGTAATATTTTATGAGTGAGGACTCTCCCCCCTTGATGTGCCCTGCAAATACCTTCGTCTACTTCCTCGATTGCCAATGCTGCTTCCGATGGACGCAAACATCGCAGCAGGAGGAATGTAAAGGCTTTCCTGTACAGAGTGTCTGCCTCCACCACGTAGTGGGTGGCCTTGGATTGTATTCACCTGGTTTCCTTCCTGTCCTCCGGTAGCGTGCCCTCTTAAAGAAATGAATAGATCGGGTCAATCAACGACGGCTCTGATGCCGCTGGTAGTACCATTTTAGAGTTGGGATCCACCGATGAGTGTAACAAGGTTTCGGTGTACACCGAGTGATCCAGATCTGACAAATCCAAAGTGGCCAGTTTTGACAGGGAATCCGCCAGTGTGTTTTGATCTCGAAGTACGTGGCATAGGGTAAAACTGTCAAAAGCCAAAGCTGTTTCCTGTACTTTCCGCAAGTATGCGGCCATACTGACCTTCTTAGCCTCGTACTCCCCATTTACCTGTCGTACCACCAATTGAGAGTCACTGGACGCCTTGATCCTTCTAGCCATTACTGCCTTGCCTAGGCGTAGTCTGGCGATCAAGGCTTCATACCCAGCTGCATTGTTAGACACTTGAAACATGAATCGAAGGGCATATTGAATCTGAAATCCTTCGGGGCTGGTGAGTATGAAACCAGCACGGCACTGTGTCTTGTTCGATGCTCCATCGACAAACAATGTCCAAGGTCGCGAAGTGCTTTCTATGGCTTGGCTGTCTGCTGCTTCCTCTGCTTCTCCGGCAGGGGATGACTCAATAAGAAAATCGGCCAAGGTTTGAGCATTAATGGCTGTGCAAGGCCTATAACTAATATCGAATTCTCCCAATTCGACAGCCCAATTGATCACCCAGCCCGAGATGTCCGGCTTTGACAAAATTTTCTTCAAGGGCTGATCGGTTAGGACGGTAATGGAGTGCGCTTGGAAATATGGCCTAAGCTTTCGCGCAGATGTCACCAACGCTAGAGCAACCTTCTCGATGAATTTGTACCGAGTTTTAGCCTCTAGCAGAATTTTACTGACATAATAAATTGGATGTTGGATGCCATCCACCTCTTTGATGTGCATAGCGCTTACCGCCTTCGAAGATACTGCTAAGTATAGCTCCAATGTGTCCCCTACTTCGGGCTTAACCATGAGTGGAGGAGATGCCAAGTAAGCTTTTAATGCCTCGAACGCCTGCTGACATTCGGCATTCCATTCAAAGGTCTTGTTGCCCTTAAGGGTCTGGAAAAAGGGGAGGCACTTGTCCGTCGAACGAGACATGAATCGGCTTAGTGCGGCCACTCGTCCGGTAAGCTCTTGCACTTCCTTCACCCTGGTCGGTGCTGGCATACTGAGGATCATAGTAATTTTTCGAGGGGTTTGCCTCAATGCCACGGCTGGATACCATGAATCCAAGGAAATTCCCAGAAGTGACACCAAATGCACATTTGGCAGGGTTGAGGCGCATTCTATGCTGTCGTAGCACTCCGAACACCTCCTCTAGGTCCTTAATGTGGTCCTTCTTGACCAGGCTTTTCACAAGCATGTCATCGATGTACACCTCTACGTTCATTTCGATCTTCTTTGTGAAGATTTTGTTCACCAATCTTTGGTACGTGGCCCCAGCATTTTTAAGACCGAAGAGATAACATCATAGGAAAAGAGGCCTCGGTTGGTGACAAAGGAAGTTTTCTCTGAGTCGGCCGTGTGCATTTGGATCTGATTGTAACCAGAGTAGGCGTCCATGAAGCTTAATTGTGCATCTCCGGCTGTAGCATCGATGAGCTTGATCGGAGGAAGGGGAAAACTATCTTTCGGGCATGCTTTGTTTAGGTCAGTGAAATCAATGCAAATTCACCACTTGTCCCCCGCCTTTGGGACCATGACGACGTTGGCCTGCCGTTCAGGATAATGGATTTCTCTGATAAATCCTGCCTCCAATAATTTAATTACTTCATCAACGATGAGATGCTGTCAAGACGTCGTGGACGTCTGCTTCTTCTGGTGCACTGGCCAGTGCCGAGGATCAACATTCAGGTAATGCTGTGCAATGTCTCATGGGATTCCTGGCATATCGGCAGTGGACCAGGAAAAAATGTTGGTGGTTGCCCATAAAAAATTTATTAGCTCTGTCCTCTGTGGCTCTGTGAGTGATGACTCGCTCTGAATCGTTCTATCTGGATTCTCCTCCACCAAAGGGACCTGGACGAGGTCCTCGACGGGTGTCCCTCTCTACTGCTTGGGATCATCGCACAAGTCCTTGACATGCACCTGCAAAGCTTGGGCCAGCTTTTTATAATCGGTGAGCTCGGCTGAATAACATTTTTGCAAAACGAGCTAGTCCGACGGGCACTCCCCTGCTACTCTTGGTGTGGGGAATTTGATGACCAAATGATATGGAGACGGGACCGACCTGAGCACAATCATACCAGGCCTCCCCAGCAAAGCATTGTAAGAAGATGGGACATCGACTACTAAAAATTTCATTGTGACCCTTAATTCTCGAGGGTAAGTGTAAGACCCGTGTCAAACTAATCCGGTCTTACCACCTTGAACCAAGTTCACCCATCATGGTCGAGTCAAATGGACCAAGGGCGTGAAGGAGAGCGAGATCCCAGGTATCAAATCAACCCAAAAACACTTAAAATAGAGGAAGGGTCGCATACCCAGCTAAACAGGGTCGACCCTCCCAAATCAGAAACTCAGACCCTTAAAATTTGGGAGAGGGTCGGACAGTGTCAGACCACAGGGTCGACGGGATCATCGACCCTCACTTACTGCCGAAACTAAAATTAGGAAATTTCTTAATTTTCGATTGGGATTCTTTCCAAATCTCAATGGGACTATTATAAGACATTCCTACTCTATTTAAAGGACGTCCCTAAGCCACTTTCACTCCTTTTACAACCCTAATTGAATTGAGAGAAAGAGAGAAGAAGGAAAAGAGGAAGAAAGGAGGCAAGGAAGAAGACTTAGCAAAAAGGAGAAGAATTTCTAGAGAAAAGTAATCTTCTCAAGTATGGATACTAATTCCATGAGTTTCTACAGACCTTAGGTTAGATATGGTTGAGTGTAGAATTTTGGAGAAACCCAAACCATCCATTCATGGTGAGGTTTTGGTGGAAAACCCGAGGATAATGCATGAAAGCCATCTAGGAGGATGAATCATGGTTTCAGACCATGGAATGACTGTTTTATGGAATGTGGAACCAAGCCATAGGACCCCAAACACGAAGAATGATGTAAAAAGTGGAAATTGGACCAGAGTGCACCGAGGGTCGCACACAGGGTCGATAGACCCATCGACCCTAGGCACCCTGACCATTGACCCTCAGCATTCGGGAAGTTCAGATAGAGGGTAGGGTCGATAGACCCATCAACCCTATGTATCCTGAGCATCGACCCTCTGATCAACCCTCAGTTAACAGCATGGTTTTTAAATTCAGAATTAATTCTAATTAAATTCTATCGACTTTGTTAGGTTTGCTAGCATTATAATAACACTGTAGAGGTGATTTTAAAGCTTGGAAAAGTATCTTATAGCAAACTAAGGTGAGGAACCTTAACTCCAAACTAAATCGGTTAATAATAAACTGTTTTCTAATTCTTGAGTCCTATGCCATGTTTGATTCTATGCTAATATGTTTGTAATGTGCATATAGCATGCCATCCAATATTTCTATTACTTGTTCATGCATATTTACTTTATTGTTTATAACATGATGATGATGATGATAGGAATAGGCATGTGCTTGTATGTGTGTGGTTGATGTACTTGATGCGAGCGAGTATCAGGGGAGGTGTGATGAGAACGTCAATAAACGTTAACCTTTGGCGGGTCTCAACACTTTAGCTCTATCTCTAACTCAAGTCTTGTGCATTGACATCATCGTATCGCCATTACCTTAGCAGAACTATTGTGTCGTAGGGTATCAGGGGAGGTGGTCTCGGTCCTTGTAGTCTCTGACTCTACCGGGGGGCCTTAGCTCTATCTCTATGGATATTCTGAGGGATGCTTGGGTGGGGTTGTAGCGAGCCCAGTTTGCAAGCCCTCGCTAACAGGGGCTTACGTGTTGGTATAGCATTATATAGCAATAAACGTTAACCTTTGTTGTATAATGTTATGGTAGGGTGGATGGGGACGACGATAAACGTTAACCTTCGGGCGGGCTTCCACACCTTGTGTATAGAGGCGGTGT
Organism: Protea cynaroides; assembly: GCA_028583415.1. NCBI lineage: Eukaryota > Viridiplantae > Streptophyta > Magnoliopsida > Proteales > Proteaceae > Protea > Protea cynaroides. The sequence goes on from CM053265.1 coordinate 40,370,657, forward strand.
CAATAAACATTAACCTTTGACCACCCAACCTTTCTATTGCGCATTGCAAACTATAAACCAGACCAAAGAGATAAATGAATGTGCATGCATATGTAATGTTGCATTGTTTTGGCTACTCACTGAGCCGTGTTGTGTGCTCACCCCCTCGACGTCGAATATTTTTAGTTGATGATGCAGGTTACACAGTTGGAGACTACATGAGTGCTTCTACGTACGGGACGGTAGCAGCAATGGACGCTGGAGCTGAAGATGATACACACGACTCCTCTTGCGAGTGCAACTCGTGTGTATTTGACTAGATATTTTTATAGGTTTCTTTATTGGATTTATAAGACATGTATTTGGTACTTAAATATTTATGTCTCAGTTAAACACAGAATAATTTGCTATTATTTATGGATATCATTTTAGTTCTCAGTTCATTTATTTATAAGACTTCCGCTATTGTGTATTTACTTTGATTATGATGGTGAGTGTATGAAGGTTCAGGTAACGCGAGGATAGCCTATTTGAGATCCTGGTTGAACCGTTGGTTATTTAGCGGTTCATCACACCATTCTGAAATGTGTGGAATTGGGGTGTGACAACTTGGTATCAGAGCATCTCAGGCCTTGCCCGCTGAACTATCATACATTCACCTGGATCTCCATAAGCTCACCTATCCGCGCGTCAGACGTGTGCTGAGCAGCCAACAGCTCATCCACTCTCATGCGCTGAGCATCTAGCAACTCCTCCATCCTCAGGTCCGATCGGCGCTGAGTCTCTCTGATCTCACGCAACATCTCCATCATATCAGAAGACGGATGCGAAGGACCAGCCTCATGAGAAGGACCAGTCTCAGGTACAGAATCCGCCGCATGCGAAGTATCAACTCCAGCCGCATGTGTAGGTGAAGGCGGGGGTATCGCGTCGACGTCCATGTACATACGATCATCATCGTCGATGGGATCCACCTGAGCTCTAGCAGCAGCAGCAGCCTCAGCATCAGCCACCTCAACCCGAGTGTGAGGGTGCACCATCGCGTTCCTCTCATCATCGCTAACCTGAGCGTCTCGAAGTCCCATCTTGCATATAGCCTCCCAATCTAGAGGCGACGAGAAGACCTTCTCCTGAATCTTCTCATCTACCAGGTCAACCCCCAGACGAATCAACAGTGTGGTGATCATACGTCCATAGGGTAGATTACCCCTATGACCGGACAATGTAGCACTGATCATCGTCCGCATGATGATGTAAGGAAGACAGACGGGCTGATGAGTGCATATCTGGGTCAGTTGAGACACCCTGTCATAATGCCCACTCTGTGGGATCAGGTTATGTTGAATGATCCTACAGAACACCCGTGGAGCCGGATGCAAGTAGCACGCCCTCATCTGCCAACGATCGGGCTGTAATAACTGACTATCAATCTCGGCCCGCAACCACGTCTCAATAAAGTCATGCTCACCCGGTGCACAGTACACCATAGGACCATCATAAGGAATGCCCAACAGGTCGGCCAGCTTTCGATAATCAAAGGAAATCTGCACCCCCTTGACATAGCTAGTGATGCGCAACTCCTGACCAAGCTCCACATCATTGTGGTTTCCCACAATCTGAAGGTTACAGTAGAACTGGCGCACTAACTCTGGACGTGTGCATGCATCGTATGTGATGACAGGGAGCCACCCCATATCACCAAAAGCTCTCTCTACATTGAACAAGGCTAGCTCAGCCCAGGTTCACCATACGACCCCCTTCCACTTTCTTGCCCGTATAGTAGGCATACTGTGCCTCGGCTTCATTGGAGCGGAAGCGAAGCTGATCACGAACCCTGGGTACTTTGGTACGAACCATAGTATCTACAGATAAGAAAGAAAAAGGAAAGCAAGGAGTTAATAGGATAAAAATTTAAAAATTGGGCATTATAACGACGTAAGTTGGTCAAAAGCCTCACTTTTCACCCACACAAGTGGGCAGGAGGACCAACATAAGTTCCAACACATCATACAACAATTAAACAGAAGGAAATTTTAACTGACAAGGTCCAATTTGAAGAAATTGCAAGAAATCGAAAAATTTCGACAAATTAGGGCAAAAAGAGAAAAATCTAAGTTTCTCGATAACCAACCGATGAAACTCAAAAAATTTTGAGGGCTTTCGTTCCTCAAGACACCAACAACAAAAGCCCCCAATAAAAATCGAATTTTTATGGTTGGAAAAAGTTTAATTTGAAAAATACAAGTTAAATGGGCAAAAACCTAGGAATGGGAACCTAAAAACAAGTAAAAATGGGAAAGCATACCTGTAGGGAAGAAGTGGATGTCAAAACTCGGACTAAAATCGATCCACAATAGTGAAGTAGCACTGTAGCAACTCGGAGAGAAGAGGCGAGTCGAAACGGGAGGGAAATAATAAAAAATGACCCAAAATCAGACTTTAAAATCTGATTTTTGGTCGGAAGGGTCGGACAACTCGACCGAGCCATCGACCCTCCGATCGACCCTCTAATCGACCCTCAGCTCTCGGGAATCTGACAGAAAAACACAGGGTCGGACATTAAGGGTCTGACATACCATCGACCCTTACCATCGACCCTGTATAGAAAAGACAGTATTTTGTTTATAAAATGAGCTCGAATTGGAATTGATTATTGGTTAACGTGCCTACATGACATATACATGATTTCTCACCTATCTTGATGATTTTCAGGCACCACCAATCATCGAAAAGAAATATGTCTGGACGTAGAGTTACCCGACAGACCCGAAATACAGTCCCACCACCACCACCAGTGGAGGAGACTAGTCAAGAGAATAACCATGCATAGGGTAATCCAGAACCGGCAAACCCTACAAATTTGCCACCTCCACCACCGGAGCTAGCAACTGTGGTTATGAACCTAGCTCAGCAGCTACAGCAGATGCAACACGCACAAGCTCAAATGCAGGTTGCCATGGGGATTATGTATCAAGCCACTCAAGCTGCACCCATACACATTGGGCAAGCCCGGTGCGGCACCGGTGGGTAACCACCCGGTTCCTCAGACACCTCAACAACCGGCTGCACCAATTCCAGTGCAGGTCCCAGAAGCAGCACAAGGGATGTACAACTATCCACCCCCTATGTTTGGGGCATACCAAAATCAACTGGATCACTCCCGGCTAGTGGAGAGGTTTTTGAAAATGAAACCGAGAGAATTCAACGGCAAGCCGTCTGATCCACTGTGGCCAGCACACTGGATAGACGAGATGGAAAGGAACTTCCTTATGATGACTATCACCGAGGAAGAGAAAGTACTATGCGCCACCTTCATGCTCAAAGGCGACGCACACCATTGGTGGAAATCTACAAAGACGTACTTATTGACCAAGCACGCCCTCCTGACATGGGCTATATATAAAGAAGCGTTCTTCGAGAAGTATTTCCCAAGAAGCTTAGGAGATTCAATGGAGAAAGAGTTCTTGAGTCTGTACCCGGGGGCAGATGTTCGTAGACTCGTATCAACAGCGCTATGAAGAGCTGTTTTTCTTCGCACCGGCTAGTATGCAGGAAGAAGATACCAAAACCCGTAGGTTTGTCGCGGGACTAAGAGGAAGCATAAGAGAAAATGTTCTGGGCTTAGAGAAGAAAATCTATAACGAAGCTGTCCAGATTGCTCGAGTGATCGAATCGAGCCAGAAGGAGAGTTATTTCTCCCAGAACAGAGGCATCAAGAGACCAGCCGAAAACTCCTACAACGGGGGCAATAATAGGACGTATAAACCTTTTCGTCCTCAGAATTTTGCTACTGCACCAAAGTCTACTTCCGCAGCTCAACCACAGCCAAAGCCAAATTCTGAAGCCCCGAAGTGCTATAACTGCAACCAACCAGGGCATATGGCAAGAGAATGCCCAAAACCCAAGAAGCAGTTACATCAAGGACGGGTATATCTTTGTTACATCGAGAGGATGCTGCCGCATCGCCCGATGTGGTCACGGGTATGACCGAAACTTTTAAGATTATAATTTCATTGATTGAGCATGTAGACTAAGTAAAAATGAATCAAGGTATCGTACCTATCAATGGCGTACCAGCCAGAGTACTCTTTGATTCAGGAGCTACGCATTCATTTATATCTGTGTCGTTTGGAAAGAAGACCAATTTACCCATCAAAACATTAGACTACAAATTACTTGTACGGTCACCGATGGGATTAGAAGTGGAATTAGAGAAAGGTTATGGGCCATGTCCAGTTCTCATTGGCGAAAACCTTAGATGCAACTTTAATACAACTTGAGATGGCAGACTTTGACGTCATCTTGGGAATGGACTGGTTAGCTCGGCATTCAGCAAACCTATTATGCGCCGAAAAGAAGCTAACGTTCAAAGACAAAGAAGGAGCAGAATTCAGTTTCTCGGGAACCAAACTTCCCAGGAGACGTAAGCTCATACTCTCAGCATTAAAGGCTAAGAAGTGCCTTGAAAAGGGAGCCATCGGATATCTAGTATCAGTGGTCGACCTAACCAAGGACGCGCCACGAATGGAAGATATTGATGTCGTGCGGGATTACCCAGATGTATTTTCGGAGGAACTACCCGGATTACCACCCGACCGAGCCACGGAGTTTGTAATAGACCTTCTACCCGGAGCCGCACCAGTATCAAAAGCACCTTATAGAATGGCTCCTACTGAACTGAAGGAATTAAAAGTGCAATTACAAGAACTGCTGGATAAGGGTTATGTTAGACCCAGTATATCTCCATGGGGAGCACCGGTGTTGTTCGTAAAGAAGAAGGATGGTAGCGTTCGATTATGTATCGACTATCGAGAGTTGAATAAGCTGACAATCAAGAATCGATATCCGCTACCTCGGATCGATGACTTGTTTGATCAGTTACAGGGAGCAAAAGTATTTTCAAAGATCGATCTCCGATCAGGCTATCATCAACTGAAGATTAAAGAAGGTGACATTCGAAGACAGCTTTCAGGACAAGATACGGACATTATGAATTCTTAGTGATGTCATTCGGATTAACTAATGCACCGGCAACGTTCATGGAACTTATGAGCCGAGTTTTCCACGATATGTTGGAGACGTCGGTGATAGTATTTATTGATGACATATTGGTATACTCCAAAGACAAGGAAACCCATGTCAAGAACCTAAACGCAGCCCTACAACTTTTAAGGAAAGAGAAGTTATATGCCAAATTTTCAAAGTGTGAGTTTTGGCTAAGTGAAGTCGCCTTTCTAGGCCATGTAGTATCCGTTGGAGGAATCAAAGTGGACCCCAGTAAGATCGAGGCTATCGTAAAATGGGAAGCACCAAAGAGCGTTTCAGAAATTAGAAGTTTTCTGGGTCTAGCTGGTTATTATCGAAGATTCGTAGAAGACTATTCTCGGATTGCCGTACCTCTCACCAGTTTGACCAAGAAAGGTGAAAATTTTGTATGGATGGATAAGTGTGAAGAGAGTTTTCAAACACTGAAGACCAGATTGATATCCGCTCCGATTTTGACTATTCCGATCCCAGGACAGACGTTTACCTTATATACCGATGCGTCGGGATTGGGATTAGGATGTGTGCTTATGCAAGGAGAGCAAGTGATTGCCTATGCCTCGAGACAATTGAAGGTACATGAGAAAAATTACCCCACTCATGATTTGGAGTTAGCGGCAGTAGTACATGCTGTCAAGATATGAAGACATTACCTATACGGAGAGAAATTCCAAATTAAGTCGGACCATAAAAGTCTTACTTATTTATTTAATCAGAAGGAGTTGAATATGAGACAAAGAAGATGGTTGGAACTATTGAAAGACTATGATTGTGATATCCAGTATCATCCGGGAAAAGCGAACGTAGTAGCAGATGCATTGAGCAGAAAAGCAATGATAAAATCTCAAGGAGAAGTTAGCACGACTGCGGCAATGTGCACTACCGGAATTGTATTCAATCACGGCAACGAGCAGTATGTGATAGACACAACGGATGGATCAGCCAACCAAGGGTTTATTCATCGGTTTTCGAATATGTTCGCGGCATTGAAGATTATACCGGATATAGTGGATGAAGTGAAGACAGCTATCAAAGCGGATCCTTATCCGAGAAAAGTACACGAAGATATTGAGAAAGGTAGGACTAACCATGAGTTCACCTTGGATGACGAGAAGGTACTAAAATACAAAGGAAGAATATGTGTACCCGAAACAGAAAGTGTAGACATTAGACACCGACTCATGAAAGAAGCCCACACCACCATCTACTCGGTACATCCTGGAAGTACAAAGATATATCATGACCTAAAGAAATTATACTGGTGGAGGGGAATGAAAGCAAATGTAGCTAAGTTCGTGTCTCAATGCCTAAATTGTCAGAAAGTAAAGGCTGAATGACAAAGACCCGCAGGACTATTACAGCCGTTACCGGAACCAGCATGGAAATGGGACTGCATCACTATGGACTTCGTCACGGGACTACCATTGACTCCTCGAGTAGTAGACGCAGTTTGGGTGATTGTAGACCGTCGACAAAGACAGCTCGTTTCATACCTATACGACCTCGGTATACCTTTGGAAAGGTTAGCAAAGCTGTATGTGGATAACATTGTTCCCTTACACGGTGTGTACGAAAGCATTGTGTCGGATAGAGATCCACGATTTACTTCTAAATTTTGGGAAGGATTGCAAAAGGCTATGGGTACAACGTTGAAGTTCGATCTTGCATTCCACCCATGAGACGGATGGACGGTCGGAGCGCACAATTCAGATTCTAGAAGATATGCTACGAGCATGTGTAATTGATTTCAAGGGATCATGGGATGAAAGGTTACCATTGATCGAGTTTCGCTTATAACAATAGCTATCGGGCTACTATACGGATGTCACCTTATGAAGCCTTGTATGGCGGAAAGTGTCGAACTCCTTTGTTTTGGAATGAAGTTGGAGAACGTAGTATTATTGGAGCAGAATTTGTTGAAGAGACTTGTCGAGTGGTCGACATTATCAAGGAAAGAGTAACAATAGCTCAGAACCGTCAGAAGCAATATGCAGATACTCGACGAAGAGATCTGGAGTTCGCCGTAGGTGATAAAGTATTTTTGAAGGTATCGCCTATGCGAGGATTGAAAAGGTTCGGACAAAAGGGAAACTAAGTCCAAGATATGTTGGGCCATATGAAATTCTGGCTAAGCGTGGAAAAGTAGCTTATCAAGACCCAACACATGTTTTGACGAGTGGATTTTCCGAATTGATTGATGATTTGACATTTGAAGTAACACCAACGGAAATCACTAGTCGAAAGGTTCAACGTCTACGCACCAAAGATATCTACTATGTTAAGGTCACATGGAAAAGTAGAGACATGGAAGAAGTTACATGGGAAGAAGAAAATGCTATGCGGAAGCAATACCCTCATTTATTTGATTCAGAAGGTACGTCCAATTTCGAGGACGAAATTTTTATAAGTTGGGGGGAGTTGTAAGACCCGTGTCAAACTAACCCGGTCTTACCACCTTGAACCAGGTTCACCCATCATGGTCGAGTCAAATGGACCAAGGGCGTGAAGGAGAGCGAGATCCCAGGTATCAAATCGACCCAAAAACACTTAAAATAGAGGAAGGGTCGCATACCCAGCTAAACAGGGTCGACCCTCCCAAATCAGAAACTCAGACCCTTAAAATTTGGGAGAGGGTCGGACAGTGTCAGACCACAGGGTCGACGGGATCATCGACCCTCTCATCGACCCTCACTTATTGCCGAAACTGAAATTAGGAAATTTCCTGATTTTCGATTGGGATTCTTTCCAAATCTCAATGGGACTATTATAGGACATTCCTACTCTATTTAAAGGGCGTCCCTAAGCCACTTTCACTCCTTTCACAACCCTAATTGAATTGAGAGAAAGAGAGAAGAAGGAAAAGAGGAAGAAAGGAGGCAAGGAAGAAGACTTAGCAAAAAGGAGAAGAATTTCCAGAGAAAAGTAATCTTCTCAGGTATGGATACTAATTCCATGAGTTTCTACAGACCTTAGGTTAGATATGGTTGAGTGTAGGATTTTGGAGAAACCCAAACCATCCATTCATGGTGAGGTTTTCATGGAAAACCCGAGGATAATGCATGAAAGCCATCTAGGAGGATGAATCATGGTTTCAGACCATGGAATGAATGTTTTATGGAATGTGGAAGCAAGCCATAGGACCCCAAACACGAAGAATGATGTAAAAAGTGGAAATTGGACCAGAGTGCACCGAGGGTCGCACACAGGGTCGATAGACCCATCGACCCTAGGCACCCTGACCATCGACCCTCAGCATTCGGGAAGTTCAGACAGAGGGTAGGGTCGATAGACCCATCGACCCTATGTATCCTGAGCATCGACCCTCTGATCGACCCTCAGTTAACAGCATGGTTTTTAAATTCAGAATTAATTCTAATTAAATTCTATCGACTTTGTTAGGTTTGCTAGCATTATAATAACATTGTAGAGGTGATTTTAAAGCTTGGAAAAGTATCTTATAGCAAACTAAGGTGAGGAACCTTAACTCCAAACTAAATCGGTTAATAATAAATTGTTTTCTAATTCTTGAGTCCTATGCCATGTTTGATTCTATGCTAATATGTTTGTAATGTGCATACAACATGCCATCCAATATTTCTATTACTTGTTCATGCATATTTACTTTATTGTTTATAACATGATGATGATGATGATAGGAATAGGCATGTGCTTGTATGTGTGTGGTTGATGTACTTGATGCGAGCGAGTATCAGGGGAGGTGTGATGAGAACGTCAATAAACGTTAACCTTTGGCGGGTCTCAGCACTTTAGCTCTATCTCTAACTCAAGTCTTGTGCATTGACATCGTCGTATCGCCATTACCTTAGCAGAACTATTGTGTCGTAGGGTATCAGGGGAGGTGGTCTCGGTCCTTGTAGTCTCTGACTCTACCGGGGGGCCTTAGCTCTATCTCTATCGACATTCTGAGGGATGCTTTGGGGTGAGGCCTTGGATACACTTGTTTGGCATTAGGATTGGTTAGTAGCGAGCCCAGGTTGCAAGCCCTCGCTAACAGGGGCTTACGTGTTGGTATAGCATTATATAGCAATAAACGTTAACCTTTGTTGTATAATGTTATGGTAGGGTGGATGGGGACGACGATAAACGTTAACCTTCGGGCGGGCTTCCACACCCTGTGTATAGAGGCGGTGTCAATAAACGTTAACCTTTGACCACCCAACCTTTCTAATGCGCATTGCAAACTATAAACCAGACCAAAGAGATAAATGAATGTGCATGCATATGTAATGTTGCATTGTTTTGGCTACTCGCTGAGCCGTGTTGTGTGCTCACCCCCTCGACGTCGAATATTTTTAGTTGATGATGCAGGTTACACAGTTGGAGACTACATGAGGGCTTATACGTACGGGACGGTAGCAGCAATGGGCCACCCGGAGCTGAAGATGATACACACGACTCCTCTTGCGAGTGCAACTCGTGTGTATTTGACTAGATATTTTTATAGGTTTCTTTATTGGATTTATAAGACATGTATTTGGTACTTAAATATTTATGTCTCAGTTAAACATAGAATAATTTGCTATTATTTATGGATATCATTTTAGTTCTCAGTTCATTTATTTATAAGACTTCCGCTATTGTGTATTTACTCTGATTATGATGGTGAGTGTATGAAGGTTCAGGTAACGCGGGGATAGCCTATTTGAGATCCTGGTTGAACTGTTGGTTATTTAGCGGTTCATCACACCATTCTGAAATGTGCGGAATTGGGGTGTGACAGTAAGTGCCAGCCCTCACTGGCAGCCGAATAGATCCCTTTACTTTAACGAGGTCATCCAAGAAACTGACCAAGGGATAATCTACAGGCAATAAACGCTCGGGTGGAATTTCCATGCGCTGGAAGGCTTGCCAGTAGATGATATCAACAGAGCTGCCTATATCGACCATAATCTTGTGGATATCGCTGTCCTCTATCCTCAGGGTGATAACAATAGCGTCTTCATGAGGCAGTTCGAGACCGCACAGATCTTCTTTCCTGAATGTCAGAAAGTCTCCTATGCGAGCCCTCTTACCAGGCCACTCAGTAGATTTGACACTTCTCGCATAGGCCTTTCGAGCCTTGGCGAATGTATTACCAGCCGTGGGTCCCCTAGTGATAGTCATGGCCTTCCGTCCTTGCCTGGAGGGATCATACATGGAATTGTCTACCATGGCCGAGGTGCCCGCCTCGGCCAAAGAGGGTCGGTTAATTGTTATATCTTCCTCTTGCACCGACCTGATCTCTGTTATTCTTGATGCACCCTTCGCCCTTGACGGGTCGTGCCTTCGTCTTGCAGCTCCGACGGTACTCACATGATTACAGGGCAGTTCTACTGTCGGAGGTGAATCAAGAACATACAACGGTGGCGGCGGACGAGTTTGGTCGTTGCGCTGCCGCGGTAGCCTAGGGTCGATCCTGAGTCGAGTCCTTCCTCTTGTTTCCAGAGAATTGAGTACCCTTCCCTGTTCATCCACTTGTGGAGGAGTTGGGCTAAGGGTAGGTGCGAACTACCAACGGATGACTCCGATGTCCCTATTCGCAGGGGTAGGTCCTCTCTCTCGCCTCTCGCCCTACTGACGAGGCTACTACTCGGGATGCCTCTCTGCATACTGGGGCTCGATGGCCTTGTCTCTCCTTCGCTCCTCTCTGGGAGGATCTCTTCGATCTGCTCTTCCATCTACCCTCCTTGGCTCTCTTCCTTCCGCCCTTCTTGGTTCTCTTTCAGGAGTTCTCTCCCGTGGTGGGAGGGGTGGTCTTCTTCGCTCTTCCCCTGATGTCGCAGGTACCCTTGGGGCATTGTGATCCACATATATGCTTATAGTATCCCCTTCGAATGAGGTCCTCCATCTCTGCCTGCAAGTTCCAACACTCATCGGTGGTATGACCATGTCCCGATGGTACTGGCAGTACTTGTTCGGGTTTCTCCTCCGTGCTTCTGTTAAAATTTTCTTGGGCCTTTGGAGATAGCCGTTATTAGCGATGAGCATATAAACGTCTCCAAGGGGCCTGTTGAGCGGTGTGTAATCGCTGAACTTCTTCTGGATTAGGCCTCGAGCTCTAGCTTCCTCTCTTCTTGACCTCTTGTGTTCTCCTGGACGTGTGAGGTCTTGCCTTTCGTCCGTTCGCTTGTTAGGAGGGCCGACTAAGCCCTTGCTGGCTTTGTAGATCTCGTTAGTGGTGGCAAACTTCTCACATCGAGCCAGGAGCTCTTGCAAGTCGGCCGGTTCCTTTTTAGCGATGGAAAATCTAAGATTTGGATCAGTGACTGCTGCTCTTAACGTAGCAAAATGAACCGCCTCATCTATGTCTTTCACTTGTAGAACCGCCAAGTTGAATCTGGCTAGTAAGGCTCTCAAGGTCTCATCAGACCTTTGTCTCATATTCGTGAGGTGCGCGCTTGTCTTCCGCTGCACCCTACTTCCTTGGAAGTGCATTCTGAATAGCTTTCCCATGGTCTTGAAAGAGTCAATAGATCACGGAGGTAGGTTGTTAAACCACATCTGGGCCGCGCCTTTCAAAGTAAGGGGAAAGGCCCTGCACATAATCGCATCTGGGTTCGCGTGGAGGACCATCGCTCCCACAAAGTTGTTCAAATGATCGATCGGATCGGTAGACCCATCATAAGAATCCACTGGCGGCTTGCTGAACCGCTTGGGCAAGGGGACCCTCATAATGATATCGGTCAGAGGGTTGTTCGTAGAGTAATCCCTGTCTTCATCTGGGGTCACTCCTGCTTTTTCCATCGTTTCGACCTTTCGGTGCAAGATTGCCAATAGGTCTGCTATCTTTGCGGCTACCTCCAGGTCCATGGGAGCACTTTGTTTATCTATTCCCATGACGACCTCTGGTAGCATTATGTGTTGCGGAACCAAAAGCTCTTCCAAGGAATCTTTGCCTCGCCCAAGTGCTGCTCTTGGTTGGGGGCCGAGCCTCTCTCGAATAGGTATCCTCCCATGCTATGACGTTGATCCCGTTCCACTTATTTTTGGACCTGGGTATGCACTGGTCCCATTTCTGATGGGTCTAGATCCGCTTTGCCCATGACATTCTCGAGGTGGATCTCTAGGGGGTCAGCTTCCTTATGCAGGTCAGTTAGAGGAACGACGCCTATGGGTGGACGGGATGTAGCCTCAGTGACCGGGGGCTATAGCCCTTATACAAATCTGGTTAACACCTTGAGCTACTGTGTTACGATCTCAAATTGTTCATATGTGACGAATGCCTCATGCACGGGCACTTACTCGGCCACTCGCTTTCCTCTATCTCTGTTAGGTCTCGGTTCCGACCTATCTCCATCTTCAAGGTTCATTCGCTGGTCAATCAGAGGGGGGTTGGGATTGACCATATGGATTCGGGTTCTCCTCGGGCTCATAGCTTAAGATTTCTCTCTGGCTTTTATCTGTTGACGACAAATCTCAAAGGGCCCCACGGTGGGTGCCAAACTATTTTGGCCCTAATCCGTCTCGGAGGCCCACCAAGTTGACTAGACCTGCAAGACAAGCAAAGATAAAGGGAGGAGGGGGCCCGTGGCCCCGTGTCCACTCCGATGCCAAAGTTAGGGCTCTGTGAATAGTTGATGGGCTCGGTGTTGAGCCCACAATGATATTTAAGTGTAAGTGGGGTAAGAGATTCTCCATCCCAAGTGTCAGAGCGAGAATCCCAAGGATGAGTAATGAGTAATAAATGTTCTAGTACCTGAATTCTCAGGATTTACCCTATTTATAGTAAATAGTATATTTTCCTTAAATACCGCTTTTGTCCTTTGCTCCTGTGTTCAGGTTTGTGAAGATGTTTTCTTATATCCAATCGGGAACATCCACGTGGCTTGTTGGTCGAGTCCTACGTGTCATGGTTCTATTGACAATGTGGCAGAATTCCCCAACAGAGGGTTTTTCTCTATAAATAGGGTGTCCCTTAGCCTCTTTCACTCCTTTATAACCCTAATTGAAGGTGAGAGAAAGAGAAGAGAAGGAAGAGAAGGAGAATTGAAGAGGAAGACTAAGGAGGAGGAAAATTCAGAGAAAACTCTAAATGTTCAGCAAGCTTAAGGTATGAACATAATTCCCATGTTAAATTAAGAGCCTAGAATAGTTCATGAAGAAGATAGGATCTAGGAGAAACCCAAACATCCATCCATGGACAAATTTCAAGAGAATCCTTGGAGGAAATTATGTGGACAATGGATGATGAATAAAATTATAGTTTTGAGCCATAGAACAATCATAGAAAAGACCATAATGATAAGAAAAGGAATCTAAACATGGAGGGTTGGAATTGAGAGTGAAAGGTCGACCATAACACGTGTGGTCGCACGTGAGGTCGCATGATGTGCGACTACACGAGACACACATGTCCGACCACATGCCCTCGGGATGTTTCAAGGGAGGGTATGGTCGCACGTGTGGTCGAAATATGTCCGACCACACCCTGCGACACCACGCCCTATGGTCGCAGAAACTGAGACCACAGGTGCCGCCACACCTGCGACCCCTCAGTTCCTATTAGTCTAAATACATGGGAATTAATTTTAATTAAAAATCTATAAACTTGTTAGGTTATCAAGTGATCTAAGAGTGAATTACAAAGCTTGAACGAGGATCTACTATCAACCAAAGGTGAGGGAATAAGACCTAAACTAATTGGTTAATAATAAACTATTTTTATTTATTGAGTCCATTGCCATGAATGATTCTATGCTTGTATGCGTGTATTTTGCATTTCACATGTCATCCAATATTCTTGTTATTACTGCACATGCATATTTAATTCAGTTTATTTATAACATGATGATGATGATGATGCTAGGAATAGGCATGTAAATATTTGTGTGTGGTTAGTGTGCTTGATGTGAGTGGGGCATCAGGGGGAGGACGTGACACTGTGGTTCATCCTAGTCACCGAGACTCTAGCTCTATCTCTACTCATGTCTTGTCCACTGACATTGTTGTATCGCCAATACCTTAGCAGAATTATTACGTCATAGGGCATCAGGGGAGGTGGTCTCGGACCGTGTAGTCTCTGACTCTGTCGGGGGTCCTTAGCTCTATCTCTTTGGACGTATTGAGGGATGCTGGGGTGAGGCCTCGGATACACTGTTTGACATTAAGATTGGTTAGTTGCGAGCCCAATTTGCAAGCCCTCGCCAATAGGGGCTTACGTGTTGGTATGGGTAGGGCATTAGGGGAAGTGTCATGCGGTGTTTGATCCGGGCACTTTAGCTCTATCTCTATTCCATGATGGGTGCATGTGGGACGGAGATGGTGTTTTATCCATTGGGCGGCTTCACACACTCGTGTATAGAGGTGCGGTGGCCACCAATCCTTTCTATTGCACATTGCAAACTTATGAACCAGACCAAAGATATGAATTGAATGCATGCATATGTTTGTTGCATTATTTTGTTTGCTCACTGAGCCAAGATGTGTGCTCACCCTTTCGACTTTGAATATTTTTAGTTGATGATGCATGTACTACGGTAGAAGATTATTTGAATGCTCCAATGTATGGGCATGTTGCGGCAATGGATGCAGAAGCTATGTTGGAGTCGCATGATTTGTCGTGCAAGTGCAATTCATGCGTCTTTGATTAGATTTATTTGTTGGATTATTAAAAAATGTAATTGATTAATTTATTTTATTTTATGTTTTAGCCATTTGGAGATAATTGGATAATTTATTTTTTTTATCACTGTTAGATTCTCAGTTCATTATTATTAAAGACTTCCGCTATTGTTTACTTACTCTGATTATGGTTGTGGATATGTATGGTATAAGCAAAAAGACACAGCCTATTCGAGATCCTTGTTGAACCATTGGATCATAGATAGTTCATCACACCATTTTGGTTCATGTAGAATTAGGGTGTGACATGTGTGTCTCGTGTGGCACATCATGTGACCACACGTGCGACCACATGTGTGATTGTCAACCTTTCACTCACAACTCCATTCCTTCATGTTTGGATCCCTTGACTTATCAGCATGGTCCTTCCTATGATTGTTCTATGGCTCAGAACAAGTATTTTACACAGAATCCATTGTCCACATAATTTCCTCCCATGGTTTCTCTTGGAATTTATCCATGGATTGATGATTTGGATTTCACCTAAATCCTATCTCTTTCATGAACTATTCTAGGAATTCAATTTAACATGGGGAATGTTTTCATACCTTAAGCTTGTTGAAGATTCAGATTTTTCTCTGAATTTTCTTCCTCCTTAGTCTTCCTCTTCAATTTTCCTTCTCTTCCTTCTCTTCTCTTTCTCTCACTTTCAGTTTGAGCTCTAAAAGAGGGAAAGAGGCTAAGGGACGTCCTATCTATAGAGGAAAACCCTCCATAATATGCCCTACTGAGTTTAGGAAAGAACCCCCTTCGGATTAGGAAGGTTTCCTAAATTTGATTTCTGACTGGATTGGTGTGGTCGGAGGTGGGGTCGCAGAACCCGTCGACCACACCTTCTGAAACATTCGACCATACGACTAAAATTCATGTGGTTGCACTATTTTGAGGTGTGGTCGGTCACACCTATTTAGGTATGCGACCACACGCTCATAATTGACTATTTTTGGGTTAAATTTCATACCTGGTCTTGTGGTTTCTTCACGCACTTGGTCCACTTGGCCCGACCATGATAGGAAGACCTGATACAAGGTGGTAAGACCGGTTAGATCAATACAGATCTAACAACTCCCCCCTCTTATTAGAAATTACGTCCTCAAAATTTGCATATACCTTTCGAGTCGAAAATGTGAGGGTAATGCTTTCGCATAGCATTCTCTTCTTCCCATGTGATCTCTTTTATATCTTGGCTCCTCCAAGTAACCTTAACATAATAAATGTCACGGTTGCATAGAGGTTGAACCTTTCGGCTGGTGATTTCAGTTGGTGCTACTTTGAATGTCAAATCATCGGTTAGACGCGGTGGATCCACTGTTATAACGTGTGTTGGATCTCTGATGTACTTCTTCAGTAATGAGATATGAAATACATTATGCACACTCAACATAGATGGGGGTAGTGCTAACTGATACGCCACCTTTCCACGTTTAGTGAGAATCTCATATGGCCCGACATATCTTGGACTTAACTTCCCTTTCTGTCCGAATCGTTTTAAACCTCGCATAGGGGATACTTTCAAGAATACCTTATCACCTACAATGAATTCAAGGTCTCGACGTCGAGTATCTGCACATGTCGACTACGCGACAAGTCTCTTCAATAAACCCAACGATACTCCGTTCACCAACTTCATTCGAAAACAAAGGAGTTCGACACTTCCTATCATACAGTGCTTCATAGGGTGACATCTGTATAGTAGCCTGATAGCTGTTGTTATAGGCGAACTCGATCAATGGTAGTTTATCATCCCATGATCCCTTGAAATCAATAATACAAGCTTGAAGCATGTCTTCTAAAATCTGAATGGTACTCTCCAATAGTTCGTCTGTCTGAGGATGGAATGCAGTACTAAACTTCAACGTTATACCCATAGCCTTCTGTAATCCTTCCCAAAACTTTAAAGTAAAGCGTGGGTCTCTATCGGACACAATGCTTTTAGGTACACCATGTAATCTGACAATATTATCCACATATAGCTTAGCTAACCTCTCTAGGGTATACTAAGGTCGTATAGCTATGAAGCGAGCTGTCTTAGTCAGACGATCTACAATCCCCCCAGACCGTGTCAACTACTCGGGGAGTCAATGGTAACCCAATGACGAAGTCCATAGTGATGTAGTCCCATTTCCATGCTGGTTCTGATAGTGGCTACAACAATCCTGTAGGTCATTGACTTTCAGCCTTTATTCTCTAACAATTTAGGTATTGAGACACATATTTTGCTACATCTACTTTCATTCCTCTCCACCAATATAATTTATTCAAATCATGATACATCTTTGTACTTCCAGGATGTACCGAATAAGCGGTGGTGTGAGCTTCCTTCATTAGTCTGTGTCTAATGTCCAAGTTTTCTGTTTCAAGAACACATACTCTTCCTTTGTACTTCAGTACCTTTTCAACATCCAAGGTGAACTCAGGGATAGTCCTATCTTTTTTGATGTCTTCTTGCACCGTTCTCAGATAAGGGTCTGATTTAATAGTGGCTTTCACTTCATCTAATATATCAGGTACAATCTTCAATGTTGCAAACATATTTAAAAACCGATGAATAAACCCTTGGTTGGTTGATCCACCTTGTGCATCTATCACGAACTGCTCATTACCTTGATGGAATACTTTCCCTATAACACACATTGCCACAGTCGTGTTAACCTCTCCTTGGGATTTTATCATTGCTTTTCTGCTTAACGCATCAGCATCTACATTAGCTTTCCCTGGATGATATTGAATATCACAATCATAATCTTTCAATAATTCCAGCCATCTTCTTTTATCTCATGTTCAACTCCTTTTGATTAAAAAGATAAGTGAGACTCTTGTGATCTAATTTAATCTGAAATTTTTCCATACAAATAATATCTCCATATCTTGACATCATGTACTACTGCTATTAATTCCAAGTCATGAGTGGGATAGTTCTTCTCATGTGTTTTCAGTTGTCTTGTGGCATACGCAACTACTTGTTCTCCTTACATAATGACACATCCTAAACCCAACCCAAACACATCAGTGTACAAGGTAAATGGTTGTCCTAGAATAGGAATAGTCAAAATGGGAGCAGATATCAATCTAGCCTTCAATGTTTGAAAACCTTCTTCACATTTGTCAGTCCAAACAAAATTTTCTCCTTTCTTAGTCAAACTGGTAAGAGGTACAGCAATTCTAGAGTAATCTTCCACGAATCATTGGTAATACCCAGCTAAAACTAGGAAACTTTTGATTTCTGCAACACTCATAGGTGCTTCCCATTTTACAATGGCTTCAATCTTGCTAGGATCCACTTTAATTCTTTCAGTGGATACAACATGACCTAAGAAAGCGATCTCATTCAGCCAAAACTCACACTTTGTAAATTTGACGTAAAGCTTCTCTTTTCTTAGTCATTGCAGAGCGGCTCTTAGATTCATGACATGAGTTTCCTTGTCTTTGGAGTAGACCAATATATCATCGATAAACACAATGACTGATGTATCCAACATATCATGGAATACCCAATTCATGAGTTTTATAGAAGTTGCGGGTGCGTTAGTTAATCCAAAAGACATGACTAAAAATTCATAATGTCCATATCTTGTTCTGAATGCTGTCTTTGGAATATCACCTTCCTTAATCATCAGCTGATGCTATCCTGACTGAAGATCAATCTTAGAGAACACCTTGGCACCTTGCAACTGATCAAACAAGTCATCGATCCAATAGTCTATACACAGTCGAACACTACCGTCCTTCTTTTTCACGAACAATACTGGCGCTCCCCATGGTGATATGTTGGGTCTGATATAACCCTTGTCTAGTAATTCCTGTAACTGTACCTTTAGTTCCTTCAGTTTAGTAGGAGCCATTCAATAGGGTGCTTTAAATACTGGTGCGGCTCCGGGTATAAGATCCATAACGAACTATGTCGCTCGGTCGGGTGGTAGTCCTGATAGTTCCTCAGGAAATACATCTGAAAGTCACACACAACATCAATATCCTCCATTCGTGGTGCTTCCTTGCTGAGGTCGACCACGGATACTAGATACCTAACTCTTCCTTTCTCGAGGCATTTTCTAGCCTTTAATGCAAAGAGGATGAGTTTTTGTTTATGGGGTAGTCTGGTTCCCGCAAAATTAAACTCTACTCCTTCCTTGTCTTTAAATGTCAGTTTCTTTTCTGCAACTAATAGGTTTACAGAATGCTGAGCTAACCATTCCATTCCCAAGATAACATCAAAGTCTGCCATCTCGAGTTGAATCAAGGTTGCATCCAAAGTCTTTTTGCCGATAAGAATTGGACATAGTCCATAACCTTTTTCTAGTTCCACTTCTAATCCCATAGGTGAATGTACAATCAATTTGTAATCTAAAGATCTGAGGGGTAGATTTAGCTTCTTTCCAAATGACATAGATATAAAAGAATGAGTAGCTCCAGAATCAAAGAGTACTCTGACGGGTATGCCGTTAATAGGTACGATATCTGTGATTTATTTTAATTTAGTCTACATACTCACACAAGGTAATATAAATAAAAGGTTCAAGTCATACCTGTGACCACATCAGGCGATGTAGCAGCATCCTCAGATGTAACTGCATAAACCTTTCCTTGCTGTAGCTGCTTCCTAGGCTTAGGACACTCCCTTTGAATAATGTCCCATTGCATTACACTTATAGCATTTTACTCTTTCATTGTTTTGCTTCTGTTGAGGTTGGATTGTTGAGTAGTCTTGGCTGCAGCATTAAAGCCTTGAGTACGGAAGGGTTTAAATGTCTTTGTGTTCCCTCCGTCATATGAATTTCCATTAGGCCTTTTGATACCTCTATTCTGAGCAAAGTATCTCTCCCTCTGGCTCGATTCTAGCACTCGAGCAATCTATACTGCTTCATTATAAACTTTATTTTCTAGCCCCAAAACATGCTCCCTAATGCTTCCCCTAAGTCCCATGATGAACCTTCGGGTTTTAGTATTTTCCTCCTGCATGCTAGAGGGAGCAAAGAAAAACAGCTCTTCATAACACTGTTGATATGCATCCACAGTCATCTGTCCCTGATACAAACTTAGGAATTCTCTTTCCATAGCGTCTCTGAAACTTCTAGAAAAATATTTCTCGAAGAATGCCTCTTTATAGATAGCCTAGGTCAATTGGGTGTGCTTGGTTAACAGATAACTCTGAGTAGACTTCCACCAGTGGTGTGCATCGCCTTTCAGCATAAATGTGGCACACGGTACTTTTTCCTCCTCATTAATAGTCATCATCATGAAATTCCTTTCCATCACGTCGATCCAATGAGCTGGCCACAAAGGATCTGCTGGCTTGACATTATATTCCCTAGGCTTCATATTCAAAAAATCCTTGATCAGTCAAGAATGGTCCAACTGATACTGAACATAGGCCCCATACATAGGTGGTTGATACTGGTAACTACCTTAGGCTACCTCAGGGTTTTGTACTGGAGCTTGTACAACTGGCGTTTGAGGTGCTTGGGGGTACCGTATTACTACCCCTTGGTACTGTGCTAGCTTGTCTGGCTGGTATAGGTGTAGTATGTATAGCTAGAAAAGCCATTCCCATAGCAGCTTGCATATTTGCTTATACTTGCTGTATTTGCTGCAGCTATTGTGCTAGGTTCATTATTGTTGTAGCCAAATCTATAGGTGGGGCTGAAAATTTTGTAGGATTAGCCTGGCCATTAGCTCCTGGTGGTGCCACATTCTGATCCTCTTGTCCTTCAGGATTTTCTTGGCTATCTTCCTCCAGAGGTGGTGGTGGTGGAATTGGGTTACGTCCTCGCCTGGTTACTCTTTACCCAGCCATTTCTTGTTTCGATGGTGGTAGTGTCTAATAAATCATAGAACATGTGAGGCAATCATAATATACATCATTCCCATGTCAAAATCCAATTAATCAATGTAAAATTCCAATTTTGCATGTCATTCAGTCAAAATACTGTATTTTCCATCGTGGGGTCGATGGTGGGGTCGCAATATGTCCGACCACAGGATATGCAACCTCACAAAACCTTGTTAGCTCACTGAGAGCCTGTGGTCGATCGTGTGGTCACAATATGTGCGACCACATGGTCCGACCCCACGAAGTCTGTCAGCTCACCGAAAGCCTGTGGTCAATCGTGGGGTCGATCATGTGGTCACATATTTGATCGAATTCTGTGACCACACGACCCTAAATCAGGTTTTTAAACCTGATTTTTGGAGTCATTTCCTAGTTTCTCTTTTGCTTTCAACTCAAGTCGCTTCTACTGAGTTGTTACAGTGTCGACCACTCGTGTTTGGTGATTCTTTCTTCCATTCATGACCTCCGCTCCATTCCTTCAGGTATGTTCTCTACTGGTCCTCACTTTTAAGCTTTCAAAACTAGGTTTTTTTTTCCTTTTATAGCATTTTCTTCAAATTAGAATTTTTCTAACTGTAAAAATTTGATTTTTATTGGGGGCTTTTGCTATTGGCCACCCAATGGATGAAAGCCCTCAAGAAATTTTGAGTTTCATCGGTTAGTTTTTGAGAAACATGAAATTTTCCATTTTTGACCTAATTTTTGGGATTTTCCCAAATTGTCGAAATTTTTTCAAATTCGATCTTCCTAGTTTAAATTTCCAACTGTATGAGCCTTGTAGGATGGTTTGGAACATATGTAAGTCCTCCTGCCCAACTGTTTGGATGAAAAGTGAGGCTTTTGGCCAACTCATGCTGTTATAATGCCAAAATTTTGAGTTTTTCTCTCTAACTAATATCTTACTTATTTGTCTGTGTCTTTGCAGATAGCATGGCTCGCACCAAGGTTTCCAGAGTTCATGATCCTATTCGCTTCTAGTTTAATGAAGAAGAGGCTTAGTATGCTCATTATGAGCGTAAAAAGGTAGAAGGGGTTCGTTGTGTAAACCTGACTAACTTAGCCTTGTTTAATGTGGAGGGTGCCTTTGGTGATATGGGTTGGCTCCCCGTGATATTATATGAGGGTTGCACCTATCCTGCTCTGGTGAAGCAGTTTTATTGCAATCTTTAGGTAATGGGTGATCCAAATGATACAAACATGGGTAGGGATCTCAGGATCACCAGTTATGTTAAAGGGGTGGAGATCTCCTTTAACTACCAAGAGTTGGCTGATCTCCTAGGTATATCAAATGATGGCCCCTTAGTATATTGTGCACCTAAAGAACCCCAATTCCTATCTTTGATGATGCGTGCAGAGATTGACCGCTAGCTTCTTAGGGATGATCGTTGGGTGATGAAGGCAATCAACCTACAACCAGAACCTCGGGTGTACTGCAAGATTATTCAGCACAACCTGATTCCTCAGAGTGGGCACTATGAGAAGATTTCCTAGTTGACCCAGTATCTCTTGTACTGCATCTACACTAGGCAGCCCATCTGTCTTCCATATATTATCATCAGGACAATGATCCGTGCTGCGATGCCTGGTCAGATGGGAAACCTACCCTATGGGAGTTTGATCACTACCTTGTTCACTCGCTTGCATGTCGATTTAGTTGATGAGAGGATTCATGAGGATACCTTCTCGTCTGACCTAGACTGGGAGGCCATTTGCAAGATGGGGATGCGAGATGGGCAGGTCAGTGGCGAGGAGATGAAAGCTAAGGTGCGTCCCCGTACTCGGGTAGAGATAGCAGACGCTGAGGCGGCATCAGCAGCAGTAGAAATAGCAACAACAGAGGTCCATGGGGGTGATGCTGAGGATGATGATCGTATGTTCATGGATGTAGATGCCATACCTCCTCCATCACCACTGCATTACACTAGAGCTGGCCCTTCTCGGGTTCCTTCACACTCAGCTGGTCCTTCGCACCCACCATCTGATGACGTGATGAGGCTGCTGCGTGAGATTCGGGAGGCCCAGCGTGCGACTGATCAGTGGGTGGCCGATCTGGCAGCTAGTCTCCAGGTGACCCAGGCTCAGGTAGCCTAGCTTACGAGGCTGTATGCTGAGGATTATGATCGAGATAGTGAGGCACCTCCTCCTCCAGCACCTCCAGATCCATGATGCATTCTTTTCTTTTTCCTTGTACTACAGAGTAACTGTCCGGATTGTGTACCGTACTCTGATTTGGATATATATATTGTTCGATGTGTACATGAAACTTGTTTCTCTTCTTAATAGTACATTATTCTCTTTCTTAATTTTTGTCTCATACAACACAGGTGTTTATGGTATGTTCTTATTAAAGCTTTTAAATTTTTATCCTAAGTCAGTTTACAAACTTTTGTGGAAGTATACAGGTTTAATAGACAGAGCTCGAGAGCTCTGATACCAAGTTCTCACACCCCAATTCTGAACCAACTAGAATGGTGTGATGAACCGTCTATGATCCAATGGTTCAACTAGGATCTCAAATAGGCCGTGTCCCTTTGCTTAAACCATATACATCCACAACCATAATCAGAGTAAATAAACAATAGCGGAAGTCTTTAATATTAATGAACTGAGTATCTAATAGTGATAACATAAATAAAGTATCCAATTATCTCCAAAAGACTAAGACATAAAATAAAATAAATTAATCAATTACATCTTCTGAATAACCCAATAAATAATCTAATCAAAGACGCATTGAGTTACACTCGCACGACAAATCATGCGACTCCATCATAGCTTCTGCATCCATCGCCGCAACATGCCCGTACATTGGACCATTCATTAAATCTTCTACTGTAGGACCTGCATCATCAATTAAAATATTGGACGTAGAAAGAGTGAGCACACATCATGGCTCAGTGAGCAAACAAAACAATGCAACAAACATATGCATGCATTCAATTCATATTTGGTCTGGTTCATAAGTTTGCAATGTGCAATAGAAAGGATAGGTGGCTGCCGCACCTCTATACACGAGTATGTGAAGCCGCCCAATGGATCAAACATCATTGTCATCCCACATGAACCCATCATGGAATAAAGATAGAGCTAAAGTGCCCAGATCAAACACCGCATGACACTTCCCCTGATGCCCTACCCATACCAACACGTAAGCCCCTATTGGCGAGGGCTTACAAACTGGGCTCGCAACTAACCAATCTTAATGTCAAACGGTGTATCCAAGGCCTCACCCCAGCATCCCTCAATACGTCCATAGAGATAGAGCTAAGGCCCCCAGCAGAGTCAGAGACTACACGGTCCGAAACCACCTCCCCTGATGCCCTACGACGTAATAGTTCTGCTAAGATAATGGCGATACGATGATGTCAGTGGACAAGACTTGAGTAAAGATAGAGCTAGAGTCTGGTGACAAGGATGGACCACAGTGTCACGTTCTCCCCCTGACGCTCCAGTCGCATCAAGCACACTAACCACACACATACATTCACATGCCTGTTCCTAGCATCATCATTACATCATGTTATCACTGAACGAAATTAAATATGCATGAGCAGTAATAACAGAAATATTGGATGACATGTGAAATGTACATTACGAGCATACATTTATAGAATCATTCATGGCATTGGACTCAATAAATAAAAATAGTTTATTATTAACCAATTAGTTTAGGTCTTGTTCCCTTGGTTGATAGTACATCCTCGTTCAGGCTTTGTAATTCACTTTTAAACTACTTGGAAACCTAACAAATTTATATATTTTAAATTAGAATTAATTTCCATGAATTTAGAGTAACAGAAACTGAGGTGTCGCAGGTGTCGCAGCACCTGTGGTCTCAGTTTCTGCGACCACAGGGCGTGGGGTCGCAGGGTGTGGTCGCATATCCTGCGACCAGACGTGCGACCACACCCTCCTTGGAAACTTCCCGAGGGCATGTGGTCGAACATGTGTATCTCATGTGGTCGCACATCATGCGACCACACGTGCGACCACATGTGTGATGGTCGACCTTTCACTCTCAACTCCATTCCTTCATGTTTGGATCCCTTGGCTTATCATCATGGTCCTTCCTATGATTGTTATGTGGCTCAGAACTAGTATTTTACACAGAATCCATTGTCCACATAATTTCCTCCCATGGTTTCTCTTGAAATTTATCCATGGATTGATGATTTGGGTTTCACCTAAATCCTATCTACTTCATGAATTATTCTAGGTATTCAATTTAACATGGGGAATGTTTTCATACCTTAAGCTTGTTGAAGATTCAGATTTTTCTCTGAATTTTCTTCCTCCTTAGTCTTCCCCTTCAATTTTCCTTCTCTTCCTTCTTTTCTCTTTCTATCACTTTCAGTTTGAGCTCTAAAAGAGTGAAAGAGGCTAAGGGACATCCTATTTATAGAGGAAAAACCTCCATAATATTCCCTACTGAGTTTAGGAGAGAACCCCCTTTAGATTAGAAAGGATTCATAAATTCGGTTTCTGACTAGGTTCGTGTGGTCGGAGGTGGGGTCGCAGAACCCATCGACCACACCTTCTGAAACATGCAACCACCCGACTAAAATTCATGTGGTTGCACTATTTTGAGGTGTGGTCAGTCACACCTGTTTAGGTATGCGACCACATGCTCATAATTGACTATTTTTTGGGTTAAATTTCATACCTGGTCTTGTGGTTTCTTTATGCACTTGGTCCACTTGGCTCGACCATGATAGGAAGACCTGATACAAGGTGGTAAGACCGGTTAGTTCGATACGGGTCTTACATGCAGTCCTGACCTTTGCCAGCTCACTGTTAATTAGTCCTCCTTAAATGGCATTGAGTGTCTTTTAATTGTTCTCAAAGTACTTCTTGTCTATAATACTGGGAGCCTTTGTATTGTGTGGAGTTGCTATTCTCTACAGTAGCCCAAACATCAAACCTAAGAGATCCTATATAGATGTCTCTTCTTTTCTTCTAGAATACAAAGTCTGTCCCATTAAACTATGAGGATTTATGAAAACCTTCCCCTAGTGCCATGACTATACTCAAATCTCTTAGTTGCTGATTAAGCTATCACTGAGCCTGAGGCTTTGATACCAATTGATAAACCTTAGTTGACAATGAGAGGAGGAGTGAATCAATGAATTAATTCCCTTGCAAACTTTTCTTTGTTGCCTAGAGCTAATGAAGAATCACACAGTCACACACACACATAAGCGTATGCATATCTACTTCATTACCACTCAATGGCTATGTCTACCAGATTTGCACACCCATCTTGTAATTCATTCCACGCACATCACAATGCACATAAAAATAAAATAGACTACAACACAGGGATATTACGTGATTCACCACCACAGTGTATGGTGGCTAGTCCACAGAGTAATGCTCAATGGGCTTCGTATATACTCAATACATTACTTTTAGTCTTTTACATGACAAGGATAATCACCCTGTGTTTTGCAAGCATAAAACTGAGAAGGCATAACAATGCCAAGATTCAGGCTATAACTGCCAGTGTCCAGCACCCACTGAATACAATACCAAGGTGTAGATTTAGACTTATAAAAATGTCCTACAATGTTTCCCCCACTAGTTAGGCTCTCAATAATTTCAACCTAAACTTGCATACAATATGTCGAAAGCAATAGATAAGTAAGGTTGACAAATGCTCACAATAGATGCTTCCCGACCACTATTAATGTTAGTTGTATCTCTACTAACTCAATGTAACCTCCTACAATCATTAATGCTAAGAGAACTCAACTCTTCAAGTAAACCCTAAATCTTAGGCATTTTACCAAACACTTGGTGTATGTTTTTGCTCACTAACCTCTTCCATAAGTCTTTTTCTCCCTATCTTTTGAGCTCTTTCTTATACACAATTTACAAACAGTGCATCTTCATCACCTATCAACCCTCAAACACCATTAAGGACCTTTTACAAACACTTGGTGTGTGATTTTCACTTACAAGGACTCCCTCAAGACCTTCCAAGCTCCCATATTTTGTTTCTTCATGTAAACAGCCTAATAGACCTTCAAAAACCTTATAAATGAATTCAGAATACCCTAATTAGTCAAGGTCGTTGATTTGGGATAGAGCAAAGCCAATCTGATGGCTTAAATTCAAGAACACATGCTTTTGGTGACATGCGGCATGTCACTATTTAAGTTGCTGACATTAGGCATGTTACTCGTGGTCGATTGCCATATGAGCCTTTGGATTACCCTTCAAATGGTGGGTGAGATTTCAACCATATGATCTTTGACGTTATCATGAGTAGAAAGGAAACAATATAAACCTATGATTTGGAATCCTCTAGAAGAACAGTCTTCACAAGTGCACCACTCAATCAGTCTTCAACACAATGAAACCAGATTCACCATATTAAAGTGCAATCAGCCAATAAGATGATCAGTGGGAGAATCTGACGTGATTGTCTGCAAAACACCGTAGCCCGCTACTTTGTAGGCCGTCAGATCAGCATTTCCCATGCGTGGCTTTCTCTTGGCCAATGATCTAGATTTTTCTCCCTTTTTAATTCCCCAAAATACCCCTGCACATCCATTAAAATCGCCTCTGTAATCGATTTTTTATAAAAACGAACCCTGAGATGCATAACTTCCCAAGAGCAAAGAATTTTGGTCAAATAGG